>OW388291.1:8751948-9086948 GCA_936450465.1 Gibbula magus
TTCGGTCTCTGTTGGGGAGATACGTGAATTATAAGTAAATTTAAAGGCACTGTAGCACTTTTTGCATTTTTTATATGTTTAAATTTGCCATTTATAATAAATGTTTATGCAGTATATCTTTGAGAGGGTAAAACAGCCCATTACATAACTTGACTATCTGTAGTTTGTAAATTGTGTCACATGAAAACTGGAAGCATCCATTTCAGTGTGAACACATTTTAATAATTAAAGGATGGGAAGAGGATCAGCATTGCTTAACCGAATATAACCATTTTGTAACATCTCTTTACTTCCGTTAGAAAACTTGCTACAGCTCCTTACAGCTGCTGAACAAAGGCTTGTTTAACTGTTCCCCCAACTCAGCGCAAATATCATGTAATTCTGTGTTCATTTAAGTTTGATTGATTTCTTAAATATGCCCGTAAAATTTATGATTCTGTGTTTAGATGTAGAAAAATCATTTCTGTATCATATACTTAAATATGATACTAATTTTTCTAAGGAGCAAATATGGCGAGGATTTATATAACACCGGGGTCCAAAAATCCCAAACTCAAAAATTTATATTGTTTTATAAAATTGTAATTTTTTTAATCATTTAGGGAAATAACATAATTCCTATCATCACATTGACCAATATTTTCTATTACTGTCGAAATTTTACCGACATTATGTTTAATCAATATTTTATTGCAGAAACAATGAAATCTAAATTTTCAAATGTTGACCACTTGCCTCTTTTGTTGTACGCGAAAATTGTTTCTGGCATGTTACATATCTGTCCCTTGTATATGTAGTGTAAAAATGACTTCTCTACATCTTGTCCAAAAATATTATCCATATTTTTTATCTGTTAAGAAATAGTGCCAAATTGAATTTTTCCAAAAATGATGATTTTACGTAGGAAATCTTGCATAGTTAAACAAACTTTTGTTCAGCAGCTGTATACATCAGCTGAATGATATGTCATTGATATTTGCACATTTTATCCTTGTTTGGAGATTGTTTGTTTTAACAAAGACCACGAACCCATCTTGTGAATGTAAGTCTCCACGCAAACATTATTTTTATGACAAAGTTTATGAAAGATCCTCTCTGTCACTTCAACACGAACCTCATCATGAACTCATCCTTGCACTTGACAGGAAGTGAGAGTCTCAGGTAGTCCAGATGAACCTTCTCCAGCGTCCCGAACGTCTTCGAGGTCACCTTCAGACTTGGCGTCACATTGGTCCTGAAACACCACAATCAATTATATATATTGAATTCAAGAACAAGATGTGACAACCAATGTTAGAGTTCTCTCATGAGATATACTGAGATAATCCCACTTACCCGCCGGGTATCCTCGTGATCTCGAGACTTGGGTTGGACGATGTGATTGGCTGGAAGAGAGCCTGCTCCTTCCCGTACCACAGCGCCATCTGTCTCGTCATGTTCCTGTGGGAATAATCAATTTAATTTATAAACAAGTAATTGTCACAAACGTAACCATGTCACCTGCTGCAATTAAGAAATGGGCTAAAAGGATGACGCACAGCTAATTTCAAGGTCACTCAAATTGAATGGTGTCTGCGTATTCCCCAAATAAAGACTGGTACCAAATTTGAAGACTCTAGGTGCAGCGGTTCATGAGATATCATGCTAACAACAGTTGACGAACAATCAAAGTCTCGTAGTGACCTTGAAAATAATGTCAATGTCACCCAAATCGCTAAGTATTGGCAAGTGTCACAGAGGGCGATCGTTTTCCACTTAAATTTTCCCCATAAAATCGCTCTCCTCGTATGAGATAAACTATGGTCTAGCTATAGAATCCCTCACTATTTAAACCTGCACACTATTTTACCGAATAACATTCTATATGTCACCTTTTTTATTCAGAAACCCAATAACAAATAATGTATATAATATGTTTTAAGGATCAGTCATCATACATTCATATATGAAATACGTATTTTTTGCCATAATACTCATATGTTAAATTGAAATTGACTAATAAACTTAATTCATAAAAAATAAAGACATAACCTTTATGATTATGGATGAAAGAGCATTTATACTATCACTTTTATTTAATCACATAATCTGAAGGGTCTGAGAGATAGTACCTCTGTCTATCAATCAATCAATCAATCAATCTTTATTTCAAGTATGTAGGCCCCTGGGCCCAAATACAGGGATACACAATTCATATACAATACAGAATGCAACAAGTTTACAAATTTACAAATGGTAGATAACATGAAAACACACAATTAAACACATACTGATTTATTAAGCTTTTTACACCGTTTGTTGTATGCATAAAAAATAAAATGACTAAATTTTTTCATTATAGATTGGTCATTAGTAGTAAGAATATTTTTAAGCATATGAATATTTGCATTTACATTTTTCGGTAGATAAATTTTTCTTAATTCGCTATAAAATGGACATATAATGAGAAAGTGAAATTCGTCTTCTATTCCATTATTACAAACCGGGCAAATCCTCAAAAATCTATCTATGTTCTGCCATCTACCTTCATTAATCCTTAATCGTAGCAGCCCCGATCGAAATTTGACAAGAATTTTACGAAATTTGAAATCTACAATCTCAGACAAATATTTTTCTGGTGATAGCAAACTTTTAAATTCTCTATATAAATCGTATCTTGTACTATTATTTAGTGTTGAATTCCAATTTTGGTAGAACATATCTCTAGCCCTAGTTTTAAAAGTGTTAACAAACAAAACTCTGTTCCCTATACATTGTGATAGCCAGACAAAACCGAATCCATGGGAAAAGAGAAGGTTTCTAATTTCAGAAGCCCAAGTATTATGACCCATATCATCCATATTAAGGAATCTCTCTATGACTACCACTCACCCTAGTCCCACAGGGAAGATCTACACTAGTTAAAATATCATAATATCTACTTACACACAGAAAGGCTCGTAGCCCTCCTGCAGGCCACAGCAGGTGAAGTACTTCAAGGTGTTCACATCCTGCAGGGAGAAATATTACAATCTTTTAAATCAACAATTAGTTACTATCAAATACATTATCAAATAATTACAAAATGGTTTTGTTACACTAATTTCCGCGTTTCTGATTGGACGAGAGCTCTCAAAAACCTGCTGCCATTTCTCGATGAATGCAGATAAAATGTGATTAAGGATTGCTCAATTTTGCTTCAGCCATGTATTGTTGCGTGTAACAAGCTGCTGCCTCCCGTGATAAATGACAAATATATTAAATTTGTGTAAATATTTAAAGAAAAACTTGTTGATTTTGTAATTATAAGGATTGTTTTACATGTTTTGTGCCTCTATCAAAGTATAACAGCAACAAATTTCGTATAACATCGCTCCGTTACGCTACGCAATGTTATACAATTTGTTGCTGTTATACTTCGATAGAGGCACAAAACATGTAAAACAATCTTTAATTGGAAAATAAAAAGGTAAAGAGGAAATGTAACTCGAATGTACCTGACCAAGAAAATATTACAATCATATAAATCAACAATTAGGTTATATCAAATTCATTATCAATTTGAAATTAGAAAGGTTACAAAAAGAGGAAACATAAACCGAACGTACCTGACCGAGGTTGAACTTGGCTTGTTGGTGAGGTGCAAGGCTCATAGCCGGTACATACGCTGAAAAATAAACAACTTTTATAGTCTGTATCTGAGGTGAGGTGAGGTGAGTTGAGGTTTAACGCCGCTTTCCAGACTATTTCACTTTTATTATGATTGCAGGTGAAATATTGGTGAGTGAGTGAGTGAGTTATTGTTTAACGCCGCTTCGGCAGTATTGCAGCCATATTGGGATCTATCAATGAAAATAAACCGTGTTATCAGTCAGTAGTGAAAATAACAATGGAACGTGTTATCAGTCACTAGTGACTGATATAACAATGACCTGACGTCATAAAACAATGCTCTGACGTCATGACACGTTCATGACGTCACATTGTTGGTGAGTCGACAGGCTCATTCTGGAGCCGACTTAACGTAAATGCAAGTCTATTTCAGTGAATATGCAAAGATTTGGTCATATAATAAATAGAAAATTGTCTTTTCTTGACAAATACTATATTTATCTCATCTCGTGAGGTAGAAACGTTATATATTGTCACTCGTGGCTCACTCGATGAGATAAACATGGTATACTATTAGTCAAGAAAAGCCAAATATCCTCTAAATATCGTGGCTGCTAGTATTATGGCAGGGAGAAAGCTCGAACGCCATGTGGCTATGCATTGCGGTGAAACCTGCGAGCATCGGTTGGAACTAGCGAACCATGGGTGGTACTACGCTGACATTCAGTGTAGCATTGCACCCAAACCTTACTGCGTGTAGAACAGTTCTCTACTGCAGACAAAGTTGCCATGCCCCTGGCGGGAATCGAATCCCAGACCTCTTGATCCGAATAGCCGAATGCGCTAACCACTGCGCTACCCCGCCCCCTAGTCTATATCTGAAAGTAAATCTCAAAATGCCATACCTGCATGAAAGGGAATTATTTCCATTTTGTCCTCACACTCTTCTATGCAAAATCTTATTATTTTATTTTTTATGTTGTTTACCTTTTGAGTGATAACAGTTTTGATTAAAGTTTGATTCTAAAGTAAATTTATATCTAGAAGTAAGGTGAATATCAATCATTCAATATAACAAAACAAAACTCTCTCAAGTCAAATGAACAATTAAGGATAATAATTAATAAGAATCAAAACATAAACATATGTATATTTTGTTATAATTGTTTGTTGTCTGGTTTATACTCACACTCCTGGACGTCCACTTCTCTGAAGGCGATCTCCTGTCCCAGGGCGTCCATCATCAACTCTCCATTCAGGGAGAAAGCTGTGGTGGGGAGACATTTGAATTATCCACATAATTTCATAATGAACAATGCTGAGGTCACTTTTAAAATGTTTATTCAAGAAACACGAACAAATTGCAAAAACTTTTCCCCCTACAAAAGATATACACACGATTTCAATGCTGTAGTAAATTTTGAACTCTTTATTTGAGGAAGGTAAAAAAAATTATAATGGAAAAAAAGATTATAGAAGTAGAATATTGATTCTGAATATGTAAAAATAGAGCCATGGTCTCTGTAGCTCATCAGGAGATAATAAGTGGGGTATGTTATGGAGTGGGCTTTATAGCAATGGTCAGATAATGGAATGTAGTAATAAGAATCTAGGTAGTAAAACGATTAAAGCAATTTAAAAATATTTTGTTACCACAACTTTGCCAATCTGCTATATATATGTGTTGAAAGAGCAACACAAAGTTTGGAAATAAATTGCTGGTATCAAACATATAATAATGTGGTGGAGAGATCATACTATTTTTTAAGATCGTACACACATTATATAATAATGAATATACCGGGTACAATTCTTTGCATACAATTCACCACTGTCAGCTATTGCAATAATGGCCCGGGGCTGTAGAAGAAAATGAAAAAAACCTTTTTAGGTCATGACCCCTGCTAATTATTATCAAAATTGGTTACACATAAATCAACATTCGTTATGAATATCATACACCTTTGCATTATATTGTTTTAATTCTTAATTGCATTATGGCAATACCAACATTTATTACATAATGAATAGGAGCCTCAGTTTTTGAAAATCCCATTTCTCATAGGCTCCATTTCAATACTTAATAAATTGGTGAATTTTTTTTTAGTAAATTCTTTTTCACCATTTCTTAAAAGCTCCTTTTCAATATTTGATAAAATGGTGATATTCTATGAATAAATTCTTTTTTAGAGTCAGTGGAAGACTAAAGCAGTCTCACGCACAGTCTATGATAACACAGTGCTGCACAGAAGTTTGAAGTAACCTGAAACCTCTGTGTAACTATCAGTTTTCATTCTTCTGCCAGGAAGAGGTCAACACAATGCAATTACATAACATGCAGACACTGGACTCACAGCCAGTAAAATTTATATGTTAGATGCAGTTTTTCCTACAATTAATTATTTTTCTGTACTGGAGAAGATGATGAAAATAGGTGTGATGTCACATTCTCATATAGCTACTTCTTTTATAGTCCTATGTTATCACCAGTCATCACTAGTCATATTCAGTTCACATATCTCATGTAAAATGATAAATTTTAATTCCTCTTCAAGTTATTCCTTCAAAGGGTATTCAATAGTTCTCATTTCAAATAGATTCACATTAAACATGTCCATGATGTAGACATCTTTCTCATTTCTTGTTCCTATTGAATAAAATTAACTGCAAAGTTAATAGAAAACTAAATCAGTTATAAAGTATAAAATATGATATAAATAAGGTATACCAAATTGACTCGTACTGGAAATTCTCATTAATTAATTAATTAATTCTCCAAATAATTACACAATATCATGAGTTATTAAAAAACTCCATTATTTACTCTTAAATTACAAAGAACATAATATTAGATTTAATAAAAGATTCTGTATTAAAGGTGCATCCATCATTGTGTTTCATAAAATTTTATTTGGTTTTAATACGTTCAAACACACCATATGTGCTGTTTACAATACAAATAAATTCCCTTAGCTTGCATATTCATCCCCAATCGCCAGACATATCATAATTACTATTTTCCAATTAAAATCGAGTAACATCATTATGCATGTGTAGAAACCGAAAGTGAACGTCCTATTTACATGCACAGTAGATATATGACCTATTGAACATTATTAATCCAAATTTGTTATTTTGTCTGGTGTAAATAAGATTCCAAAATTACGTTTGACTCATTGGCGCGCGCCACACGTGATGCAATGTCCGGTTTTCGATCAGAAATCACTACTTTTACCTTCATATCATCAATATACTAAGTCGAGTATCATTGAAATGATTGTTTTCGGTAACAGTTGGTATTTCTCGATAAAATAAGACCATTTATAACGTCTGTCATATTTGACCACCAACAACACAATGGATGTACCTTTAAGTCTTTAGAATACTTTTAGACTTGTGTACCTTTATCAGCAAATTCACTTGCAAAATACAAATAATTACTCATATGTGAAATGTGAGACAAAGATAAAATATGACTTATAATTTTTGTTAGACCTCCAATTCTAAGTTTTTAATTCTAAATATCTCTTTTTCATCAGACATATTATATTCTCAAAGCACATGTTAGAACTCTCACATCAGAAAGATGAAATGCCTTTAACTCAGCTGTTTTCTTTAAAATTACCTCCCTTACCTACTTACTGATTGAAGTGCACATATAATCTCAGAAAGATGCTGTAAACTGAAATAGGCTTTTAGGTTATGATCCCTGTGACCCATATTTGGGGTCACAGACTCACCAAATTTACAATTTAGAATCCCTTACAGCCAAGGAGTCTGTACATAAAATTTCAGCTGGCTAGAGCCATTGGGACTGGAGATGAAGATGAAAATAGCATTTTAGGTCATTGCCTCTGTGACCCAATATTTGGGGTCTCACTGTCACCAAATTTACAATTTAGAATCCCCTTCAGTCAAGGAGTATGTACATAAAATTTCAGCTCTCTACGTTCATTGGGACTGGAGTAGAAGATGAAAATAGTTTTTTTTAGGTAATGACCCCTGTGAGCCACACTTGGGGTCACAGGGTCACCAAATCTACAATTTAGAATCCCTTTCAGCCAAGGAGTCTGTACATAAAATTTCAGCTCTCTGGAGTCATTGGTTCTGGAGAAGAAGATGAAAATAGCTTTTAAGGTTATGACCCCTGTGACCCACATTTGGGGTCACAGGGTCACCAAATTTACAATTTAGTATCCCCTTCAGCCAAGGAGTCTGTACATTAAATTTCAGCTCTCTGGAGTCATTGGTTCTGGAGAAGAAGTCGAAAAAGCGAAAAGTTTACCGACGGACGGACGGACGCCATCCCATGCCATAAGCCCATCGGGCCTTTCAGGCCAGATGAGTTAAAAAGTATATAGTTACAAATTAAATAGTTTTATAAAATTATAATATTTATAATATAATGTATCTAATCATACAAATAAAACAAATAGAGAGAGGATTTCACGAGTGTACTCACAGATGGTTTTGTCGTGCATGTCCAGCAGACACCCGATGACGTCTCCTGTCTGCCACATTTTGCCATATGACTCTGACCCTTCATGCCATTTGCGACCCTGTCATCAAACAACATTTATTACCCACATGTTGAAGAAATCACTGCTAAATTTATTATGTTATTACATATTGCGTGCCTCCGATTGACGTGATATCATATTGGTTACACAATTATTACACAATGTCAGCACTTTAGCCACAATGGCGTGTGTCCTGTTTATCAACAATTTCATGCAATTTCATGGCACTACTCTCCAAATTAAAGTACACCATGTTCATGAACACTTCGGCAACATTTCGTTAACATAAAATGGTAAAATCATGAACATTTCGCGCACATTTCGTTAACATAAAATGGTAAAATCATGAACATTTCGCGCACATTTCGTGACTATTTCGTAAAACACAGTGAACTTAATTCTCCACAGTACTACAACTGAATCAACAATTTATTCAGTTTATAGTAATTCTCAGTAGCAGATCTATGGGGAGGTGAAAGGCTGCAACACTTCCAAACAAAACTCCTGGATCCTCCACTGATTCTGCAAAGTACTTACCACATAACCATCGAATCCGTACGACATCCCATCCAAGCCGAGCTCTACACCTGGACTGGCCGACCTCTTCATCCAACCCACCTTCATGTAGCCGGGCGTCACTACCTCGAACTCATAGTACCTGCGTATAAAGGAGAAGTCAATAAGCTATCATCCGTGGATGACTAGGCCCTGAACCTGATATCTTTTGACCAGGACTGTCAACTTTGAGGGTTTTTGTAATGTTATTTTTTATTGACATTTGAGCAGTTTTGGTGATGAAGAATGGAGATTACTTTATGGATAAACGAGTTCTTTATTTTTTGTAGAATCTATATTGAAGCGTCGCCGCCAAAGAATTTTCTCAACTCTGCTATCAAAGTTGACAAATCATGATGATGAATGGAGATTATTTTATGGATAAAGAAGTTCTTTATTTTTAGGAGAATTTATATTATTGCCAATAAAGAAGTAGTATATGCATAAAAAAAATCTCCACTTTTTGCTATTGAAGTTGACAAATCAACTCTTTTGAGCTTGCTAGAACGGGTGGGTTGGAACGTGTGTTATATAAATAACCATTATTATTTATTTTATTTTTTAAATTTCAATTGACAATTTTTTATTTCCAAAATCCCCGAATTACACTGAAAATCTGCATTCAGGGCAATAGTCATTATTATTATTTATATCACTTAATTGTCCTCCTTATTATCAGGTTAGTGCTAATTTCACCCACCATTTGCCAACAGACACTGCGTAGGTTAATTCTGCTCGGTACGTCCTTGTTTTCACTCTCGTTTCTGAAACTTCTCTTGTCATCGCTGCAAGACAGAAAGTACTTGGTCACTTGCATATTAATATTCCTAATTATCATCCCTGTTAATGCAAATTTAGAACAATTGAAACTTTCTTTTCAAAAGTATCGGGATGAAAATTATGCTTTAAATTCATTAGAGGCTTGTTTTTTTAAATTGAAAGAAACATGTAAAAAAAATTGCTTGATAGATCAGGAGTCAAAATGCCTAGAAAAATCTTAAGCAGGTTTGAAAATCTATGCAAAATCTGAAAATAAAACAATTTGAACAGAAAAATGTATTAGAATCCAAGAAAACCAGCAGTCAATAAGCGCATGTCTTTAGTTGCGAGTTTGTTTACAGTGTTATTCTGGTATTGTTTACAATATGTAGGTATACTGCACATATAAGGGATATAGGGTGATATACATGACTGGGATTCTACCATTGTGACCAAGCTAATGCTAATCTATATTATTCAATTTGGGATAAAGGGAATTTAAAATTTAAATTTAAATTTAAAGTTAAACCGTATCAAATATACAGTAAATCTTTATCAAGCCATATGGTGAAAAAATCAAACACATTTAACTCTTTCCTGTAAAGGTAGCATTAATTTAATATGGATTTTTTTGCAATTAAAAGTAAACAAATTAAAGGAAAATATGAAAGAATAATAAAATAAAATGTCCTTTCATTTCCTTATTACTTGGACCAAGGAACCATAATAAATTAAATCTCTTTTGGCAAACATTTATTAACACATTAACTTCTAAATAAATATGTGTTAAACCATTCTGTGTTTCAAATATACAGCAATTGCAGCTTGTCAACATAAAATTTCCAATGGTTAAAGAGAGGCTATGATTTAAAATTCCAACTTCCCCGACAAGTCATAACATGCACGAGTCTCAATCACTTGCTTATTTCAGCCTTGCTGCATTAGTAACCTTTTCTGTGCTAGTTTCGCAGCATGCACTATGAAGTTGAGGTGAAGGGTGCTGCTGCACTACCACAGAAAATGTAACAAAATGCAGCAAGGTTTAAATCAGCCATTGATGGAGACTGCCCCAAGTTATGACTTGTTGGGGGAGTTGGTAAAATTCATGCCACTTAAGGGTTAATATACTACAGGTATTATGATAAGATGAATAAAGTTTGTGTTTTAAGAGCCCAATTAATATCCCAAATTGAATACCTCAAGATAGATCATTTTTGTTACACTCCATGCAGTATTATATACATCAGTTATCAGTATAATGATATCCACATGTTCTTTTCAACATTGTAAATTAAGCGTCAATGACAAGTCTCTGCCTACATTTCTATTTAATGCATTCTTATCAATGGTCAGTTACACAGAAAGCCAGACTTATTAACATAGCAATATGATGAGAAAGACATCATTCCAAAGAAATATTTTACAAGAATTAATATAGATTTGATTATTAAATTTGTGAAAATGCGAGAGAAATGTTAAAGTTTTCACTAAGATGAAATTGTGAAAATGAGATAAAATATTTCAGCTTTCAAATGAATATAAAAAATATTATTAACCCCAACTTCATGTGCAAGTTATTCTCTCTCTACAGCAGATACTCAAGTCTTTTCTTCCCAAGTAGCCTTGGTTACAAGTTGGCCATATTGTTTAATTCGCAAAATTCCGAGGCAGTGAAATTTTTCAATTGTTACTGTCCTTATTTCTATCCAATAAAAAATAGTCTTACAACTCCAACTGACTTCTGTCTTATAATAAATATGTGCACAGTTGAAGGCACTCCAGGCCTCTCTCTTTTTCAGTTTGAAATTACATTGTTGACTGCCCAACTAACTTAGATTGCAACTTATAAGGATTCTGTATTGCTGGTATTAGAAAAAGTTCAGATCATAACAGAGATTATGTGGGAAGATATGACTTGAGTTACCTCTGTGGGGTGAGAATGGCACAAGGGGGTAACCATATTTCACCAAGTGACAAGCTCATTTTCTTACTATGAGAAAAGCAAAACTTCTGGTTAACAACTTCTTTATTGTGAACATACACAATGTTTTGGAGTATCTTGGTATATGTTTATCCCTTCACCTGATGAAGAAATAAACATATACTGTATAATGTTGTGTATGTTCATGATAAAGAAGTTCTTATGTGCTTTGGTCTCTGAACAAGAAATCCTGATTTGACTATCAACTTCTGGTGTAGAAACATATTTCGAAGACACAGAAAAGGTTTTGAACTACAGCAAGGAATGAAATGAGTTTGTCACTGGTTGTGTTCTTGCCTTATGAAACCCATGTCAAATCTATCTTTCTACTCATAAATCTTACCACCTTCAGCTATACCTAAAATGCATTTCAACAACTTCAAATCAATTGATACACTTTTCTTAACACTTAAATAAATTTAGAAGATTATAACTTGTGACAAAAATATATTGACTCTGGAGAATTATTGAAGTTAATGATAAACAGTTTGTGTAAATATAAAAATGTAACATTTGCGGGCCCAGTTGAGGTGACAGGGGTGTATGCTTTTTCCCTTTTTATTTCTTTTGGTAAATAGTCTTGAATGATGGGGTCCACCCTTCCAAAATAATATCCTGGATCACTTGTTGTGTAGCATGATCAGTTATTGTAAACAAATAAATAAGCATTTCCTTATCAAAGACAATTCACTGATCTTTCAAATGTTTCATTTTAGTATTTTTGTTTTGCCAATATCTAACTACATACGACTGTAATGGTTTGAACCAATTGAAGTAGAATATAAGTAAATTTAAAGCATTGAATAAAAACAATATCAAACTTGTAGATACATGTAGATATTTCATTCATAGAATATTGCAGAGAATGACCACATCCAAAAGCATACCCGTAATAAACTTTGACGATAATTTAAAGATTATATTTGATAAATGTATATAGAAGTATATTACTGAAGGTGTAATCAAGAGCATACTTGAAAAAATATTTGAGATGATTTTGAAATTTTATATGTGATATTTGAGAGTATATTTGAGAAAATATTTTAGACTATATTTGAGAGAATATTTTAGACTATATTTGAGAGAATATTTGAGAACATATTTGAGGCTATATATTTCATAGAATATTTACGAATATAAAAAATACAAGACTAGCAATACAATGTGATTCTTTACTAACAAAGAGTACCTAGGAGTATACTAAGGCGAGTACTATGATAGGTATATTTGTGCATAGTGTAGATACATCCACCTCTATATATAATTAGTAAACATTACTACAAGACTCGTTAGATTACCTGAACGTAGACCTAGGACCGCTAACCTTGCTTGCAACTTACTTCCTTTGAAAGCATTAAATGGTGATTGAAATAATATCAATTACATGTTCAGCTCGAATTCACCAGATTTGACACTTGTGTGCATATTTGAAATTTGAAAATTTTTTGTAAAATATGTTAGACCATTATTCAAATTGTTGGAAAAAAAACATGTTAAATTATACTTAAATTTGTTGTACAAAACAAGTTGAATAAAATTTCAAAAGTCATGTGTATAGATAAAAGATACATAATGAAGTTCATATGCGTTTCAAAGTATTTTTTAACATTGAAAATATCTATAGATTTTTAATTCTCTGTACGTTGTTTTACATGAAAATATTAGAAAACAATGTGCTACTTAACCTCAATTATGATTTTTTATATTTTCAGTTATCAAAAATGTTAACTTTTTCCCCTTTTCCAAATTCAATTACGTTACCCCTTACGAAGTACAATATGACACTGCATGTTAGTGGGTGGAACGGTTAGCGACACAGAAAGCACACAGACCTGTCGTACCACTCTCGCCGGTCTCGCTAGTCGGTGGCTCCAACACGTAGTCGTACGCCATCAGCGTCCGAACAGTCTCGCTGGACGTGTCTCTGAGAATAGGAGAAAATAAAGTTTTATTATTAGGCCAGGGAAAATTAACAACTTTTTGGAAGGCAAAATGTTTAAGACAAAATAAAAATTTGCTTTAGTGTAGATGAAAAATTTTCATGTCAGCACAACAGGCACAGAATTGATTAAGAAAATAATAATTTTTATTTATATCTTTGTTGGTAAAATCTGGCAACATTTTTAATTGGAAGGGATATTTGACAATATTTTTGTGTGTGCATTACCACAAACAATCAACGATTATAAACTTTTGAACATTGAATTGAAATGTAGTCAAGCTATACAAAATAATTACTTAGAAAATATAATTGAAAGTAACAAACAAACCTGTTTGCCTTCTTAATATGTTCATCAACCTTGTTGTAGGGGACGAGATGTGGGCTTCTCTTGTGGGAGGGATCCTGGAACAAACAGAGAAGTGTGTTGTAGGGGAATATTATTAAAGGCTTTAAAATTAAATGTCTATCATCAGTATCTGCCATCTTCTTCTACTTGTGTTCAAGTAGATACAGACATAATTATTTAAATTTAAAGTAAAGAATATTAACGTTATGAATGGCGAAACCTTCCGGCTAAATTTTTAAAAGTTTTTAAGGGATCACAATTTGTTGAAAAATAAAAACAATGAGAATTGAAGCCATTCATCGATGCTGCGAGTGGGGAAAACTTCGCTACGGCCCAATATCACATTGTTTATTAGTTTTATGATACGTTATGTGTTACTATGTGAATATCCTAATGTTCTTTTATTAAAACATTTTTTAAATTGGGTTAAATATAGTGTGTTCACGAAATGCCAAGAAACCACGATGGCGGAAGCTGCCGATAAATCGGCGATAGAACTTTCCCTTTAACAAACTGACCTCATACAGCCCGTACGTCCAGCCGTGTTTGATTCTGTCCCTGGCCCACACGTTGTGCGTATTCTCAGCCAACAGTTCTACAAGCTCTTCCATCTTCTCCGTCAGCTTGATACCAGACAAATCCAGCGGGGTCGGCTTGTACCCGTTGCTTTGAAGGAAACTGGAAATAGGAATAGCTGATTAGAACATTTCATAGAATACGATCATCAAAGCAGATTTAATACCAGACCAAAGAGTTTGAATCAAATTAACACTTTTGTCCAATTTTTGCAAAAGGATAATTGACTTAAATCTTAATTCATATGAAACTAGACAGTGTTTTAATCACATCCCCCCCCCCCCCCCCACCAAGCTTGCATGTATTTCTCTTCAAGAAGCCTCCATTAAAGCAAGTCTTTGAGGGTCATTTAGAAGTGCAATACATAAGAAAACAATATTTTCTGGATGACAACTTGTGTATTGTGTAGATACATAATGTTTCAGAGTATATGCTTACTTCATGATCACCTAACGAAGGACTGCGCATAAACTCCGCAACGTCATGTATCTTCACTATAGTAATTATCCAGAAGAAGAACAAAATTGTCCATCGAAGAGATGAGAAATCATGAATGTTTCTGCAGAAACAAATTTATAACGAGTACAGTAAAGTTATCGCAAGTTTAAAATCACTCACTTGTTGCCCAGTTTAATGGTTTTCATCCTGTTGTTGGCATCTTTCTGAGGGTTGATGGAGATGTGGTATCCCAGAGCTATCAATGTCCTGTAACCATGGTAATTAAACATTTGTTAGTTATTGTAAAATTACCCCACCAAAGTCCGGTAGTTGATTGGTTAAACCTTTGTGACATTCATTTATGGCAAAAGGTGCTCGTGAACCGGCCGGAAAACAAACAATATGTGCAATTGCAGTTGTCATTGTTCATTTTTTTTTTTTCAGACCCTAAGAGGTCAGAAGTCATAAGATCCCAAATATAATTATGTTACCATTTAGAAAAGATTTTTTTCTTTAAAAAAGCTTTTAACATTTACTGGAAGTGATGTCATCAACAACGACTAAACTGAGGTGCAAAAGAAACCTTACACCCCATTGTTTCACTCATACAGTAAAAATAACTAAACAAATTGATATGATAGAACCGGGATATTATTTAATGTTCAATGTTGACTGACTCGACAAACAATCATACCCGTTTTTTCTTCAAACATGCAGAGTTAGAGTCACTGAAAGGACCAAGGGGTATAAAATCATTTTTATGCCAACATGACCCCTACCATGTTTATAATTTTGGAAATGTGTGCAGAATGAGGCACATTTGTTGATTTTACCTTAGCAGGTGTCTTATATGTCGATGAACAGTTGTGTTTTATCCAAATAAATTTTGGAAGAATTTATTACTTTAAAATTTAATTTTTTCCCCAAAAAATTAAAATCACATAGAATTATTCCTTGGCTGATGACTAAACGCCTGCACTTTTCAGTTTTAGACTACGACTTTGAAAACATAAGATATTTGTAATTGAACATAAAAGATATGATAAAACCAACTGAGATGTTAGGTTTCTTTTGCTAGTCAGTTTATCATAGAAACGGAAGACTTTTCTCAATGAGGAACCAAAATGTAGCAAAAACAGAATAAATGCATCAATGTAGGAGAACAATACCGGAGAGTCTCAAAGGCCACGGTGATGACATATTTCTTCTCCGAGAGAGGAACCTTCTCGAACGCTGTGATTGCCGGGTTCTTCTTCCGATCCGGTTCTCTCACCTGCAAATATAGAATATTTTAAGATTTTAATCTTATTGCTAAAATCAACGACATAGCCAAACCATGACAATAAATTAATGATCAGTAACTAAATATTGGGTTGAATCAAAGCTGATTTATCCTTGATTCAATTTATCTTTGGTTAACACATTAATCACTGGATGTATCACTAACCATTCTGAGTTGTAAATTTACTGGAGTTACAACTCGATCCTTAAAGGGGCAGTAGCACGTTTTTTTGCAAAATTTATTTTTTCAAATTTCCTATTAATAATGATAGTTTGTGCCATTTAAATTTACTTTAGAGGGTAAAACATCCTATTACACAAACCAATTATCTGTAGTAGTAATAACGACGTTTTTTGCATGGCGGCCTTTTTATTGTGAACACATTTTGTTATTTCGAATGACAAAGAACAGAGAAGGATGTTTTACTATTGGTGACATTATTTTTCAAATACATTTCATCAACTTATTTAGGCGAAAAAACGTGCTACTGCCCCTTTAACAAAGTAGATGATTCAGGATTGACCACAGAACATTTCTGAATATTCCGTGATCTACAGGCAAGTGGCAGAACCAGATGAGGGGAGGGGGAATTGTTTGGATCAGGGGGTTCAAATTGATCACGTAAATTTGATGGACCAACCCCTCCCCTCCCCTCCCCCTTTTCAATATATGAACCCCTCTCCCCTTTAAAACATCCTGGATCTGCCTATGCAGGTATCTTTGTCAGCGTATTCTTGTAATCACTGACCTCTCCATAGCTCCAGCCTTGTTCTATCTTGTTCATGGCCCACATCTCATGCAAGTTCTCAGCCAACTTGTCTCTCACGTTCTCTATGAAGGTTGGCAGCTGGATCTGTGAACCAAAGGGAATAAAATATTTCTTATATCAACTCTGTTATTTTCAACCATATGGGTAATAAATATCATTATATTACAAAAATATCAATATATATGAACATCAAAGGATCTTGAAAAGCTTTCAACAATCAATTGTGCACGATTTCTAAAGAAATGTTACTGCATAAATACTATTTACCATTTTTCATCTAGACTCATTCCATACAGATATATTGATGGCAAAGGTTTTGCTTCCATTTGAATCCCTCATATATGCAAAGACAGGTAATATACGTACCCTGGATGTGGTGACAGGGTTTGGAACAAAGGGCACGTAATCCATGATCTCTGTGGGCCCACTGATCATGTTCTTCTGAAGGTTCCCGAAGAAGAAGTAGGGTTCAATCTTGACCTTCTCCTTGGGAGGGAGGGACTCGATCATGGGGGAGTGATCCTCAGGGGGACCATACTTCAGGCGACCGTGGTCATGACCGAACACAAACCTGGCACTGGGGGAGAAAAATGTGAGAATCTTAAACATGGGTTCACAGTTGAAGTGGCATTAAGTCGTTTTCATAACATTTTATTTAGCTTTGCAGTTTTACAATACTACATGTGCTGATTTAAGTTAAAGTAATTTCACATACGGTCTTATACATGTACAGAAACTGAAAATACACATTACATTAATGTGAAAGTAGCTATATGATCTATTAAACATTACCAACCCAAATCTTTTTGTCTGTTATAGATAAGTTTCCAAATTACATTTGACTAACTGATGTGTTTCAGCCAAGGTACATTGCCAAGTTTTCAATCAACAATCACGATTTTCACTATTTAAGCCATCGTTCAATTGCTTAAGCCTTGATTATTCAAGATTCCATAATTTTTGGTTACCTGACATTCGCGCTGAGAGTGATGACAGGGAAGAACATCCCACTGAGATTGAAATCCTTGAAGATGCCCCGGACTCTGACACCGTTCACGGTGAACACCATCTGGGGCACCGCCAAGTCGAGAGTACACCCAACAATGTCCCCCTTCTGGAAATGCACGGTGCCAGGACGAACTTGCTTTGGCTTGCCTCCTGAAAGATAAAATGTTTCTCCCATGAAATGCATTTTTTAATTTTATTTGTCCTTAGTACTTATTGAACCATTCAGGAAATATAAAATGCAAGAATTTACCTCAACTCCTGTTTTAAGCAAAACTTACCATGGATATGATTTAACGAAATGATTGGACATTACATGAAAGATGCACTAAATGATATGACAAACTGAGAGAGAGAGTAAGTTATTGTTTAACGCCACTTCGGCAGTATCGCAGTCATTAGCAATAACATATGACAAACCAACAAAATTGTGCAAAGGGTATATGACAAATTAGGGGATGGGACAATTGTATGGACTTTAAAGGACCACAGTGGAAACCTATGAAAGACCAAATCATGGAGACTGGAATCATCAGCTGAAAAGTTTTATTTCTGCATGTTAGATAACATTTCATCAACCTACCTGTCCAGAAATTGAGGCCATCAAATGCGTACGAGTAGAGATCATCGCCGACCCCATTGGACCCCCAGTGTTCGCCGCCCCCGGGGTAGGGCGCAAAACCCTCAGTGCTGGCAAAGCCGATGCGCAGGTGAGGAAGCAGGTGGGTGGCCGGCTCGTAGTTGACGACCACAACCTCGAAGTACCACTTCTTGTAGATCGGGGAACCATCACAGATACCCACAAACAGGTTTGGACGCAAACTGGGGACAGAATTGATAACATTAAAAGTTTTCTTTGAGAAGAATTTTGAAGGAAAACATATTCAAACACCAAGTGAGAAGAAAGAATTAAGTTTAATAACGAGTAATATATTCAGTAACAAGTGTGTAGAAATATAACATAGTATTATATAAACAAGAATATTGTGTTCTATTTATTATGAAAATCATGAAATTGACAACAATTTGCCAAAAGTCACTACCAGAAGTCACTACATGTAGAATGCAATGTCTCGGAAGAAATATGATGTCAAATCATTATTTATGACGTCATGTCACCATGATGAAGTGATATTTTGCTCTTGGGCAACAAATGAAATATAAGTATGATTGCCCTCGTAGGGTATAGGGTACAAGGCCCGTACCTGGCACACTGGTCCACCAGCTGAGTCTGCAGCAGGAGGTCGCGCCCTGGCAGCAGGTTATCACAGATCAGGTTCTGGTTGGTGCGCACCGCGACGTCGTTACCAACACATAGAGACCGCAATACATCTAGCACCTGCAAAGATACACAACATGGATAGAAAAGGGAGTAATCCTTTAGTGTCAAACAATGCATTTGTGCATCTATGAGCAATCAAATCTGCAATTGGGGAGAGAACGTAAGGAGAACATTAGGAATTAATAAGGGGATTTTTGTGTAAAAAATTTCTTCAAACATACATATTTTTGGAACAGTATAAGTATAACAGTATAAGTAAGGGTCCAATAAATTCAACACATAAGGCCCGAAATGTGATTTGTAACTTTATGAGGATTTTTGTAAATTTTGTCATTCAAGTGAACAAAATATCACTATTTGGACTTTTGTTCAAGCATATTTCATACACTATGTAAGATCAGTGTACAATGTTCTCATTATCTATAGAACGAAGCCGATCAATTATCAACAACATTACCGCAGACATCTCTAGAACAATACTTGACTCTCTCTCCCTTCATTAGCAAACACAACCTTTGCTTCAGGGCAGTAGAGTTAGACATTCAGGTCAAACACCCTGTGGTTAGTTACCTCCTGCAGCAGCATCTCACAGCCTCTCTTTGGGCTATATAATCTACACTTGGTACCTCTTAACAAAATAGAGCCATGGGCTCAGTAGCTCATCAGTTTTTCAATCTACCAATAGGTGCTCCACATATCTGTATCCACCACTGTATTCATATCACCGATAATCACCTTGGGGTCTCTGCCGTGCTTGTCGATGAGTGAGATGATGGTGATGATGTGCTTCTCTTTGATCATGTTGAGAGCCTCGGGTGAGTCTATAAGCACACAGTGGAGTACATCAAGCACCCCTTTGGAAGACTGTTGACTCTCCAGCCGGTTCACGAGCCAGTCGAGGCGGTAGGACTGCGCAAACTGGGCGCAGTTTGCTCGGTTACCACGGATCATGGCAGCTGGAAATACAGGAATTGGTGTAAATTGTATTGTTTTTTACCTAAATGACTCTTGTAAAATTATTGGAAACATAGTTAAACAATGAAAAGAACTTTTATGATCTGCATAAGCTGTTCCAATGAAAAGAATGTAAGGAAGTTGTAAATTGAAAAAGGATGTGAAAAGGATATATGTTTTGCCATGTATATTGGTCGAAGAGTTGTCCGACTTAATACAATGTGATATTTGAAATTGATAACAAGAAACAAAATATTTTAAAAGATAAATATATATCAAAATCATTAAGATCAATGGAGATTGGTGCATTCTTGTCTATAATATTTGTTCTGTGATAAATTTAAAACGTAATTGTGAAAGATCTCAGGATTCCTTTTGTTTCATTATTACAGAAATTAGGAATGTCTAAAAAAACTGTTAAATAAAAAATTTAATTATCAATATTAATTTAGCATATACACACCTAGCAGCAGATACAGGTAGGATGAGATATCGTCCCAGCTCTCAGCAGCGTCTTCTCCCGCGTAATGTGCAAACTTCTGCTTGCTCTTGTACTGGCTCAGTTTGTCTATTGTCTCCAGGATTAGTGCTATCATACCCTGTGGAGAGAGGACATAAAGAGTTATTGGTGGCTGAGTGGATAAGCTGTTGGTACAGTCAGTGCTGGTGATTGCTGCCTGACTCAGAGGGTGCTTGTTCGGATCCCGTACAGTACTCGTCATGGAAAATTACACAGATATTTACTATTGGAAATATTTCAAATATGACATTATATCAGCACTGAAAGATTTATAAGTTGCTAACCAATTTAGGTGGCCAATTTACAGGAATTACTAGAAGTATAAAAGGATAATATTTCAGGGTTGGACATAGGCAAAATAAAGGGAACAAGGAAATAATAAATAAATAAATGTCCAAATAATCCCTTGTATCCACAGATAAGGCGAGGAGATTTGGGGTTTAAAGCAGCTATCAAGAGTATTTCAGTTCAAAGCTGCCAGTATAATTGCATGGAAAAAGCTCACAACACCATTTTAACTATACATTGTGGTGAAACCTGCAGGCATCGACTGGAAGTAGCAAACCATGGGTGGTACTGCGCTGAAATTCAGTGTAGCATTGTACCCAAACATTACCAGTAGGACTATTCTCTACAGCAAAATTGCCAAGCAATAAGTGGGATTCAAACCCCGGACCCTTTGACCCAATCCAAATATGCTTACCACTGCGCTATCCCGATCCACAGTTGAAGGGTTAACTAATCTCTAATCTACTTACCTCTTCCTGGAACAGATCTTGTCTGTTACGTAGAGCTCGGAGTTTGTTCTGTTTTTCTTCATGTTCTGGGGGAAATAGATAAAGGTATTGAATAAGTATCTACCCTCAAACGAGGTTGAATTAACACTTTACTTGTTAAATAAATTTAATTAACATGCATACAAGGAATCTATTGAGACTTGATATGATTTGATTATGATATTTTCATAGTGTTAGTTAAGTCATATACTACAAGTTGTAACAATAAATCATATCCTTGAGAACAGGCCATAAGTTAAATGGAACATCATTTTTATCATTAACTAAAAGGAAGATTTCCTGCATTACAGCTACCTTATTGTGAACGTAAGCAACGTTTCGAAGTAAATGCTTACACTTTCATCAGGTGCACATGCTAACAGCAATTTCTCCTGCGTTGACTTACTTCAGGATAGGAGTTTTAAGCAAAATGGAAATATGTCAACCAATAAATGAAGAAAACACCAACCTTCATGTTCCCCTGGTTGGGCGAAGTAGTCAATGAGATCCTCAAGACACTTAAACACCTCGGACAGACTGATTCTACCCCACGAGTGAGAGTTCCGCCCTTCTGTTTTCAACATGTCTAGGGCTCTGCAAATTGAAAATAAAGTAAGAAAATTTTACTTGATCAGAGGCAAACTATTTCTGCTGAATAAAATTGCACAAATAAAGTAAGTTCTGTTGAACAAAGCATCCGTAACTGACGGTGTTCATATTTGATATGTGGTGTTAGTTTTGTCAGTGCGAAATTTAACATTGTTATTCGATTTGAATTTGAGTGAGTTGTTTAACACCGCTTAATCGTTTCGAACCCACACCTTCAGAGTAAGGCACCAACCACCAACACTGACTGAACCAACAGCTTACCTTTTTGACCTTGTGTCAAATTGTGCATAGATATATAGATTATTAACCGAGGAAATGTGTCATATGACTTTAACGAAATGAGTGTAAATGTTTGTATTGCCGGAGCGAGAGCGAGGGTTATACATACATTTGCACGAGTTTCGTAAGAGTCATATGGCTCACTTTCAAGTGTAATAATTTCTTTATTACCCATTCTATTTCATTTGATTCACGTCAAAATAGTCAGGAAACGGCCTACTTCTCTTGTGATGGCAAGCTACAGTGACGTCACGAACAAGCTGGGTAACAATCGTTGCTAGGCAAAAATGATATGTGCACATGTGCTCATATCAATAATATTAACTCGGTTATTTTCAACAATATGGGTAATAAATGGCTAAATTACATCATAATTGTTTTCTGAAACATATACTTACTTGTTGAATCTCGTGAAGAGTGACTGACATTTCCTAATGACTCGAGCTGATCTTGACTCTTCCTCCTGTGCACGGGACATCGTGAACCCGTCGTCCATGTGCCCCTCGACCAGCATCACAGCCTGTAAATGTGGTGGTCACAAAACTAAAAGCTTTGGTCTCAGTTATAATTTTTTATTTTTTTATTATTATTGTTTTTTTTCCAATATTTTATTCATCCAATGGCATGTTTACAAAAGTAGAAGTACTCTGGTACATAAAGTCCTGTATACAAGGGTATAAGTATTTGCATAGGTGGTAAATAATGTCAACAATATTGGTTATTCTAAGGTTTGTCCAGCATGTGCATCAATGGCATCCATTTTCTACAAAGAGATTTAAAATTTGGGATTTCTTAGCAATAAATTTCTCAATGTTAAAAATGTCTTTAATAATTTTCAAAAGTTTTTCAAAGGTGATTTTTCTTGCTTAATGCTTTGACTATGAATGAATTTCTTTGCTATGAGAATAATATGATTCAACAGAATTTGTGTGCTAGGAAGGTCAAATAATATTGCTTGCTTTGTCAATGAAATGCTCTTGGGGACATACTGGTTCAACATTGCTTCAAGCTTTTTCCAGAGACTGTCTCAGTTATAATTAACAAATACATTCATTCACTTTGCATTTTAATATGTTCAAATTTGCAATTTATGATAAAAGTTTATGGAGTATATGTCTTTAACAATCCTTTGTCTCCTTAAACTTAGCATCAACTTTTTTTATTGTGAACTGACTTTCAGAGTATATGCTTACTCCATTATCAGATCAAGGATGGGGTAATCATATGCAAAAGAAGTGGATCTGTGATAATATGTAATCACACACTTGAAAATTTCATGCCTGTTCACAATAAATATGTTGTGATTCAGTATATTTTGTTTCTTATCATAATAAACTGATGGGCAAAAGAAAGTATAACACTTGCTTGTTTTCAATTAATTCAATATTTTAAAGAAATGAGATGCATATGATTATGGCACGATACAATAACACCTTTCGGCAGTATTTTTAATTGTTTAACTAAAATATCATTATTTAAAGTAGATAGGGGTAAGAAATTAAATTTACACCAACATGACCCCTACCATGTTCAAAATGGTGTAAATGTGTGCAGGACGAAGCACATTTATTGATTTTCACACAGAGTATGTGTTATATGTCGAACACTTGTGTTTTATCAAATTATTTTTTAAATTTCAAACCACGTAGAGGTATTCTTTGACTGATTTAATGTTTTGTACTAATTTCACAAACTAGTCTGTTCTTGAATATGATGTCGAAAACTCAAGATATTTGACTTTGAAGATTATAATATGATAAATACAACTGAGCCATATACTTTCTTTTGCCCGTCAGTGTAAATGTCTTTCATTTGCTTAAGGTCAGTGCAAACTGGACATGTTCACATACCTTCTTCTCCTCCACGCGGCCGATGCCCCTCTTCTTGGTCTCGTAGGTCTGGTAAGAGAGCCAGTAGCCGGAGGAACAGTGCTGGATGAACACCATGGAGTCCCCATACTTGATGTCCGGGCGACCCATTCCCTCGTCCTCTCGACCCTCCGACATCTTCTTGTCATCCTGGCGATGTGGTAAATGGAATGTCATTATTACAGAATTGTGAAGGTACATCTCACGAGTTTCATAAATATGTTAAACGGAAACGAGTTAAGTATCTTATTTATTACTCATTGATTTAAATGCCACTTAATTCCACAAACTCGTCTATAAATGGGACACACTCCATTGCGACCGCGGCGCTGACATTGTGACGTCATATTTTTGCCATTATGACGTCACGTCAATCGGCAGCACGCGATGTTATTACACTAAGTGTAATAACACGGTAGATTTATTAAACTGCGATACCTTCAACGGGTGAGTAATAAAGTTCCATAGCACCATTTTGTCTTGTATGGTCAAAAATGATAATCTTTATTGGATAACAATTTGAGTAGGCACATGGATAAGGCATGTTTCAAGTGTTGACAAAAATTTATTTTTCATTTTCAATTTCACTATTTTGTCATGTGATGGTCGTAAATGGTAACCTTTCTTCGATAACAACTCAAGCAGTGGTACACATTAGCAGTGTTCCAAAATTTTATAAATATTTCAATTATTTTTTACTGCAAGCAAGTCTATAATATTAATTTTCTATATCACGTGCACTATTTAGTCTTGTGATGGTTGTAACTTGTATTGTTTAAATAACAACTCAAACAGGAGCATGGATAATGAGTGTTCCATGTTTTGGCAAAATTTTATATTTCAATGATTTTTTACTGCAAGTAAGTCTTGGAAATTCATTTTTTAGCAATATTTTGTTAAAGAACATAGCAATATTTACTGATAAGTGAACTCAATGTTATCTAAAGCAATTTCCCTGATACAACCCCACACTCACAAACAATCTAGCCCTCAAATACAAAGGAATTGCTGGAATATATACAACCCTTTAAACCTGAATAGAACCAGGCCTTAAATAGAACCCAAATAGTACAGGGGTTCGAAGGCAAATAGAACCCTAGGATTTTCTTCAGGGAAATACTGCCGGGGCAGACAACTGTGAGATATGTAGAACCATTATGATGACTGTAGTCGACGTACCTTTGACTGTCTGACAAAGAATGCGGTGCTCTCCTCTGAGGCGTGGCTGCGGTGGACGGTTTGTACCTGGTTTTCTTTGACGACGGAGAGGTACCTGCCTGATGTCACGTGGCGGATTCTACACTGCTGTCCCCAACCCATGAATCCACCAGCCCATCTGCAGGGGAACAATTGGGGGAATTCTCACAATTAACATTACAAATTGATTTAGTGCAGATATTACAAAGTATTGGAAGCTTTTCAAAATTGAGAACAAAGTAAATAGTTTACTACTGCTCTTTCCAAGTAATAATTGCCAAATATTTAAAAAGTTGGAAGTCAAGCATAATAAAAACCTTTATCATAATCTTAGTTGGCAATTATTTTTATAAATTTTCAAAATTTCAAGAGTGATATATTTACTCCTATTTATGAAATTCAATGTAGCATTGCATCCAAACCTTACTGCATACAGAACAGTTTTCTCTGCAGACAAAGTTGCTGAGCCCCTGGCAAGATTCAAACCCTAGCTGGACCTCTCGATACGAACCACTGTGCTATCCGCCACCCAACTTCCATATGCAAGGGTTAACTCTTTTGCCAGTCTCCATTACTGGCTGATTTAGGCCTTGCAGTATTTCCTTATGATCTCTGTGCTTGGAAATCCCACTATGCATTTTAGGTGCAGCTATCCACTATCTTGGCACAACAAAGCGAGAGAAATATAATCCTGCAAGGCTTAAGTCAACCAGTAAGGGAGACGGGCAAGAGTTATGCCTTGCGTTTGGAAGTTGTACCAACCTCCCGTTTATACCTAAATATTTTGTACAGTTTACTTTATTGTTTACATGTTTATCCTCAACTTCCCAATGCAAGGCATAACTATTGCCAGTCTCCATTACTGGCTGATTTAGGCCTAGCAGTATTTCCTGAAGAAATCTGTGCTTAGAAATCCAGGCCCGCTATGCATTTCTGGTGCAGCAATTCACTATCTAGGAGCGAGGGAAATACTGCAAGGCTTAAATCAGCCAGTAATGCAGACTGGCAAGAGTTATGCCTTGCGTTTGGAAGCTGGTTTATCGTGTGAATTTGTTCAGTCTTGCTACTCACTTTGTTCTGATATGTTCGAGTCTCCATAGAGATCTGGCATGGCTACATACAGCTCCTGTTTCATACATCACAGCACTGCAAAAAGCAAATAGAAATATGAGTGAAAACAGTGAAATCAAAGATTTTATTTAGAATAAATAGAGACCATTTATTGTTTTTCCAGAATATCATTTCTATCTCATCCAGTGGAATGAGAACGTGATATTTTCTACTCCTTTTGTTAAAATACAAATTATATTTTAACATTATAATCACATATTTTATTACTAAGTATATAATATTGGATAATAATTACATTTTGTACTCCTATGATTTTATGATTAGTTCATGTTTGAATTTATAGTTCAAGATTTTGTTCTTGATGGCAGAATATTTTTTATCCTATTTAAACACAAATTATATTTTTTTATAAATTTTGAAGGAAAAAATATATTGGATAATCAAACAAAATGAAAATATTCTCACTTGAATTCACTCTCGCTTCCAGCTTCTGGTATTGTGAGGCACTCATCCATGTGACCGTGAAACAATCGTAAAACATCCCCTCCAAACACGTTGGCTGAAATAGATGAAACATCATTAAAAGAACATTTTAATAGCAAAACACAATAATAGAGTGATTAGCATGTGGCCTCTCACCCAAAAGGACTGGTTCGGATCCCGATGGAGACACCAACATTTTTTTACCTGGGTCACATACTTCATCCACATTACACTACTCAGTCCACCCAGCTGTTTAAATGGGTACCTGAACATGAGAGTATGGAGCTATGTAGCGAAAGTACGATACCTTCAATGTAATAATACAAGTTGTGCGCTTTGAGCATAACATCCTATGGAAAAGGAAATCAATTATCATCATAATTCAACATTTTTATTTCACCATTATACATGGCGGCATATGTTACCTAGAGCTTTAGTACGAACAGCTCCGGAACACATGGGGACAACAGTCCAGAGAGTCTGCTGGAAGGAGGCAATGACGACCGACCCACTGCCGATGTGCTGGAAAATAAGGAAACATTTTTCAAAGAAAATCATACTGTTAGAATTTGTCATCATAAATAGAAGTCAGCGGTGGAGACCAGAGGAGGCCAAACATGGTACATGAACCCCCCAATTTTTTTTTTTGGGGGGGGGGCGTCATGCTGTACAAGAGGTTCCTCTCCTCCCACCAAGAATGAAAATCCTGGATTTGCCCCTGTAAGTATTGGTACCTTCTTTGACCATGATAACCACTGAAAACTGGTTTTTAGGTCATGCCCTGTGAGTCCCTTATTTGGGGTCACCGAATCTCAAATTTATAATCTCCATTGGCCGAGGAGTCAGTAAACTAAACTTAAGTTCTCTAGAGTCAGTGGTCCTGTCGAACAAGCAAACTGTTTCTGGATGGTTGGATGGATGGACAGATTGAAGGATGGACTTAGTTATTAAGGATGCCAAACACCATGCCATAAGCTGAAAATGTATATGATCTGGTGTTGAAATTGGTATATTTCAGCTTCATTCATAACACAGTCAGACCTCGTTTACCCGGACACCATATATCCGGAAACATGGCCATCCGCATTTAGTATGTCAAATATTTTCTATGCAATTCTATACAAATGGTTCACTTTATGTCATGACTTTCAACTGTAACCAAATCGTGTCAATAATTTGGTCTGGCTGTATTCATAAGTTTAAAGAAAGAAATATCTATCAAATATTTGAATAAATTTTATCTTTTTCTCACCAGGTATCTTTCCGACGAGACACTGACAAGGATGAGATCGTCTCCCACTCGGACCTTCTCTCCCTCCGATCTCTGTTTGGAAGCAGGGTGAATCGTCCACCAACACGACTCACCTAGAACAGGGACAGATGGGTTATTATTTTTCTATCAATATTATTTGATGGTCCATGCCATGTACACTTCTCTACAGTACACTAGTTCATAGAATGTCCAGTAACTATTTGTCAAATATTTCTGAAAATGATTTTCTACACCAGATGAGTGCTATCTGTTAAGCAAGACATGTTCTCAATTGTTATTAATCTCTGAAGCAGTGAGAATTTTTTCTCTAAAATTACTAATTTACATGGACGTTTAAATCTTATCAACATTTTGCTGCTGAATTTTACGTGGTAAGCCATTCCCAGTTGCCATTTTATAGACAAATATAGGTTAACATAGGGAATAATCTGAGATTAGCCATCATCGTCTGTCATGGAGTATTCTGAAACTTGCAGGACAAGGGTTAATGTTCTCAATTGAGATGTATTCTTAATTTATATTTATTCACTTTTTCTCTCATAGACTAAACTTTTAAAATTTTGTCATGGAATTGATCAATAATCAAAGAGATGAGCAAAACAGTTATTGCCGTTACTCATCTTTCTTTCAACATGATTATTGTATTCCATGTACAGATTCCATTGCTTTCATTTTATATCAATTCATCAATTATCTCTAAAGCACTTTCCATGTCTTGATAGTTTCAGTCATTGCCTTTATACATCTTTCTTACAAACATGATTATTGTATTCCATATAAAATTGCATGACATTCATTTTATTTCAATTCATCAATTATCTTAAGCGCTTTTCATGTCTTAATTTTTTTCCCTTAAAAAGTTATATAAAAACACATACCATGTGCAGTTTCTTGCAAGCCGACATCAAAAGCCAGCTTATCATTGGAGGAAGAAGTGGACAGACAGGAGAGGTACTGAAATTGACAAGATAATTAATAATTATTCACAAATATCTCACAAAGAAAACATCATATAAATCAACATTATCATCAGGTCTTTGAAGGGCATTTACAAGTGGCATACATAAGAACAGGAAGATTTCTGGATAACAACTTCTTTAAAAGGAGGGTTCTATCGGGGTATTTTTTGTGGAAATGAAATTCTAGAGGATATCCCTGTTTATACACATATATGCTATTACTATATGATTAAAACACAGTCAAATTTGAAAGATATTAATGAAGTTAATTCTTTGATGACTTTACATTTGACAATTTGATAAAGACAAGCGCACATTTGTTGAAAAATCAAAACAATGAGAACTGAAGTCATTCATTGGCGCTGCGAGTGGGGAAAATTTCGCTACGGCCTAACAGCATATTGTTTATTACGTTTATGATACATTATGTGTTACTGTGTGAATATTCTATCTGTGAATATGTGTTAAATATAGCGTGTTTTCATTGCACGAAATGTCAAGGATCCAAGATGGCGGATGCTGCCGATAGATCGTTGATAGAACTTTCCCTTTAATGTGAAAATGGAGTATACTAGAGCATATTAAAGTAGTTGTCATCCAGAAAACATTATAATTTTTTTAATATACCAGATCTCATAATGTAATCCAATATATAAAATGTTTGCTGTACATCAATTTAAAATGTTTCAACATTAAAACAAGTACTTGAGGAATAAGAATCATATTTCCTTTTGTATATGCAAGACCTTATATGAATGTAATCCAATATAATGGATAGTGTACATCATTTCAAAATCTCTCAACATTAAATATAAAGTATTTGAAAAATATACATCGTATTTCCTATATCATATGTAGCAATAATGAAATATATATATAAATATATATATGATACTTACCATGTTGCCATGGAGATGTCTAAGGAGTACAGCGTGTCCATAAAGTAAAGTTCTGTGACCGGACTGAGCTGCCTAGCAACAGAAATAAATAAGAAAAACAATTAACCATAGAAATTAGATAAAAAATATTTTCTTTCTCTCCATAATTATATTTAACATTAATGATGATCATGCAAAAAAAGAAAGATCAAAGACTTTTAAGAAGAACAATTATTTTAGGTTGAAAGATGTCTAGACAAAAATATATAAGACATATATATTTCTAGGATACCAGTTAATTCTTTCTTCATATATTATCCTCAGGAAGTCATTAGTAAACACCAATTACAAGACAAATTAATGTATAAAATTTGAAAAGCTTATCTCAACCATTAGTTTTTTAAGCTCAGAGTATACAGATAAAATGGCTTGTAAAAAGGTCAAGAAATCAAAGACTTCTAAAAGTATTTCATTTGATGATATTCATCCCGATACGGCAACGCCCTCTTCATATGATTAATGACAATGGAACAGATCAATACTATTAGTTACACAGTGTTTTGACAGGGTGTACGGGACTGTAAGACCCTTGTATATTCCGTATTTTCCTGAGGCGCAGCCGAAGGAAATGCGGAATATACAAGGGTCTTACAGTCCCGTACACCCTGTCAAAACACCGTGTAACGAATTTATTACTCTTTAGATCTATTATATGTAATTATTTCACTCATTTTTCGATAAAATATATAGGCTACATAGCTATTTTCGTTTGTGATAAAAACTCCACACAGTGTGAAACAGAAAGAACACTGTAAAGAGTGTACCGCTCAATATCAAGGGAGATAACTCTGCGGCTAAAAAATAATAGATTTTTAAATTATTATTACCTGATGAATAATAGAGAGACACATGTTTTTATTGAATTATTTTATTGACGCAAACAAAATAAATAATGTATATAAGTTGAAATCACCGTACTTATGTTTGTTAAGGTAAGTTTCGATCCTGAAATTCCGAGTCGAGCAACCGTTTTACTTCCGCATTCCATCTAAGGTCAAGGTCATCCGTAGTCTAATCACGTGACCTGTCTCACGGGTCATACGGAGGGTAGACCCTGGCAAATCCACATACACGGTTTCGTATGCATTGGCTATTGACCAATCAGAATTCAACAAATTTATCTTAAGGGTAATAAATTATTGTAGAAGTAGTTTTAGGAAATGAGTACTTTTTGTCAATAAGTTTTCTAGCTCCAGACAGCGAGTAACCACTCGAGCAACTCATACAGCGACACAAGAAAAGAGGCCATCAAGTAAATATTGTTGTGGTTTTATAAAACTCCAATTATTACATTTTCCATCTCGTTATTGAAACAATTAAAGTTTTGTTCAATTGCCGAGGTCGTTAAACATGATATATTTAACCTTAACCAGCAACAATACTTATATTCCTACGCCTAAAGCATAGATATACTCTCAAACTGATTACTTGGTATGTTGCAGGCCCGTAGCACCATATTTCGTGGGGGGGCTGGGATTTGAGTAGGGGGGGGGGGGGGGGGGGGGGGGGGGGGGGGTACGTTACGTACATCATCAGAATCTTCTATAAGTGAAAATTATTTTTTTTCTCTCACGAAGTTATTTGCAATGTCTTTCATGTTGAAAGACACTTTGGAATAGTGAGCTGAACAAAATTTTCTCCCTAAAATTTGTGGGGGGGTTAAGCCCCCCTTAGCCCCCCCTGTTGCTACGGGCCTGTGTTGACTAAGCCTTTGGTTCTTGGGCCACTACCGTAGAGCTACTCGGACGGAGAGTGCCCTGACTTGGAGGTTGAATAAGTTTTAGGAAAACAGTACTCACTGTGGACTGGGAAGTGGAGGTGACCATCTCTTGTAGAGCGCGGACCGAAAGGGCTTGTTCCAAAACAAACACCGACACAGAAATGTCTGGGGGGACATCCTGAAAATAGTTAAATAAATTAGAATTTTGTAACAATCAATTTTCTTTTCTTTATGTAAAAAGATATCTGAAATAAGCAAGATTGTCATCAGTAACATTTAAAAACATCAAAATCATTTACAACAAAGAAAGCAATATGCGAAAATTGGTTAAATTCGCCAAATGTCATCAGTATTATATTATAAGTAAAGAATAATTCTAAGAATATGTGCTCATCAAAATTCATATGTATCAGAAAATGCAGAAACTTTAACGAAAAAAAAGAATAAACAATGAATGAATATGATAAATGTAGATGCAACATATTTTGAACTACAAAACACGCAGAATATAAAATGATATGTTGAATTATTATAACATAACAACCAATAAACGATAATGAGAATATGTATACATCACATTTTTAGTCACATTTTTAATGAAAGTGTAATATTTTTCATGATCAAGAACTGAACATTCCAAAATACACTGAATATTATCACTGTTGCATAAAACATAAAACATAAACAGCATATAGCCACCATAATTCAGAGATGTCTGATAAAGAAATCAAGTCAACCATTTACTTACATTCTTAAAAGACATATTGTAATGAAAAAGTTAACTTAAAGGCATTAAATGATAAAAGAAATGTATTACAAATAACTTTAAATCTCAATCAATGTAATTGTTTGTTTTTATAATTAATTTAACAATATTCTAATTCTCCATGCTCAAAAACCTTGAAGCCAAAATCAACCCTTTGACTTTCAATTTGTCCATATCGTGCACCAAAAATAGTTCTTTATATATATTTTTTAAGCAATTTATGAATAATCTAATGAACTCTCTTATAGCATCCTATGAGTTAATTAATCAATGATATTATAATGCTATAATAATATATGTATTTATAAAAATATTTTAACAGAAATAAATAAACGTTTCTTTTCTTGATAATTTTACTAATATATATATACTAGGCTTCAACGACATATAATGCATTGCTCAATTAACAGAAAACTTAACTGGAAATCCATGTATGAAAAAACATTCATGAATAAGCCTGCAGGGAAATTACACCATGTTTCTTGCCCGATAATGTTACTTTCTGCCGCTGTCCTGAAATTTCTATTGTAGAAAATAATCAACGGCACTAAAGCAGCCAGTAATCGGCTTTAATCTCAGGGGACAGTGTTTATTGAGAAAATCCACATAGAGCGGTTTCTCTTGGCTAGAAAATAAATTTCTCAATGAACTAACATCTACTTTAAATTAGCCCTGGATGCGGTTTTATCTTATTTTATTTTCCACTGTGAATATTCTACCAGTAGTTAAATTTATAAGAAGGAACAATACCAAAAATAAATTTTATGTATTTTCACACAAATCTACATATTTATTCTTGTGGGAAATACTTTTTTAACAGAATTTGTTCAATATACCTGCATGTATTATTATCAAAATTTGTTTCTGATACAGGTTTGTTAAAGAGAGATGGGACCCAGAAATCGAACTCGCTTACGTTAACATTTTGCGACAACAAATTATTGTAGTGAATAAGTCTGAAAATATATGGATTACGTTATTTTGGGTATACGCTTATCCATACAATAACGGAAAGTGCTTAAATTGTCCGTAACGCCTTTTTAACGGTCATTTTACGACATGCCGTATAACGTTATCGTCACCTATATTCGTGGTAAATATGTTACTGTGTGTGTTATTCGAATTACATACGTATCTTTAGTTGTTGTCGAATTTAAATCGTCTGGTATAATCAACTGATAGTTATTGTTCCATCATGCACTCTTAGATTGATAGTATGTTCTTACATTTTTGGATAAAAGACGCAATAAACCTGCTATTTTGAAAAAATAAACGAATTGTAAAATATTTTGTTTCTTCGTCCCATCTCTCCTTAAATAAATATGTTTTTCACTTTAACTAGATAACATCAAAACCGTTGGTTATATTTTGGATATTTCAAGTAGTGTTTTTAATCATGGATGGGCAAAATTTCATGTTATCATTTATATGAATAACCTGATAAGTTCTCGTTGAAGAAAGACAGTATAATATATGTGGAAAGACGAGAAAACTGATTTTTGGGTGATCAATTATTCCAAAGCTCTTTCAATGCAAAGACTTCATATACCAATGTTATAAAGGCACTTAGGCTATCTTAGTGCTAAGAGAACTTCAGAAATCTCTGGACTGCTCTTTGAAGGGCAAGGTCATGTGCAGAGGTATTCTTCCAGACACAGAAACACTCCTTTAAGATGACCTTTGCCCTTTCCAATCCAAATGTTACCACAGATTAGGTCTGGCCAATACAATCCATTCACTTACATATGCTGAACAACGGGAGGGATTTTTGTAGAGAAAATACAGTAATTGGAAGTGTACCATATTTCCTCATTTACAACCCAGGGCCCATATTTTCAAAGCTGGTCTTAGTGCTAAGATAGTTGTAAGCCAATGTTAATGTATGGCATTTACGACTATCTTAGCGCTAAGAGAGCTTCAAAAATATGGGTCCAGGTCTGTATTATAACATGGGCCTTGATTAAACTCGGGTGATCATGGTCTACTAAGGTAAATACAACCCGGACTCAAAAATGAATATAATCATTTTGGTCTGAAACGCTCTCATTTATCTAACCACTATTTAAGATATCAACAATATTTATCCATGGGTCATTTCCAAGACTATGAATAAGTTAAATAACATATTACATGTTAATTGTGTGTAAAGAAAGTTAGTTAAAATCTTGTGCTTATGTTCAAATTGTTGATGACAAGTGTAACTCATGCATTGTGTACATTTCAAAATATTCAAGTTAACTTCAAATGTGCCATGTAAGAAATATAAATTGAATTTCTTCACTACCGTTAATTAGATTATTAGTTAGCACATATAAGTATTTAATATTTCAAGGTAAACAAAATATATTTTAATAAACTTTCCCTCATATTTTACTGATATGAAACATGCTTATATTTCAATTACATGCAATATAAATGTGTAACACAAGAAATATTTGTTTGATGGATAGAATAAATCTGTACCAGTGAACAATTAACAACTCCTTTGAAATTCTATGCTGCCAAAGAACTCGCCATTAAATTCAAATGATCTCTTTGATGACTCTTTATGGACTTATAATTTTACAGAAATGTTTTAGAATTTGATTTGTATTTTCTGTTTGTCAGGTGAGATTTAAGAGATAAATCTATTGATGTATATTAATGCTTCTATTCCTTGTTACCAATTCAAAATATAATTCGGTTTTGATTTATTTCCTATTTGACCTTGTATATTTTTGTCAACATATAGTATACTAATGAAGAATTCTGTTGTCAACATATGTTATCATGGCAAATGAAGATTGAACTGTCTTGACTTATATAAGGAATATCCAAGGTATTCTTGATAAGTCCCCATAGTTTTACCAAGACATAACAACTAAGATAAGGAATATCACATGTTATTCTTGATAAATCCCCCAAGCTATATCAAGACTTAACAAATTGATATTCCTGTAAAACAGAAACTCAGGAATAGAGTTACACAGGATTTTTCTAGTCAAGTTACTGTACTTGATACATTGGCCCCCTAAAAAATTTTTAATTTCTTATAAAAAATGACATTGTCTTCTTCCTTGAAACATGGTGTAAGTAAGAGTTTATAGCAAGACTGAAAACCCTCTTCAGTGAAAATTCATTGAGGTAAGGACGAGGTGCTTATTTTGATAATTCCTTTCCTAATTTTGGGTTAAAAACGTGTTGGAGAGGTTCTTATATGAGGGATGTTTATTACATCGAATACGGTACTATCCAGCTTCAGCGAGGAGTCGACATCTACCAAAGAGTCTTCAGACAGTGACTGGCAGTAAGAAACATCTCCCAGCCTTTGGACATACATTATATGCAGAGGGAATGTCTGTTTGTTAGTCTACTGTCCATGTGCTTTCCGTTAGCATCCAGTGTGGGAGAGTTGAGAAAGAAAGCGGTTCTACAGGCGTTGATCATGCAAGCAGGACAGTCTTGTTTTTTTAGTCTTGAGTTTTATCATATCTTGTCTCCATATGATTCAAAAATAATTTCTTTTAAAGGCAAAGTATTTTATTTTTTCTATGTCTATTTTATTATTTTTACGACTTTGAGAGACTCGATTTTCGATTTAAAAAAGTTCCACACTTAAAATATCAAGTTTCTGTTCGCTGCGAATATATTGAACATCAACGCAGCGGTAATTGCTAGGCAACATGCAAGAAATCCCAGTGGTGCACTGATTTCACTTCAAATACCACATTTTTCACCAATGACACATGAGAAATAACAATTTGTTTGAAGTTTACTATCTAATATCTCACACCTCATGATGGATAAATTGTGAAAACTTTTCCCTAAACAATAAAGGCATGAAATAGTTACTAAAGCATTCTCTGATTTACTTATTTTAAACTAAATTATTGTTTTCACCATATTGCAAAAATAAATTGGGCAAATTAGAGACTTACACAAATGTTTCAAAATCAATTTTGAAGTTGATATTTATATATTCAGAAAATGGTAAAAATATAAACAAGAGCCCTACGGTAACAGGAAAGTTTGGAAACAATTCAGATTAGACAATGCTAAACAGAGGTAAACGAGACCCATAACATTCATTTTCCTCTAGTGCTGCATGGAAAAGCGATGAACATTCCCCTATCTATGGTGTAAGCTAGGTGTACTTATGCATGTACTCTATATATTGTAAGCATTACACACAGACTCCCTTCACCAAGACCTGCTTGGAGCTTAGATATCATGTTTCCTTGTTTCTCGTTTCCATGGAAACAGATTTGGGGAAGCAGGTAACAGGCTGGGTTTGTTTAGATGCTGCAGGGAGAGTTATAAATGTGCCAGACAGAATACTCAAGGCAATTTATATACCGCGGAGAAGTGTTATGTCATATTTTCCCCAAGTTGTTGATATTTTATCATTTTATTTTCCTTTAACCTTGGATTTTGTTTGTAGTTTGAAATAATATCCTCTCTTTTCTCATCAATACTTTTTGTATGATGTAGTTTTGTTTACAAATGAACAACAAATGTGATTGTGACATGACTCGTTATTAGATATATAAGAGTATGTGCAGTCAGAGGTGAACTTTATACTTTTTCTACCTCACAAGATGATAAACATGGCATTTGTTCAGAATAAACAGATATTATTGTCATTATATTATTATGTACGTATTTGATAGGGGAATTTGGACTTTTTTCGATGGTATCTTTGCGCCCTTTCAATCTTGTACCAGAATACTAAACTATGTCATTTTTGTGCTAATATCACACGAGTGATGATAAACTTTTGATAAAGGTTATCATCACTGCAGCATGATAAAAGTTTATTTTCTTGGAAAAGCAGAGTATTTCACTCTCTATTATATTAAATGGTTTGTATATCATGCATTAATGCACATGAGAAAATATCTGCTCAAATATATTTTTGAAAAAAAATATACTGATAGATTTCAGGAGAGGGTTTCATTTAGTTTGATAACTATCCAATCTTTTCTCTTGAATAAATATGTTTAAATCAAATACTGATAGACTTTCCCTTTTATCTGTATTTATATATCTAGAATATTGTTTATTTTTATTGTAATGAATAAACATAACAAGAATTATGTTTAAAACAATAATAACAAAATGCAATAAGGAAGTTGATACTTCATTATTTCAATCTTTTATAGTCTTTCCACCAGGAAGAAGTATCCATGGTAACCGTTTCATAAATGATAACTATAGCTGTGAATTTCCTGAAATTTTAAACTACCATGATGCAGAAGTTAGGTATCCATGGTAACCGTTTCATAAATGATAACTATAGCTGTGAATTTCCTGAAATTTTAAACTACCATGATGCAGAAGTTAGGTATCCATCGTAACCGTTTCATAAATGATAACTATAGCTGTGAATTTCCTGAAATTTTAAACTACCATGATGCAGAAGTTAGGTATCCATGGTAACAGTTTCATAAATGATAACTATAGCAGTGAATTTCCTGAAATTTTAAACTACCATGATGCAGAAGTTAGGTATCCATGGTAACCGTTTCATAAATGATAACTATAGCTGTGAATTTCCTGAAATTTTAAACTACCATGATGCAGAAGTTAGGTATCCATGGTAACCGTTTCATAAATGAACACTATTGCAGTGAATTTCCTGAAATTTTAAACTACCATGATGCAGAAGTTAGGTATCCATGGTAACCGTTTCAGAAATGATAACTATTGCTGTGAATTTCCTGAAATTTTAAACTACCATGATGCAGAAGTTTGCAGAATGAATAAAGCAGGCAGTTGGTTGAAAGTAGCACCATAACCGTCGGAAAATCTTACCGCTGCATAACCAACCTGAAATTTGAATTTTCCTTCAGATAGAGAAATTTGCGAAATGCTACATGGTTTAGAATACACATACTACAATTTTGTTAATTCTAACATGAAAAAACTATTACATTGCTATCTATAAGAGACAATTAAATAAATCATGTTTTAAGTTAATTAAATATTTAAAAGTTAAATCACTTAAATCTAATTTTAATAAAATCAAAGACAACAAAAGAAATAGGTTTTAGAAAAATACATGACATAAGGACAAAAAGACGAATCACAATATATTTTTTTAAATCACAAAAACATCCAACATGAACCGACTCACAAGAAGATAACAAATTATGCATTTCACACAGTTACTCATATCATTCATTCAAACAAGTTGGGCTACAAAGTAATGGATGACTTATTTTACTGTTAAAGGTGCATCCATTGTGTTTCATAAAATTTTATTTGGCTTTAATACATTCCAACTCACCATATGTGCTGTTTACAATACAAACAAATTCACTCAGCTTGTATATTCATCCCTGATTGCCAAACATATCATAATTACTAGTTTCCAATTAAAATCGAGTAACATCATCATGCATGCATAGAAACCGCACTGCACATCCCATTTACATGCACAGTAGTTATATGACCTATTAAACATTATTAAACCAAATTTGTCATTTTGTCTGGTTTAAATAACATTCCAAAATTACGTTTGACTCATTGGCGCGCGCCACACGCGGTGCATTGTCCGGTTTTCGATCAGAAATCGACACTTTTACCTTCATATCATCAATATACTAAGTCGAGTTTCATCAAAATGGTAGTTTTCGGTAATAGTTGGTACTTCTCGATTAAGTAACACCATTTATAACGTCTGGCATATTTGACCCCCAACAACACAATGGATGTACCTTTAACCTGGATTTTATATAAAATCCCACAAAGCTATGAGTAACCAATGATACAAAACCTCCCACCCCGCCTTCCTTTATCTTCATTTCAACTCTCTTACACATTCATGCATCTTCTTCTATAAATTCTTTGTACCTTAACCGTATAGAAATTGTAATGGCATTAAAAGTGTTTAACTATAAGCTTAGTATCAGTAAAATAATTCAACTTTCAACACCAACTTACTTTCCTTAATAAACAATATATATAGAGGAACATTTTCAGTATGCATACACATTTGTTAAAGCATTACAAGTGCATGTCAGATATAACATTGAACAAAACTCACTCTAGAAAAGACTCACACCATAGGCCTATAATAAGACAGGCAGTTGAATTATAGTACGTTTTTGATTAAACGTCATTATTTTTACTTACCGTAGACAAGTGACCTTAGCCTTATAGCCATATAACATGTAATCGACTCATTCCCACAGAAGTAATGAAACATCATTACACAGATCAATCGGAGTTACCCGCCCCTCACTAGTCCACTGGGTGGCGTGACCTGTCATTCACATTACCTAGGAGTCGCAATTTAACAACGAATGCGTAAGAGGGGAGGCGGGACGGGCATGACGACGGTCACTTGTCTACGGTAAGTAAAAATAATGACGTTTAATCAAAAACGTACTATTATTTAATTACTAACCTCCGACAAGTGACCTTAGCCTGATACCACTGTAGGTGGTGGGTAGAGTTCGTCGCATAGCGGTAACTCTCAAGATTGATCTGGTGATCGGCGACCTAGCGAGCGATCGTTCTAATGAGGATAATTGTCAGACCTCTCGCAGTCGACGATCCCTAATTAAAACACCACAAAAACCCCGTATAACCATTCAATATAATTTATTCAATGGTTAAATATGAGCCGCTCTCAACTCGTGAGTGCTCGTTAGCGTGGATGGTTGCGTCCCCTGCCAGAGGGGGCACCCGTGGTTCGCTGCTGGGCAAAGACCTGCGCCCCTAGACGGGCTACGCCCTCCAGGTCCTCCGTGGAGACATCGCGCAGGTAATGGTTGGCGAACACCAAGCCCGACTTCCAAAAGCAGCCGGCCATGATGTCCGCCACTGACAGGTTGCTGTGTAGGGCCATAGTCGCCGATATGGCCCTGATCTCATGCGGATTGGTCCGCGCCGGAGCCGGCAGTCCGGCCGCCTTGTAGGCGTCCACCACTGCCGACCTGAGATAAACTCCCAGCTGCCTCTTGTCCAACTCCTTCGAGCTCGTCTGGGAGTGGGGCAAGAATAGCCTGCGTCTCCCTTGTCTCAGCGAGCGCGTCTTCTCAACGTAGATGCGCAGAGCGCGTACCGGACAAAGGAGACGTTCTTGTTCGTCCGTCGGCTCGATAGCCGAGGAGATTGATGGCAGTGTGAAGGTCCGTCCACGCTCGTCAGCGCCCTGGTTCTTACACAGGAACTCCGGTGCCAGACCCAAGGTCGCTGACCCTCCATCTCTCACCTCAAACCTGAGCAAATCAGCTTGCAGCGCGTGCAACTCTGATATTCTGGCCGCTGACCCCATCGCCACTAAGAAGGAAGTTTTAATGGTGAGACGCAGCAGCGTCGTGTCCGTCAGTGGCTCATAGTGCTCAGACTTGAGGTGATTCAAAACTATCGCCAGATCCCACTCTGGCGGCCTCAGTTTGTGGCGGCCATCCACGTTCCTGTACGTCCTGATGAGCTCCTTAAGGACCGAGATATCCAACCCGGGATCCTTTTTGCGAAGGACGGACATAATGGCCGCGAGGTTCGTGTTGATGGAGGAAGCCTTAAGCTTCCTCACTGTGCGTAGGTGTACCAGATAATCCGCGACCTGGGGCACCGTTACCGACCGCACATCGAACCCCTTCCCTTCGCAAAAGGTCATGAAGGAAGCCCATTGGAAATCGTACAGCTTGCGCGTGGAAGACCGCTGTGAGGTTGCCACTGCGCTGGCTACCGCCTCCGAAAATCCTGCGCTCCTCATTCCGTCTTGGAGACAACCCAGACGTGCAGATGGAGAACATGAGGGTTCTCGTGCACCCGTCTGCTTGGGTTGCTCCTGAGAAGATCCCACCTGATTGGCAGGGGGACTGGTTCCTGAGCGCAGAGTCTCCGGAGGGGGACATACCACGGCCTTGCCGGCCACTTCGGTGCGACCAGGAGCAGACGCAAGCGTCTCGTCTCCTGGGCTTTTGCCACCACTTGGGTCAGAATGGCAGGGGGGGGAAAAGCGTAAGCGTCCATCCCCTCCCATCCTAACGCGAGCGCGTCTAATCCCCATGCCAGGGGGTCTGGTACTGGAGATACGTATACCGGCAGCTGGTGATTGAGCCGTGTCGCGAAGAGGTCGACATGCGGCCTGCCGAACTGGAGACAGATCGCCTCGAACACTCGAGGGTGCAACATCCACTCCGTGGAAGGAGGTTTGTCCGGGCGAGAGAGAGCGTCCGCAAGGACGTTCTTTGCTCCCGGGATGTGCACCGCTCTTATCGAGATGTTGAGTTGGTCTACCAGTCGAAACAGCTCCATCACCAGCTGTAATAATGATCCCGCCTTGGTCGATCCTTGCTTGTTGATCGACCAGGCTGCCGTCGAGCTGTCTGTGTGAACACACAGCACCTCGTTCTGCAGGTGACCCGACCAGTGCTCGATTGCCAGACGTATGGCGTTCAACTCCAAGAAGTTGATGTGAAGGCCGGCTTGCGCCAGCGACCACACGCCCGACGCCTGATCGGTCCCCAGGTGGGCGCCCCACCCCTGGGTAGAGGCGTCCACGTACAACTGGCTCCCGGCGGGGGGTTGCCGGAGGGGAACCCCCGCCAAGACGTTGCTTTCGTCCTGCCACCATCGAAGGTGGTGAATGAGATCCTGCGGCATCCTGATGTGATGGCCGCAAGACACCTCCCGAATGTGTCCGTTCAGTACTATCTGGAGGGGCCGGAGGTGAAGCCTCCCCCTCCTCGTGAAGTCCTGAGCTGAAGTCAAGAACCCTAGCAGACGTTGCCACTGTCGGAGCGAGAGAGGCCCGCGACACGCGTCTGCTAGGAGTTCCCTGTAACGGCCCATCCGTTCCTCCGTGACAAAGGCCTTGTCCTGCGTCGTGTCCAGACGGACGCCCAGGAAGACGAGCGACGTCGTCGGCACTAGGTCCGACTTGTCCAGATTGACAAGCCAACCCAGGCGTCTGAACAGAGTGATCACAAAGTCCCTTTGTCCGGCCAGAACTGACGGGGAGCAGTGGCTCCCGAACCCATCGTCCAGGTACATCGCGAACTGGATATCGTGCCTGTGAAGGAACTTGACGATGGGTTGGGTCACCCGAGTGAATAGCCAAGGGGCTGTCGAAATCCCGAAGGGTAACACATTCCACTGGAAGTGACGACCCGCCAGGACGAATCGGAGGTACTTGCAATCCGCTGGGTGGATTGGGACATGCAAGTACGCGTCCTGGAGGTCCAACGACACCATGTGGCTGTATGGTTGTAGCAACCGCATGATGGACAGCACGGTCAAGAGCCGAAAATATGGCGGCCGCTCGAGGTAGGAGCGGTTGAACTGTTTCAAGTCGTGAATCAGCCGCCATTTTTTCGGGTCCTTTTTCGGTCTCACGAATACTGGAGAGTAGAACCCCGGTGTCAGACCCTGGAGCGGAAGCTCGCTCACCGCCTCCTTGGTGATAAGGATCTCCACTTGTTCCAGTGTGCGCGCGAGCCGTTCCGGCTCTAGCGGACGTTCCACTGGCGAACAAGTCAAGGGGGGGCGGGTGAGCACGGGTATACGAAACCCACGCTCCAGCGTCTGACAGACGTACTCGTCCAGGCCCAACTGCCTCCAATTGGCCACAAAAGTTGAGAGACGGCCTCCTACGGGCCCGTCTAGCACCTCTACCGCTGCCGGCGGTAGGAGAGGGGGCGCCCAGGAGTCACCTCTTCTTGTTGGTTCCTCCGTAGGCGCGTCCCTTACCCCCCTGTGACTTGTTGGATGTCCTCTTTGGAGAGGGGCCGGCGTTGTAGCCGCCACGGCCCTTGCCTGGCCGGCCCCCGTCCCGAAAGGAAACCCCGCCGGTCCTAGAGCCGGCGGGGGATTGCGGAGTGCCACCCTTCCGCTTCTTGGGTGTTGTCACCCCCGAGGAGACCCTGCCGCCTCCCGCTGCCAAGCGGTTGGTCAGCTCCTGCTGTTGGGTCTCCTGGCGGTGTCGCAGAGCTTCTGCGACCTGCCCGTCGAACAGCGTCGATGACGCTGCTGGAGCGCTCCTGAGACGGGTGCGCATCTCCGCCGGAAGATTGGTACGTGCGAGAAATCCGTCCCGCCTCAGGTTAGTGACCCCCGCTGAGATGCGGGAGGCACTTAGCATAATCTGGGCTAGGTTCCCTGCCACGGAACCGAACCCCCGATACAGTGCGTTCGCTCCTTTCTCCATCCCAGCCTCCTTGGAGAAGGCGGCCATGGCTTGACAAGCATGGGCGACGGAGTTCGCCATGCCCAGAATGCTCCTGGCCTCCTTGTCCAGGTGGGACAGGTGCCCGTCGGACACTGAATGGCCGACTCCTGGCGCTGCCACACGCCTGATGTCGTCGTCCAAAACGGGGGGAGAAAGAGGTATGGGAGAAGAGGCGACCGGGAGCCCCGCTCTCTGACGATCCGATATCACCAGAGGCGGAACAAGGCGGCCCGGTGCCGCAGACGACACGTGAGTGTCAAAATCCTTCGCCGCCGTTAGGAGAAGGCGGTGGGGTGGGAAGCGGACGCTACGCGGGTTCACCACCTCCTCCTCCTGACAGAAGGACTCAAAGCGTGCCTGCTTCGAGAAGCTACACTCCTCATCCACCTCCTGTAGGGTCAGCTGACACCAGTCAGCGATGGCCGCCATCCTCTCACCCTGATCAGGTGCCTCCACCTCTCGAAGGCCGCCTGCAGCGGACCATGGAGGAACGCGAGAGGGGGAATCCCCCTCGGTTATGTCCCCAGACTGCGAGCCTGCCGAGGGAGCCACCGACATGTCTGAAGGGGAGAGAGGCGGCGACACCAGCGTTACACGGCGGACGCGCCCGGTGGTCAGCGCCGCAGGAGGTGGCGGAGGCGGATCCTTCCCGCCTTGATCCCCAGAATCCTTCTGGGAGAATTGTTCCAACATCGTCCTGACGGACGTAAGGACGTCGTCCTTAAACGCCTTAGCGTCGAAGGGCGGGTGGTGAGGCGACCTGGAGCGCTTCTTTGCCTTCTTGACCTTCTTCCGACGCTCCTCCCGGGAGGGGGAGGGGGGTCCGGAGTCAGGAGGCTCCTCGGACAAGTCACGAGGCAGTGACACGACCGGAGGGAAACCCCGACCCAGCGGCTCGCGAACCACGTCCGACGCCAGGGAGGACGGAACGTCAAACTCCCCTGCGTCCTCTGATATGATCAAATCCGACCTGTCCGGCGACTCTCGCCTGCCTGCGGCGGCAGACGACCCCGGGGTCGGACGTCTGTTGCCCTTGCAGCGGCTTTGCGACTCGCTCTTCCGGATAGAAGAGCGGTAACGCCTGTGCTGCTCCGGGGAGAGATCCTCGCACTCCACACACCGGTTATCCTCCGGGCAAGTGTTCCTGCACAGGCGACAGACGACATGAGGGTCGTAGCTCGCCGACTTGTGTGACCCGCACCGTCCGCAGTACGCCCGGTACGGGGCCGCTGAGTCGCAGCGAACTAAGTCCATCACCTGAGAGGCAGCAAGCGCGGCCTACAGTCCAAGCCCAAGCGTCGGAAGACGGCAGGCGGTAGGCGGCCGACGGCCGACGGCAGACGGCAAGCGTCTGTCCAACCCACGAGAACCTAGCGCCAAGCAGACGGCAGGCGGCAGGCGGCAAGCGCCTGTCCAATGATCCACGCGGCAGGCGGCACGGCCTAACGCACAAGGCAGTCAAAGCTGTCACGCGAGGGGGTAGACCACCCGTCCAAGCGGCCTACGGAAAGCTATCGCCTAGCAGACGGCAGGCGGCAGACGGCAGACGGCAGGCGGCAAGCGACCGTCCAGACGGCCTAACGCACAAGGCAGTCAAGCTGTCACGCGAGGGGGTAGACCACCTGTCCAAGCGGCCTACGGAAAGCTATCGCCTAGCAGACGGTAGGCGGCAGACGGCAGACTGTAGGCGGCAAGCGACCGTCCAGAAGGCCTAACGCACAAGACAGTCAAGCTGTCACGCGAGGGGGTAGACCACCCGTCCAAGCGGCCTAAGGAAACCTATCGTCTAGCAGACGGCAGGCGACACGCGCCACTAAGAAGGCACAATCAAAGCTGTTACGCAAGGGGGTAGAGCAACCGTCCGGCCCCCGGGCTGCACGAGCTGCACGAGCAATCGACAACCCGCGCACCACTAATCCAGGTCAACACACTGTGTTAACCAACACCCCTGACTGAAGCACCGAATTCACTCGCGAGGAATGAATACGATACGGGACAGCGGGGAACTTAACTAAGGTAAGTAAAAGAGTCTAGAAAACAATCAAAACACGTTAATTATATAGCTCAAACAATCGGGAGAGATACAGAAAACACGTCTGCACACTACCGACTCTGTAATGTGAATGACAGGTCACGCCACCCAGTGGACTAGTGAGGGGCGGGTAACTCCGATTGATCTGTGTAATGATGTTTCATTACTTCTGTGGGAATGAGTCGATTACATGTTATATGGCTATAAGGCTAAGGTCACTTGTCGGAGGTTAGTAATTAAATAATAGTTGTTATATTGAAATATTACAATCACACTGTTAAACAATGTAGAAACTTACTCTGCAAGAGACACCCAAACACAATATAACACACAGTTATTATAACACATAACAAGCACTCTGTAGAACAATGTAGAAACTCACTCAGCAAGAGACACTCAAACACCATATAACACAGTTATAACACATAACAAGCCCACTGTAGAACAATGTATAACTCACTAAGCAAGAGACACTCAAACACCATATAATACAGATATAACACATAACAAGCACTCTGTAGAACAATGTATAACTCACTCAGCAAGAGACACTCAAACACCATATAATACACAGTTATAATAAAACATAACAAGCACTCTGTAGAACAATGTAGAAACTCACTCAGCAAGAGACACCCAAACACAATATAACACACAGTTATAATAACACATAACAAGCACTCTGTAGAACAATGTAGAAACTCACTCTGCAAGAGACACTCAAACACCATATAATACATACATATAACACATAACAAGTACTCTTTTTGAACAATGTAGAAACTCACTCAGCAAAGAGACACCCAAACACAATATAACACATAACAAGCACACTGTAGAACAATGTGGAACTCACTCTGCTGGAAACATTCTCCAGGAAGCACATGCGGTTGCCGAATCCTTCTGCCGCCAGACACACCCTGTCTGTGGAACTGCTGTCTTTGGATGGAGCGATGCAGCTCAAGCATACCATGTCATCCTGTAGCAAAAAAAAACATTTGTTAAAATTTTTTAAGGAATTAACTCAAAATTTGAAAACAAATATGGTCTCAATATGGTTGTCAAATATATACATTCATCATTTATACAAAGAGAGGGTTCTATCAGAGAATAGTATCCTATCTTCAAGGATCCCCTTGTCCTGTGGTTGTCATTATGATAGAGAATGTAGAACTCAACACTTGGTCCGATGCATAGTTCAGTTGACCACTATCAGTGAAGTTCAGCAACAATGGGTGTGGCTCGCAGCAGGGGTGGGTGACCCACTACATTGCTGGAGAAAATTAGATTTGAAGGGTGATTCTCTGCCCACACTGAGAAATGAGTTGAGAGACTTACGGCATCCTGGGAAAATTGCCTTATTCAAATGTACCTATTCACCCAGCAGTACAAATGGGTACCTGGTAACGGTTGTGTTCGAGGTGACTTTCCAGTGAATCTTGGCTAATCAGGGATTATTTCCTTTAATAACAAATTGAGATTCCTGTAGCTGTAGTTCAAGGCCAGTACACTTGTTTATTCAATGACAAACACATAAAAAAACCCATAACATTCAAGACAGCAGACTGGCTTATTGAATATGACATCTTCATGAATGATTGATACAGTTACAACATTCAAGGCTGGAAATCTACCATATCTAAAAGGACATCATTGCAAGTGACACACTTTTACATTCCAAGTCATAAGGCATACTTAGTAGTGGCCTTTATTGAGAAGTTTGTTTTAAATCTCTCTCTCAACAAATATTAGATCTTGGTCAAAATATACGATTTTAATTTTTTTTTAAATGAATGACACCTTCAAACTTCATTTTGAACTTTAAACTGTTAAACTATTATCCGGTCTGAAAATGAAAATTGGTACAATTTTATCAATTTAAATGGCAAAACCAAACAAAATCAGCCACAAATTGCAGGTTTAGATAAACAAATTCTGTAATCTGCAGGGTGCACCATTATCTTAAAGGGACGCTACGTCCATGATAAAAATGGGTCCCATAGAAATAAACAAAGGGTAGTTAGCATGCCTCCTAACAGCCAAGGCTTGCTAAAAGGTGTGTTTTTAGGGTTTAAGACCCTATGTCATATTTTCACTGCACTGTAATGAACCAACTCATTCTATTACTAGCTGCTAATTAGCCTTTATTTATTTCAACGGGACCCATTTCTATCACGGACGTAGTGTCCCTTTAACTAAAGCTTCAATGGTCATTTATTAAATTTTCACATGAAAAGGAGGGAAGCACACCCCTGCACCCCTCCCCACCCCCCTTTTTATCCACCCCCCTCTGTATCTGCCCCTTCTCACACACAAATTGGGTACAATCATAGAGCTTTACTGTCCTTCCACTTTGTGAGAGTGTGCTGTTATTGTCTCCCTCAACTAATTACTCTGTTACCTCAGAGTGCGGAAGCAAGTACTCAATTACTGAAAAGTGTGGAGGTGATTACTCCACCGCCAATGTGCGGAGGTGATGGCGGAATAACTGCATATAGCATGGAACTAATTATTGACAGTTTGCTGGTAATTACTTGATGACACATCTCTCACGTCTTGACAATTGTTCACACAATCTCTAAGGTCATCGTTGATTGGTTTCTCATCAGGCAATAGTATCGTATATTAGGCCTAAAAAATGTTTCTGGTCTTTACAGGCTGACAATAATGATGCGATGAAGTGATTTTTTATATCATTTACGACATTTGTTTTTTTTTTAATGAAGAGATAAAGAAACAAAATTATACAATTATTTACATAAATAAAGCACAAACCCTCTTAAATATGTGTTACTATACCAAATAGTCAATAATCTCACCCCTACACTCCATCTCAACAGAAATGAGTGACATTTTCTATGTCCAATGTTTTCTGAGGCTAAAAAATCATAGTTATCTGCCCCTTACTTTTGTTAAAACCAAGAAAAAAAAAGACCTGATGCGGGCGGACACCAGAAAAGAATTCTTTTTTGGGGGGCCTAACCATGTATAAGTTGACCCTGTGTATGAGTCGGCCCCTTTCTCAACTACCCAAATCCTGGTCAACACCCTGTATCTCACGTATTAGTCAATCCCCCTTTACCACGTGCTGACTGATAACACGTTTTATTACTCAACCATGGTGAGATCACTCATTAGATAACAATGAGTTGGTAACACACATGTGTGATACCACCGCGTGCTGCCGTAATGTCATAATCGGCGCGTGACGTCATAGTCGTTTTTAGTTGACGTCACAATGTTAGGCACGCGACTGCAATAGCGGGTAACCTTTTTGCAAGTAAGCATCACTAAAAACGATTTACTTGCAATTCAGAGCTACCGTAATTCTTCCATTATTTCGACCCTCAAATTTTCCAAATATTTTAACAAAATGTTCACGGTCGAAATTATCACCACTCACCTTCGTTTGTGCGCCATATTTGTCGAAATTTTAGATTTTCATATAAATGTTTAAAACCAATTTGAAAAAGAAGGTTACACACTTCGTAAATATTAGTTACCAAAAACTTTTAATTATGTTTGTATATGGTAATTATATTCATATAATGCACTAATACACCGTTTTTGTTTTTTCAGAAGACAAGATACGATCGGCGAAGCCACGATTCTCAATTTATTGTTTCTGTGAAATTTGAATGGCATTTGGATTTTAAATTGTGTACCATGAATTAAAACAATAATAATCTGGAGTTGAATTGTTATGTTCTTACAATTGACAAAATACATCATATGATATGAATCGTAATTTAGCTTTAGCGTGCATGTCTCGCATCGCTGGCTGTCCATTTGTTTTCAAAGGAAGTACAATCTGATTGGTTGCTATATTAGTATAAACCAATCACAGCAGACTATCGTCATTACGGAATTCCCTTCTAGCAGGCGTATCTCCTAGAACTGAGAAAAAACAATACACCAATCCTAACTATTATTGCATTAGTTCAGAGTCCTATGTGTAACATTCATCAATAAATTATAATATGAACCATTGTCTGTTACTATAAAAGTCAAGTTAGGAAGCATATTTTCTCTGTCAAGTTTTTCTGAAACGGCATTGTGACAATCAAGTAGAATATATCAACAAGCTTGCTTTGCAAGAACTCACAAACATAAACAATGACAGCTGAATAATTCTATTACTTTTGAAAGGCTTTATTTATGCAAACTAATTATTATTGATATTTTGAAACATACCTGAACATATATGGTTCTGATTATCTACGACAATAGACAGCCGTCTCTCTGGGTGTTTGGTTGAATCTATTTGTATGTAGGGATAACAAGTCACAAATCTTTGAATCAATTTTTTATATATTCAGATTTTTAAAACTGAAATATATTTGTAAGTATGAGCTAACATCTGTCATAATATTTCAACAGTAATTAATCATTTGATAAGTAAATTGACTTACCAAAATGGAAAGGCAAAACAATATCCCAGTCATCGATCCTACTCAAAAATAGACCATAATATTCCAGTGATTCCACTGCAGACTTTAAGAAACTAGGTCAATTGACTGTTTCAAGTCTCCCCAGCAAACATCCAGATGTTATAAAACTTATCATTAGTCATGTGACTGTTTCAAGTCTCCCCAGCAAACATCCATATTTTATAAGCCTTATCATTGGTTGACTTTGGGACTTACCTTTTCTTAGCCAATCAGAAAATTCAATACAAACTCATGGTGTAGCATTACCATGTTGACAGTCAAAGTGATATCTATTTATAGCCCCACATGGAAGTGATTGCTGCCTTTTCATTTACGAAAAATGAAATCATTGATAAAGGATAATATGATAAGATGTAACATCATTCTTGATAAAGGTATGTCATAAGTACAGTAAGTGAATAAATTGAGAAGTGTGAAAATAAATCATTTATCGATTAGAATGTCTTGTGACAAGCGTGATCAAGTTAAAACATTTCCCAAAATTGTTGTAATAAAAAATACGCGCTTTTCTCATAAAACTCACTGAAAAAAAATCACAAGATGATTGTATATCATGACTGTAAATAATTTGTTTTCAAAATTTTGAATGTGGTCGAATTTTTAATTTGTCAATACTGAACTTCTGGTACACTGTCGTAATTTTGAAAGGTATTTTGAAAAAAGGCTGTCCGATGATCTTACGTGGGCGAACTTATAGAGGGGGCGAAATTAAAGAAGAATTACGGTATTTACACCATTGAGTAAAAAATAAAATACTAAACTTGATCCCGTTTGATAACATGTTTATGAAACTCGTGAATGGCATCGGTATTTAACTCGCTTTCGCTCGTTAAAATACCAAACCATCCACTCTATTCATAAACATGTTATTAAACAGGATGTGGTTTAGTATTCTATATTTTGTAAATTAACAACTGGATTCTTGCTTCTTAGTTAAATTTGTACTATTGCAAATCATATGAAGAATTTGTGTAATTCTTGAAATTTGATATCTAAGATAACAGTAATAACTTAGACACCTATATCTGTTTTCATTTGTAAATTGTATCATAAAAAGTCTTTACAACTGTATGGCTATGATCAAATTGAAATAGTCTTGCTAACATTTTGAATCAATTTAATTTTTAAGCATGCAAGAACATGATCAACATGTCCTTGATATGCTTCTTAGCGAAAAGCCTTTTTTAATTTGATATATTTGGAGTAATAATTACAGATAGCTTGACTTTTTCTGGACTGTATAATTATAACTTCTTTCAAAGGTATTTGAAGTTGATTAGATGAGCTTAAGGAGAACAAGCTTTATGGATATACAACTTCTTTATTGCATGAATGCAACGTTTTGTGTAGATTCAAACACCGTTATCAAGCATATGATACTTGGCATACATGATAACAAGATGAATATATATATACATAAATGATGTACATCAAGCTAATTACTTACATAAAGCTATCTTGTATATTATCACTCCTTCTACCATTTGGCTTCATGAATGCATTTTGTACTGTAACAACATCCAATTACCTTGTACATCAACCTCATTGCCTGTGTAAACTTATATCAAAAGCACATCAACCTATTCAATTACAAACCATTTATGTATATATATATACATCTTGTAATCATGTCATTTATTATCAGTATCATATGCTTGATAACGGTGTTAGAATTACACTGAAACATTGCACTCCTGCAATAAAGAAGTTGTATATCCATAAAGTTCTTCTTTGTATAATTATAAGCCAATGTGCGGAACAAGTCTTATTTAATGCAAAATCAGCAAGAAGTCTAAGCTTATAAGAGAGATAATTCCCTGTTGTCTTGAACATAGTACCTGTCTAAGCCTTGTCTGCCATTGTATTGATTTAGAAACTGTTTCCCTACTACAGTTCACTAGTCTAATTTCTCCGACAGTCTATTACGTCAAAGTATTAATTTTCCAAAAATACTCGGCACATGGCTATGATCAATATTGTGTGATGCAAGTTTCAGAAGATTGAATAATCGTTCATTTCCTGTTCGTATTCCATGTCAGTGGAAACTGTATTATTACATGACCTTATGAAATAACTACTCATTCGTGAATACACAGTTCTCCTTGTAATTGATTGAGAGTGGTTGAGGTCTTGCACATTTGGTCTTCATAATTACACAGCAATCAAATCTAAATCATTTTCATGTCAATAAGAGTTACACTCTGGAAATTACTCCAATTCTGAACTGCTCTATAAAGGGACATTGAAACCTGGTACTGTAATCATACCCAATTGTCCATGCTTTTAATGATGTGTTCGAAAAATTACCCAAATTATAACTTCGTTAAGACGTTACAAATTACATAAGCAAGATTTTTGTACTGTACAGCGGTGGACCCAGGAGGATTCATGTTTGATCCTCCTTTTGAATTTTTTCATGTAAATTCGATGGACCCCAAAGGTGAATTTCCCCTGTTTTCAATATTCCTGGTATATTTCGAGACCCAAAGGTACAGGGTTAATGTTGTTTAAGTTCTGAACTCAGGAATACAGACAACAACATCATAGTCTGATCCAGGGGGGATTTGAAGGGGAGAAGAGGAGAGAAGGGGGTGGCGTCATCGAGTGGAGGAATAAATTTAACATACAAAATTTTTCAGAGAGGGTCCAATCCTCCCCACCTCTCTTGGTCCGCCCCTTGACATTGACAGAGATGATGCATGTTTCCTAACAACACAGAGATGATGCAGAGACAAGGAAGTAGCTGCAGCTTATCTGCAGTCCACCTGGCTCATGGCTAATCAATAACTAGGTCTAGACTGTCTAAGGCCCTTATAATTATTGCTATTCAGCGAACTTCAATAAGAAAGTCACAGGGGGTGAGAACGTGAGAGAGGGAGTTGGTTGAATCCAAGATACGACATCACAAGTCTCTCAACTCACACAACTTGAAACGCTTTGCATATAAATCTTACAAACCCTATGTGTGGACCCCCTCCATTTACAATTTTTTAACCCACCATTCCCTGCCCCACCCATTTGAAAATTCCTAGATCCGGCCATGACCTCAAACTACAAATTGGCATCAATGTAATTAATTCTAGGTCAAGCCTGTCTCATAGTCTCTTGTTCATTATTTTACTCCAGTATTCCTTACCAGTCACATTCCCACAAATAGTATGGCAATGTAGATAACGGGTGACTTACTATTAATTCAAAACCATTTATTAAATTTTTTTTTTATCATTTGTCACTTTTTAACACTTTTTAAATATTAATAAATAAATGCTTCTCAGACTGAATGTCAGTCTAGACTGCTGTTAAACAGGTGTTGAGCACTTGATTGTATTCTGACTACAAATGTATCAAATCCATAAAATACATTCATTAGGGACATTCATTCATGGAGTGTGCTTCAAAGAGCTTACATACCTATGTAAACTAATAGTAATATTGGTGTGAATAGGCGTAATAAAGATCAAAACATAGTATAACCTGTCCTGTGCATAATTCAGTTGACACTATCAATGAAGTAGAGCAACAATGAGCATGGCTCAACGTATGGATGGGTGACCCGCTACATTGCTAGATAATCTGAGAATTTGTAGGGTCAACTTCCTGCCCACATAGAGACATGAGTTGTGATGTTAGGTGACGATTCAAATTTTATATAGCCCCAGGATGTACATGGTGACACGTGGTCCTGTGCATAGTTCAGCTGACCGCTATCAGTGAAGTTCAGCAAGAATCGGCATGGCTCGCCTAATGGGTGGGTGACCCGCTTCATAGCTGAATAAACTGAGAGTTTGAAGGGTTGATTCCCTGCCCAACACAGAGACATGAGTTGTGAAGACTTGTGGTGTTACCTTGGGCAAGGGACTTTATTCAAAGCGTGCCTCTGTTCACTCAGCAGTACGATTGGGTACCCGGTATGGAAGTCAAGGCAATTTAACAGATCACCTTAAAGTGCTTCTATTGGCAGCTAGGTTATATACTCCAAGTGAGATGAGAATGAAAAATGAACAATGTCAGAAATGTGCTTTGATCATGCCCCTTTGTGCCGTGGAGTTAAGTACGTTTTAAGTATACCCTCCTTAAAAACAGGCCTTGTTCTCTATATTCTTGCATTCTTTATACAATCATGTACAATTCCATAAATCCATTTCATTAGAGATATTAATGTAAGTAGACAGTGCATAAAATGTGGCCTGTCTGTAAGATCGTAACCTCATAAATTTTTATAAGAACTGACAACTTTTAAAGTTTCCTTTGGAATTTGACATTTACATTGACAAAATAAAACTTTAGGCTGGCTTCTTTCCAAGCCTTTTTTGCTATAGAGACAATATACATATAGAAGTTCTCAGTGACATCCAATGACGAAGGGGAAATATAACGTCTGAGTTGGATAATCGCCGTTTATATTTTAGAATGCCTGTATATCAGTTTATCAACTAAAAACAGGATTTTATTCCTTATTGCAACCATGCAAATTCCATACAATAAACAATTTACATAAACAAGATCTCAGTGACATCCAATGACGAAGGGGAAACAAATTGTCTGAGTAGGATATTGGCCCAATAAATTTTAGTTTGTATGTATATCTATATGCCTATATATCAATTTATCAACTTAGAACTGGATTTTAATTCCTTACATCCAAACTGCAACAATGTAAATTCCATACAACAAGTTCATTAAGGTTCAACAAAATGATTTCTTGTTTCCTCTTGAATGCCTTCTGTAGTACCACTTTGTTTCCTTTCAAAATCAATTTGCATGATTTTAAAGATTTATTAGAAACGCAGCTTGAAGATGAATCTTTTCACTTGATAATCAATACTGCATCAGAGCATGCTTGGCTTGTATTCCTATAAGAGCCATTTGATGTTACAGGTGAAGTGAGCTGAGGTTTAATGCCGCTTTCAAGAGTATTTCACTTATATCATGGCTGCTAGTATAATTGCAGGGAGAAAGCCTGAAACGCCACAGTGGCTATTCATTGTGGTGAAACCTGCGAGCATTGGCTCGTACCATGGGTGATACAGCACTGAAATTCAGTGTAGCATTACACCTAAACCTTACTGTGTGTAGAACAGTTTTACAACAGACAAGTTGCAGAGCCCCTGGTGGGATTCAAACCCCAGACCTCTTGATCCGCTAACCTCTGCGCAACCCTGCCCCTAGATGTTACATTCCACAGCACTTGAAATTTTTGAAAAGAAAAGCTTTTTTTCATAAAATGGTGACAAATATAACATCTTGTCATAATTCATGTCTCAAATGTCTTAATTTTCCCAATATTTCATTGACAATTTCCCCAATATTTCTTTTATTTTGAGATAAATAAAGTAACATAAAATTTAGAACTAGAAACTAAACCTAGAAACAAACATGTTCTTTTAAAATAAACCTCAAAACAAAATTTCTCCATATTTCATTTCAAATCCATAAATACACCAATCGTGATATTCCTTTAAGAAGAAATCATTTCCTAAAGTATTTACATATACAATAATTTCACAGTGCAACTATGGCTTCCCATTGATGAGAATAAAACAAATTAACACCTGTAATTGATAATAAACAGGTGCATGATTCAAGCTGCACTCATTGTATTGTAAGAAATATGTGCACTTTCTCTTTAATAATCATCATTCATAATCTGAATGAAGATATAAATGTTCTGTTTGAGAATAGAATATATGAAAAGGTAAAAATAATAAGCATTAACAATGCCTGAAGCTACAGGTGTATGAGAATGGTAACTTTGCAATGTGACAGATGGCGGATCCAGGGGTCTCCCTGCCCCCTTTGAAAATTGTTGCATACCGTATTTCCTCTAATACAACCCCGGGGTTCTATTTCATTCAGCACCCCCTTACCCCCGGATTCTATTAGAGGCCCGAGTTGTATTGGAGGCCTGGTTATATTTTTTCAGACATGAATTGACGTTTATAATCTTCTTGGGGTGACTTATCGTAAAAGGAGAATTAATTGAACAAGACGGATATTTGTTATCATGGACCTGTTCAAGTTGAATCTCACACGGTCACACCAATATTTTCACTCAAAACGAGTGTGTAACTATTTTATATTGCAACATGGAGTATTCAATTGTTACGTAAAAGCCGGGTTCTAACATAGAGACCCGGGTTCTATTGGAGACGTATTTACGGGTACCTCAGTACCCTTTCCCCCGGGTTCTATTAGAGGAAATACGGTATACATTTGATGGACCCCAACAAGGTGACCCTCCTCCACACTTTTCAATAAGTGAACCTCCCTCTCTTTCTGTAATAACCCCCTTACAAAATTTCTAGTTCCGTCTATGTGTTTCAAATATTACTACAACATTTGTGGGATTTAATCACCATCATTACAAAACATTGGTATAATGACACTTCATAGTGTATTTGCATGCATACAACTCGTATTCTGAATCAGCATTAGCATATGCTTGATGGAGCTTTAAATGAGTGATTCACTTATAACTCTACGGACAATGGAAACTAAAGTGCAACATCTGTATGTATCATCATTTAGCAATGGTACAATGGATTTTAAAGGCAAACTTGCTTCCATACCGTGTTGAAGGCAGCTGGCAACATATTGTAACATAGTTCTAATGATTTATTTATCTGATATTTGAAAATGATGATAAATAGAAACAAGATATCTATAATTCTATAAATAGTTGCAGTGGATCCAGAACTTTTCACACAAAAAATACCCCGATAGAAACCTCCTTTTAAGAATTCCTGGGAAACAAACATGTATGATTTGCATTCTCAATGATATTTTCATGAAACATTCACATAAACTAATTTACCTTCTATATATAATCAACATATCATAAAGAAATCTACAAAACTTCTTACAGTTCTGAAATATTTGGGGTTTCCTCTATATATAATCAACATATCATAAAGAAATCTACAAAACTACTTACAGTCCTGAAATATTTTGGGTTTCCTCCCTCTCCCCCTTCTGAGTACGGATCCATCGGTGCCATTTTGTTTGTTAGGTAGTTTCAGTAAATTAGATTAGTGTATCCTCAATTCTTCTCAAGTGTAGCTCATCACAGAGAAAACATCTTCCACAAACTCTCAGAGCCTCTAAATCATATGAAGTACCAACTTTCTTAGCATTTATTTCCAATGGTCTACCATGTGTATTTGAACTTCTTTATCCTAAAAAGCACCAACTGTTTCCAGGAAACAATTAAACATGTAAAAGCTCCTAAGACCTCAAAATCCAATGGATGATTAACTTATTATAGCATCTATTTTCAATGATGTATGTACCAAATGTATTTGAACATTTGTAACCAATGGAACATCAACTGTATTTTGGCCTCTATATCTAAGAAACCATTAAATAAATAAAACCTCCTAAGGCCACAGAGGACAATTCCTTGAGGATCTACACTTTTAGCACCAGTGTACAATGAAGGATCAACTATATCAGAACAACTAGAGAGTTTCAACTGTATTTATGCTCTTTATCCTAGAGAGCTCCAACAATATTTGAACCCTTTATCCTAGAGAGTTCCAACAATATTTGAGCCTCTTTATCCTAGAGAGTTCCAACAATATATGAGCCACTTTATCCTAGAGAGTTCCAACAATATTTGAGCCTCTTTATCCTGGATGGTCCAAAATATATTCCAGCCTCTTTATCCTAGAGAGTTCCAAATATATTTGAGCTCTTTATCCTACGGAATACCAACTGTATTTAACCTGTATATCCTAGGCAGTTAGCCTTTTTTTCGATGGACCTCGGCTGTATTTGCACCTCTTTATCCTATGGAGTTCTCACTGAGCTTCTTTATCCGGAAGAGCACCATCTAAGCAAGTAAAATCTCTAAGGACTTCAAGTACCAACTCTATGCAAGCACCTAATATCCAGTGGAGTAGCAAACCTATTGGACCCTGCACTTCAAGGGAGTACTAACTCTATTTAGTCAGAACATCCAAGAGATCCTGGCCCCTCTGATAAAGGGCGATCTAATCGTGATAAGCAGATGTCCCTGAGCGATAAGGATGACTCCCTTCACTCCAGCACTGGAATATATCCTTACTTGAACACACGAGAACGCTCTATTTGCATGAATCCTGGAAATGCCCTTATTATTCAACCATTGATTAAATGACAGACCGATGGCATGGGTGATTTATACCAACTTCTCACATGGACGGAACTGATGGTTCAGTGACCACGAGCAGAATGAACCAACATCTGAGTTCATCTTTTCTAAACTCCCATCCTTGGGACACCTGTTGATTTCGGGGCTGTAAAATCATCAACAGCTCATCTTCATCATCTGATGACCATATTCCACTGGTAGGCGATACTGCAGGTTATGCAATGACAGATGTTGTCGGTAGTGCCAGACACGGTATGTGATATCTGTGGTATCGTGTTTCCAACAGCAGCATTAGCATGTTGTACTCTTGATGTATCCAACCGTGTAACATGTGTAACTAAATGTACAGCAATGTGCTGCAGATACAATATCTGGTGGACCTTCGAGGGATTTATTGGAAATATTTAACCTATTCAACTGTATCAGAGATACAATGACATACAAAGAGAAGTTCATTGGACAACTTCCAACTTTACCTACCAATCAAGTAAGTTCATTCTTAGGGGTATATTTTTACTTATATAAAAGAATATACTGTAACAAATGTGTAAATTATGACATTTGAAAGGATTTAGATATAAATGAGATTTGACAAATGATTGGCTTCAAATGATGATTATAGTACTGCTTATATTGTTCAAAATCAATAATCCACAAACTTATGATGCAGAGAAAAAGCAAAAATGAAGTGTAAACAATTCATAAGAATTATTTCAGACATTTTTCAGTAATTCATGAGTTTAAATGAGAAGAATGTTTAGGCTAAAATATTTCACATTTTGAATTTGAAAGTCACTTTAGGAAACTTATATCATACAGTTTAAATTCTCTCAGGAAATTTCTATTATACTTCTATATATATTCCAAATAACAATCAATAGTACCTCGAAGAATTTTTTTAATAAACATACATTTTTCCTCATACATTAACACGCTATTAGGATATTCTATAAAGATCCAGTATCCTACATCTGTCAAGCTGTTTTCCAAATTAATACAATATGCACTATTGACCTCATTCAAAAGACATAAATTTATTGTGTATACGTTATCATCATGAATCATATGTATTCAATACAATCATGACAGTAACTTCACATTTCATATGACATATACCAAATGTTACCTATAATCACTTCAAAATCGGTATATAATGTTTTTGCCAGTAACCATCAAATAGACAATAGAAGATATTAATAAATATAATACATCAATCTTTAAATATGACACAGTTATTTTTATAAAAACTCTCTTTAACTTATGTAACTATTTCCAAGAGTAATCAAACTTTAATCTCATTAAATAAATCTATTCATTTTAATTCTTCATAGTATAAGACTAATCTGACTTCTTTTATGAAAAAAAATGTTATGGACATCTTCTTCATTCTTCAAGACAAATCTGGACATAAACTTTCACAAAATTCATTAGACTTGAAAACTTCTTAAAAGTAATAAATTTCAGACACTTCTATTCATAAAACAGAAAGCAAATGTCCCGAATGCTGTTAGAATCTTATCAGATTTTTAACATCATTAATTCCTTCATTTCATTTATTAATATTTTAAAAAATATCCCAACTTTAAAAACATTAATCATCCCCTGAACCTCGGCATTGATTGACAGCCGATCGTTAACGTGTATTGTACAATCACTGTATCCAATCAGAACAATCTCTCTATCCAATCTCTCTGATTAATCACATCAATATGGAGATCTCTTGGCAAATGCTTACATCATGAATATTCATATCAAACATACACAGAAGAAAAGACTCTACCACCAATAATACAATCCTCTGGATATATCAGATCCGTAAAATGTGATAAATCAGAAATATTCAAGATGTTTAAGGTATAAAATGTATATCTGAGATGACAAAAACATTATTTAAACTTTATGGTACAAAACCCTGAAATCCAGATGACAACTCTCTTACAGTTAATCACCATTTACAGATACCATTATAAAATTTCAGTAATATTAATTCCTATTTAGATCCAACAATGAAGATCTAAATAATCCATTTATCTACTGAACTTATGAAACACATTCTTGTTCTAGAATACTCAAATTTAGGTCTTCCATATGAAACCAAATTCAAAGGAATATTAAAAGATAATAGACAACCAATACTTACTTGAACACTGCACAATTGTTTAAAATTAAACCTAATATCTTAAAAAGACACAATCCACCGTTAGCAAAATCCAATATCAAATTAAACAAAACATCTAATTTTGTCAATAAGCAAATATATCAAACAACCTGTTCACAAAGAAATTTCATCACCAACAACATTCATCCAGTACAACTGTTCTTTCATTAAAAGCTGTTTCTGACTCACTTTAATTGTCACAAAACACATTCAGGTCATTTTCACTCAATATCGGACACAATTCCAAATGAACTTGAGTTTCTTGTGAAGAGCTGTCTGGCATTTATTTAATCAAAACCCTCTAGCATTAGCTACACTCTTCAAAACACTTCTTCAAGAGCACATCTGGAATCATCTACCAGGTAAAGTGCAAAAATATAAACATCAGTTCATTAGTTAAATTCCATAAAACCTTGTAGAACAATTAAAGTCTCACTGATACAAATCAAAAAATTCTTGAAGAGACAACTACATTCATCCAATAAGAACTCCAACATCACATCCTATGAAAAAAAACACAATTCACTGATACAAAACTCTTGAGGACAAAGGTTCAGTATTAGCAACATCCTTCAAGCAACTCAAAAAAAACATCCTATGAAACAAATTGATACAAATCCAAAACTCTTGAATAGATACAAGTTCAGCATTTATAGCTACACCCATCCAGTAACAACTTCAACATCACATCCTATGAAACAAACTGATACAAATCCAAAACTCTTGAAGGGACACAAGTTTAGCATTTGTGACATCATATCCTCCCAGAAACAACTTCAATAACACATCCTATGAAGCAAATCCAGATAATTAATATAAATCCAAATCATTTGAAGTTCACCATCAGCTACACCCATCCAGTAACAACTTCAACATCACATCTTATGAAACAAACTTATACAAATCCAAAACTCTTGAAAGGACACAGGTTCAGCATTAGCTAGATCCTTCCAGTAACAACTTCAACATCACATCTTATGGACGAGCAATGAAAACCAGCCCTGATACCGTGTCTGTCTTGTTTGTGTAACCTCCGCAATTGGTGCAAGTCACTGAGTTTCCCTTTACATGTTCATTCAGAGTTGAACCAAATCAAAACATGACCTGCAGAAGTGCATTAACCCTTGCAGTTCCAGACATACAGTACACATGCCACCTCATTCCAGCCAAATGATCTAACAGAACGAGGGTTAACCTTTGACCTGCTGATGCAGTAATATTCCAATGTACCCATGGCTGAATGTGGACGCCTTGCTTCCTTAAATCCAAGTAGTGAGGATTATGGTTTGACACATGACCTGTGGGTTATTATTATTGTGTTGCTTTCAGTTCCAGTTATTGAGGGGTTCAACTCCCCTTTTGGATCTGCCATTCCTTTGCCCATTTATAAAGTATTTAGTATCTATTATTTATCACAGTCAAATATGTGAATAATTGATGTATAATTTACAATGATTAACATTATTGGCACGGTTGATTGTTTTCTTTTTAAAGTTGTACTTGATATTACTTGTTGGCGTTTGTATGTATATAGATATATCATATATATTGTAATTTCACCATGACATGTATTATATTGTTGTATCTTGGAGCAGTATTCATATAAGCTCATAGCTTGTTTACAAATCCAATTCTTCATGAAATAAATATGTTTGAAGCATATGTAAAGAAATCATCCACTGAAGAGTGGTGAAGTATTTCCAACAGGTAGATGGTCAATTCATTACCATTTATTGAAGCAATATAGGTATATAGGTAGATGGTCAATTCATTACCATTTATTGAAGCAATATAGGTATATAGGTAAAGGTCCATACTTTCTGTGGTCAGATACCCACTTAAACAGTTTGATGGACTGAGTGCAATGTGGATGAAGTGCATTGCCCAAATACATGACACTTATGAGAAATTGTGTTGGCCTCCATCAGGATTCGAACCTAGGCCTTTGACATGAGATGCCAGCAAGTTAACCACTACACCACAGTGTAGAAGGTTGAGCCATGATAGCTGAAGTTTAACCATTGACTTATTGTTTGGCATTATGTACAGCTATATCCAACAGCTACATGGTTAACTAGCCCACAGAGACAATCTGTTTCATGCTGCACTGCAGTAGGCTTACAAAACCAGACAACACATGTGGCTGCTAATTGCATAGATAGGAGAATGATAAACACCAAGCGAAGAAGCTCCTTGGACAAAGGAGGACAATGTAAGGGTTCGCTGATCTAATAGATAAATGGTTATATGGTTTGAGAGACACTGAAAAGACAAAATGAACACCATGTGTACGCTCTTGTGTTTCTCACCATTTTCAGAGAAATATGCCAAATGTTATAAATGGTGTTATTTTTTAGTAATAACTGTTGCCAAATTTTTTTTTTTTTGATGACAATATGTATAACTCAGTATAATGACGATATGAGGTAAAAGTAGTGATTTGTGATCGAAAACTAAACGTGTGTCAATTAGTCAAACATAGTTTTCAAAACTTATTTACAACAGACAAAAAGACAAATTTGGGTTGATAATGTTTTATAAGTCATATAACTACTGTGCATGTAAATGAGACGTGTAGTTTCGGTTTCTTTACACATATAATGATTTTGCTTGATTTTCATTGTAAACAAGTAATTATGATATATGTGGCGATTTATGATTAATATGTAGTTGAGTGTAATTAAGAATGAAGAATAATTTTATGGATACACAACTTCTTTATTCTATGTAGGCGACGTTTCGACATGGATACTAATGTCGTCAAGCAGATGACGACAACGACATCGATATCTATGTCGAAACGTTGCCAACATAGAATAAAAATAGAGCCATAGGCTCTGTAGCTCATCAGGATTTGATTTATTATCTAAGGTTGAATATCTAAGTTATCTCAAGTAATACATTGTTAACCAACAAAAAAATAGGTTTTTAGATCATGACCCCTGTGACCTGTATTTAGAGTCACAGGGTCACAAATCCTACAATTAAGAATCAACTTTGACCAAAGAGTCTCTACACAACTTTTCAGCTCTCTAGGCCTTTTGGAACTGGAGAAGAAGATGAAAATAGGTTTTTAAGGATGTGACCTTATGAGCTGATGAGCTAAAAAAGTTGTGTATCCTTAAAACTTCATTCTTCATCACCTCAACTTCTAGAATGCCATCAAAGATGTTGAGTGAAATTATTTGAACTGAAATCACAATGGATGCACCTTTGACAATTATGTACCAAAGTTAATGAAAACCTGCTGAAAAGCAAGTCTAGATTACAGTTGACATTCTTATATCTCCGAGGCTCCTTTCCAATATTTAATATTTCATATGAAACAATTAAATAGGTTAGGTTTTTCATACACTCAGTGTCACTGTAAGTGTCTTGAATCTGCAGAACATTTCCTTGCACTTAACTTTTCAGACATTATGCCTCCAGCAGAAAATTTAGTGATATATATATTTCCTTAAAAAGATGTGGACAAAATAAATTCTAAACAGTGGCTCTCCTAAAACCTTCCTTCAGACTCAAGTAACTTTATCAACTGATTCTTCTGGGGGTTTCTAAGAATTTTCTTTTAAAAATAGTATTTGTATTTTATATTGTTACACAAATATCACCATGGCTATTTTTTATATATATAGTTGAAAATATATGTGTCATCTTGTTTCTCAAGTTTTGGCATTTTTTAAAAAAAACTTGTGAATTGTTTGATATGTATTGTTTTCAGATGTTCTACTTGCAAGAGAATAGTAATTGATGTCCATATTTTTGTCACTATTGCAAACCATTTTACTGCTTGAAATGTAATTACAGAAAGCTCTGTGTCTTAGATACCTTATGTGTATCTTGGAACTTATTATTTCAGCTGTTACACATGAAACAGTTTTTTTCATGTCAACATTTTTTTATGACGAATAACAACGAAAAATTATTGTCTATTTTTTCTTTTATTTTCTAAAGGTGTGATAGATTTTTCTAGAGTGCAAAAAAACTCTTTTATCTTCAAAATCAAAATCTTGAAACAGTGGTCTGTTTCAGTAAAATAACAATTTTTAAAATGTTTGATGTCTTGTACTGTACACATGTATCGAAGAAAAGGGATCAACTTAAAGTGACTTTAGATAATTTTGAGAATATCTTAATTTGATTTCAAACCGAAATACCACCTGTGCTGATTTGATTTCAAATAATTGCACTCGACTTGGATATTCATACCCTATCGCCAAATACATGTTAGTTACTTGTTTTCAATTAAAATTGAGCAACAGCCTTATACCTGTGTAGAAACAATACAGCACAGCAAAGCACACCAGTTATATGATCTATTAAACATTACCAACCCAAACCTGTCATTTAGTCTTTGATAGGGAAATTTCAAAAATTATGTTCTACTAATTAATGTGTGCCATTCATGTTACAATGTCTCGTTTTTTTATCCAAAATCGTGACTCTCACCTTTATAGTATTACTATACCAAATGAACTAGCTTTAAAATGGTGTTTTTCAGCAAGTCAATAATCGCCATAAAACAACACCACTGATTCCTACAACATAACAAGAATTTGAGTTATTTCATTTTGTACGGACGTACGTACGGAAGGACGCAGCCGAACATTATATCCCCCGCTTCGAGCTAAACGCTCGGCGGGGGATAATTAAAGTCCCTTTTAATTGTGTATTTCTTTAACAATAGTTCATATCTTTGTACAAAGATATGAACTATTGTTAAAGAAATACACTGCAGTTCTACAACCTGGTAACCGTTTCTTGTATTTAAAGGGATGGTTCTGTCGCCATATTGGATTTTTTTGCATTGCATTGCATGAAATAAAAACATGCTATATTGTACCCAATTTTACAACTTCTTAATCACTAAAGGCATACACTGATAGAGTATTCAAACAGTAACACATAACATGTCGTTTAATTTTTTGAGTCTGTTCAAAATAAAAATAAACTCAAAAATTATTGGACTTCCTATTGAAAGTATCAGCAGTTTTTATGATCATTAACTTTTAAAAAAAAGCAAATAAAATTCAACTCAACTCAAATACTTTTTTCGGTATATTCTTCACTGCCCTCTGGACGCAGACTGCGTATGCCGACAAGTAGAACAAACAGATTTTGTCAATCATTTGTTCTGAATAGCATTTATGCCTTTAATGGAAAGTTTTTGGAATGAATTTTTAATGATCAATTTACACAAGTGTATATAATGTTTATAATATTGTTTATATGACTGGTGTATGTTTTTTTGTTTTTTGTTTTTTTTATACTGGAGACTGTATTAGATGTAATGTAAATTTCCCTCGGGATAATAAAGCATTATCTTATCTTATCTTATAAAACTAATAAACAAGTTGCTGTTATGCTGTAGCGAATTAAATTTTCCCCACTAGCACAAAGATGAATGGCTTCAGTTCTCATTAATTGTTTTATTTTTCAACAAATGTGCGCTTGTGTTTATCAAGTTGTGAAATGTAAAGTCATCAAAATATTACCTTCATTACTATCTTTCAATTTGACTGTGTTTTAATCATGTATTAATAAGATATATGTGTAAACAGGAATATCCTCCCGAATTTCTTTTCCACAAAAAGTACTCCAATAGAACCCTCCTTTTAATAATAATTGCTCGTGATGGTTTTGGCAGCCTATCGTGGGTATAATGTATTAAAACTGCAAGGTTACTGAATCATCATATTTTTAAAAAACTCCTGCAAAGTACCTGGTAAATTGATTAATTGCAATTTAACATTTCAGTGATTACTGATTTCCTCCCTTGAAATGCTTTGGTTCTATATATAATAATCAAATAACAGCAATCATTTTTTGATAAGGTGCCAAAAATTGCATGATTTTATAAGCAATTGAATGCCAATAAACAAGTCTTCATGTTACCACTTTATATTATTAAATCATGAAAAACTTTATCGTTATGAACAATAACATAAGTTTTTCAAAATGGCACACAAAAGTAGACAGTATCGACCTACAAAACTTGATTGTGAGACTTTATTGCAATCCAATGATGAAGCCATTTTTTACACATTTTATTTGAAAACATGCCAAATAAATTTTTACAAAACAAATTGAAAAGATATCAATTATCATTATCTTTTCTTCTCTTTTACAATTCGATATCATGAAAAAAGTGAAATCCAAAAAATCCAAAACAAAATAGCCTTCAAAACATAACACTTTCAACAGCTATTCAAACCTCAAACCAATCTATTCAACACTTCTAAGTAGCTTCATAAGCTTCCACATTCAACCACTCCATATCTGTTCGTGATGATCAAACCCTCGGCGGATTTCACAGGGAGAGAACACCATGCAAATTCTAATTCAAATACAGCCATTCTTTACCAAGCCAGCTAACCCCTGGAGAATGGCTCTCTCAAACAAATAATGTTATGACTAGCTTTTATTAAGACTGATGGCCGGAGCTGTATTATCCAATGTTTGTAAGCGCCATCGTGAGCTTAATTCAGACTCGTCAGTTTTGGTCAATATGAAAACATGTGTGCGACCTCCCCACATCCTTACTTTGCCGTTAAATCGAATTGAACCATTATTGGAATTACTTGCCACACGTTTACGGGCAATATGTCGACTAATTGTAAGATTGGTGAGCAGGGCCCGACTTTGACGCTTAGCTGCTAATACGATGATCTTTGACAGTACACTGCCATAATGTGTCTGCGACTTCATAACAGGTGATGTGATTTCATAAGTGATCATACCTAACAATGTATATATTGAAAATATATGATATACAACAGTATATTCCATAAGGACAAGCTCGTAATTTTATTGTGATTAAACAAATAAAGGTATCCAAATCTAGTTTCCAGGATTAAATATATACTATTCCAAAAAGGTCAAGTGTTAATTTTTGTGTGTAGCAGGGCAAAATATCACTTTGTCATAGTGACGTGACATGACGTCATAAATAATTGTGACAACATGTTTCATCTATGACTTTTCATTCTAAATGTGGCAAAGGCAGGTAGCTTAGGTGATAAGTAGAAAAATATATTTGTGTCTCTGTTATACTGTTTCCGACACTCGTGCCTGAATATTGGTATATCCCACTTTTGCTCTGGAAATATTATTCAGGCACTAGTGCCGTAAACATGGTATGATACTGATATAATATATCCTCTATATACTATGATCGAGGATTTTCAATACAAACACGAGTAGAAAAATACTTTTGGCAAATTGGTAGCTCATTGTTACCATCCTGATGAAGGAGAGACTATAAACTCTGAAATATTGTGTCTGCATGGGCTCTCAAACATCATGTTCACAATAAAGAAGTTATTTTCTAAAAAAAAAGTTTTCTTACTCATGAATAGTAGTCATGACAATGACAATTTTGACCTTTCATTCCATGCCATTTTCAAAATGGCAATCACTATGTTCCTGTTGTAATGAAATTGGTACCTTCAGAACAGAATCTGTTGGTGCACAGCCCAGACGTGCAATTTTGTACTGGAACCAATGGGACAAAATGACTGGTTGTACAGATGACAATTTCCCCTGACATTTCCCCGTTTTAGAATGTGACAGCAAATCACGACTAATTCCCGTCAGACACTTGACTGTCTCACCGTTCCGCTCACATCTGTTCAAGGACAAACACCTTCTCTTAGGTCGTTTTCTGCCTACCAGTTCCCGTGACGATACAAGTATAACACCTAGTTCTAGGTTTGTGCTGGCAACCATGGCAGTTATCAATATATAGGCAAAACCTAGCTAGGTCAAGATTTGCCCAATCAAGGAAAGTAAAATATGAAAATATTTTGGTATCTGAATAAATAATCTGAAAATAGATATGAAAATATCTTTAATTTAAAAAATCACTGAGTAAATTGATGATCAACAGATGAGATAAAGATCTTGAAAGAACATCCATATTCAACAATTATAATCATATAATGATCATGTTATCTCTCAGTAAAATGAAAGTAATCTTGTAACATTGTTATATATTTGAAATCACGCTATCTGCAATTGTAAAAATTCTTGTACTTTCAGGTTGAGTACCTACTATTGCAGATGGTCTGATCCCAAATATAACAATGTTACATTTGTTCACAATCTAAATGGCATGTATTACAATGAAAGAAATCTTGTTTATCACCTCTTGAAGTAATAATCTAGAAAGAACATCCATATTCAATATTCTTGTTACCTCTCTCTGAAAGTTATCTTGTTTATCAACTCATGAAGTAATCATCTTGAAAGAACATCCGTTGCGATGTTCCTGTGACTCATGAAGCCCACCTGGCAAGGTAGGAAGTTTACTTATCTCAACGGCTCCAGGTGCTTCACTCTTCACTGTACAGTATGGTATAGCACATAGACAGATCCAGAAATTTTCAAAGAGGGGTTGGTGGGGGGGCACTTGTTCCCCTCCCGATCCCTCCACCCCCTACCTAATGAGACACTGTATTTCCTCTAATAAGTGCAGTTAAGGAAAAGTAGTTAAGAAAATAAGCTCAGGCCTCCCAATAATAATAATTTAATAATAACTTTATTGTCCTCGTTACAATGAATTCAGAAATTCGATTTGTGCCAGTGGCACCCGGCAACCAAAGTGCAGCACCAGTTCAAGCGTTGTTCTATCCTTATAATGCTGAGCGCCAAGCAAGGAAGCAACAACTTCAATCTTTTAACGTCTTTTGGTATGACACGGCCGGGAATCGAATCCCGACCTACCGGGTGATGAGCAGACGCTCTACCAACTGAGCTACATCCCTGCATAAGCGCAGTCTCTAATAAACACCGGGTCTAAACAATTAGATTAATGCTTTCTTAGTTAACTTCAATATTCTATTAAAGAAATAAGTGCCGGGTGGGCAGTGGGCAGTGGGCCTCTAAAAAATAACCACCCGGGCACCTGTTACAGGAAATACAATATTTCAAGAACTGTTGTCATCATTAATGACTGTCACCCACACAAAATAAAAACTGTCTGAACCATTTCATGCAGATCTCATTCATCAGTCATTGTTGATCAAGGCTAACTATAATTATTTTGATTCCTTTTGAATTTTCTATGAATAAAATCTTTTATTTGTGATCACAGTTGTGAAAATGGTAAATACAGCTTTTTTCTCATTTCACCTAATGCACAAAAACAAAATACCCTAAAAGAACCCTCTCTTTATGTCCTTTTTAGTACCTAACACTCCCTGAATTTTATTTACCCCTGAAAAAAACTACAAAACTACCATTACATTTCATCTCTGCCTTGCACTAAAGTACCGTATTTCCTCTAGATGATTTTTAACTCAGACCTCAGCAGCAGATTTTTTTTACCCAAGCTCACAACATTCGTTTCTTTCTGGGTGTTTAGAATGTTCTTTTTATTGCTTAATACTTCCGGTTCTCAGATTATGCATCCTCCTAAAAATAATACTATCTACTCCTAGGCAATAAACACAAATCACCAACATTTCACCTCTGTCATACACTCAAGTACTGCATTTACCCTATTAAGAACCTGGGTGCCTTTAAAGGTGCATCCATTGTGTTTCATAAAATTTTATTAGGCTTTAATACGTTCCGACACGACATATGTGCTGTTTACAGTGCAAATAAATTCACACGGCTTTCATATGCATCCCCAATCGCCAAATATATCATAATAACTAGTTTCACATTAAAATAGAGTAACATCATTATGAGTTGTTATATGACCTATTAAACATGATCAACCAAAATTATTTGTCTGTTTGAAATAAGATTCCAAAATTACGTTTGACTCATTGGCACGCACCACACGCAGTATATTGTCCGGTTTTCGATCAGAAATCACTACTATTACCAAGCGCCAGTGAACAGTTAACCTGAAACTTTCAGCGCTATACAAGATGAATAGATTAGATTAGATTAGATTATTACCTTCATATCGTCAATATACTAAGTCGACTAAGATCAAAATGGCAATTTTCGCCAACAGTTCTTCCGGATTACATAACACAATTGATAACGTTAAGCATATGTGACCCCAAACAACACAATGGATGTACCTTTAAACACAGCAGCAGATTTTGGTCTTCCCAGGGGATCAACACAAAGTTATCATCATTGCATCTCTGTCTTGATCAATACTTGCATTAAACATTTAACCCTACTGTTGATAGTGAATCTATTTCTAATCAATATTGATCCTTGGAAGAAGCTACAAATAATTAAAATTAAACATTTTTACCACAAAGAACCACAGAAAGGAAGCTAACTTTTTCAAGTTTTCCATTATCCTGTCTTGACAGAAGGCAAATTCTCTGGAGACCAACTGTAAGTGATAGGCTTTTGCAATTGTGTTGAAAGTTAATAAGTGTCAAGATAAAATTCTACAGAAGAACCAAGGTTTTATCAAGGTGAATTATTACATGCTAACAAATTGTGGAATGTTATTGAATAATAGCATTGAAAATGTTATTAAAGATAGAGGTATTGGCTCTGTAGTTCATCAGGATTTACACCAAAATTACTGATTTGAAGTATGTCAAGATGTGGGCAGATATAGTTTTGGGGGGAATACTATTTTCTGACTTTCTTTATCTAACAATGAGTCTTTAATTTTTATATGACATGATTAAAATATGTCACAACCAGTATTTGTATTCACTTTTTTTCTCAGTTTATGACAATGGTTGTAAGACAATGGTTGTTGGGCTATAGCACACATGATATATAACTTACAACATTTCACTACATGAGAATGTATAATCATTATGTTATTGATTCAAAGTACATTTTAACTGAACGTCAACATTAATCTATTATTCTTTCAGTGTACATTGTAATTAAATATGTCACAAGGACTTGCATTAGTATGATATACCATTTACCCATTTTCCCAAATAAATACCTATTACATTTTATAGCAACAGAGCTTAAAGAGTTATAGATTCGCTAGTTCAAGCCGCTGCTCGCAGGTTTCACCGCAGTGCATAGCCACATGGCGTTGCGGGCTTTCTCCCTGCCATAATACTAGCAGCCGCGATAAAAAATGAAATACTCTTGAAAGCGGCATTAAAACCCAACTCACTCACTCACTCACTCATAATACAAAATATGAATAAAACATTTTTCAACTAAATTTTCACCTGAATAAGAAAGACCAACTATTTTCTAAACTTAATTTTAGAAAGGTGAATACGCATACTTTTCATCAAAAATAAAACTTTCATATTCAAGCCTTTTACAGCTGTGCATCAGCTGACAAAATGGCCGAATAAGTCTAAAACCTTAACTCCACCACAAAGACAAAGCAGAGTCTCTCCAATCTATCATTGCTCACCGGAAGATCACCCAAGCATGACAAGATGCAAGAGACACAAACAGCAAAGTGTCTGGAATAATTGATTCAAAATATGCGTCGAGTCAAGGACGCAACTTTGTAACACTGTAACAATCGGAGTACGTCCTGGCGCCTCGACATACCATTCACATCTCAGTCGATATATTGATCCGGAGTCAATGATCTGATCCGAATGATTCCTGTACGCGAGCTCTCTGATCTGAAGACTTACAAGAACGAGCTGATTGTAAGCCGTAGTAATACCAGACAAAAGTTGGAAAAAATTAATGATACATTTAATTATCTTCATGAATTATTGTGAATTTTCTATCAATATATTGATTGTAAGTCAATGATCTGATCCAAATGATTTCAGATCTGACAAATTAATTAAGATGAAATTAATAATGCAGTTAGATATCTTCATGATTTATTGTTAATTTTAAATAAACATTTCTATCAATAAATTGATTGGGAGTCAGTGATTGGATCAGAATGATTCTTATACGGGAGTTCTCAGGTTTGAAGTCTGACAGCAATGAGCTGATTGTAAGCTTTGGTAATGACCAGACAGTAAGTTAGACAACTGATGCAGTTCATGATTTATTGTCAAATTTGATTAAATGTTTCTCTCAATGTATTGTTTCTACATCAATTATCTATCTGAATTATTCTTATACAGAGGCTCTCAGATTTGAAGACTTACATCAATGAGCTGATTGTTTGCTCCGGTAAAGACTCGGGGAAATTAAAACAATGGATGCAGTTAATTGTTTCCATATAATACTATTTTAAATTTGGAATAAAATTGATAAGATTCTTGTAACCCTCTGTTCACATACCTTTAGGTATTCATAAGACTAGAGATTTTACTAATTGTTGGAGCATAACAACAAATTAACTTTCAACTCAATAAGACGTTGTGGGAGGTTTTACAATTCAATTATATATGACCTACAACTAACTTCAAATTGCTTTATGTTACACTGAAGACAAAATGTCCAAAGTTAAATTTCTTGGTGGCAAATGCCATAATCAAAGCAACAACTCTTGCCCGATGTCAAAGGTGTTCAATGCTACACAATTATTTACTCACATTATTTGGCTTTAAAGGTGCATCCATTGTGTTTCATAAAATTGTATTTGGCTTCAATACGTTCCAACACACCATATGTGTTGTTTACAATACAAACAAGTTCATTCAGCCTGCATATTCATCCCCAATCACCAAATATATCATAATTACTAGTTTCCAATTAAAATTGAGTAACATCATTATGCATGTGCAGAAATCGAAAGTGCACGTCCTATTTACATGCACAGTAGTTATATGACCTATTAAACATTTTCAACCCAAATTTGTTATTTTGTCTGGTTTAAATAACATTCCAAAATTACGTTTGACTCATTGGCGTGCGCCACACGCGGTGCATATCGTCAATATACTAAGCCGAGTATCATCAAAATTGTTGTTTTCGGTAACAGTTGGTACTTCTCGATAAAGTAAGACCATTTTTAACATTTGGCATATTTGACCCCCAACAACACAATGGATGTACCTTTAAGCATAAGTCAAAACATCAAAAGTTAAAACTTTCTCAGTAGAGAAGACAGCACTCGCAACCATTTTCTCCGCCAAGTTACAGACGTTACATACTACCTACATGCTCTGATTATTTTACTTTATGCCAGACTGCTTTGAAGTCAATGACAATAAGTTACTTCACACAGGGAAAGATTTACAAGAACCACACCATTGATTCCAATGCTGAAGATGAGAGTGGCAATATTTGGTAAATGTCAACGATTGCTTTCTTGAAGAGTTATGAGGTGATTTAGAGTTAACACTGCTTTCAAGAGTATTTCACACATATCACAGCTGCTAGTATTATTGCAGAGAGAAAGCCTGCAACACAATTGTGGTTTTGCATTGCGGTGAGACCTGCGAGCATATTAAGCTGGGACAAGCAACCATGGGTGGTACTGCTCTGAAATTCAGTGAAGCATTGCACCCAAACCTTACCACAAGGAGAACAGTACTTCTCTAAAGCAGATAAAGTTACTTAGCCCCTGGCGGGATTTGAACCCTAGGCTGAAGCCAAACATGATAACCACTGCTCTATCTGACCCCAGAAATACTACAACTTACTTTTTCTTTACAAGATGAGTGATGAATAATGAAAGACGCTCTTGTTTTGAATACACGCTGTGACTGGCAAGGTCGGTCAGTGACCAGACAGTGTAGGTAACAATGGCTACAATTAGTCTTCTCCTGAAGGATTACCTCCAGGATCAATAACTGGGCTCGGTAGATACACAGAGGAATGCTGCTGGCTTATAGAAGGATGACCAACCAGCATCCAGGAGAACTTTCTGCCTCTTGGATGTGTTTCAGAAGCAGTACATTCTCATGTCAAAGGTCCATAACTACTTGTCTTTCCAAATTGGGCATGATCAGCACACATCAAAACAACATTCTGCTTGTTGGATGATTTCAGGAGGTGAGTTAGGGGTTTAACGCCACTGATGTGAAAGGTCCTTAAGACTACTTAATTTTCATTCCAAATTGGCCAATGATCAACCAACATCCAAAACATCTCTCTGTCTTCAGAAGTAGTACATGCTGATGTCAAAGGTCCATAACTACTTGTCTTTCCAAATTGGGCATGATCAGCCAGCATCAAGGACAACTTTCTGCCTCTTGGATGTTTCAGAAGTAGTGCATGCTAATATGAAAGGTCCACAACTACTTGTCTTTGAAATTGGGTAATGATCAGCACACATACAAAACATCTTTCTGCTTGTTGGATGATTTTAGGAGGTGAGTTAGGGGTTTAATGCCACTGATGTGAAAGGTCCTTAAGACTACTTAATTTTCATTCCAAATTGGCCAATGATCAACCAACATCTAAAACATCTCTCTGTCTTCAGAAGTAGTACATGCTGATGTCAAAGGTCCATAAAACTACTTGTTTTTCCAAACTGGGCAATGATCAGCCAACATCAAAACAACTTTCCACTAGTTGGATCATTTTCAGAATTTGTATATGCCAATGTCAAAGGTCCATAAAACTACTTGTTTTTCCAAACTGGGCAATGATCAGCCAACATCAAAACAACTTTCCACTAGTTGGATCATTTTCAGAATTTGTATATGCCAATGTCAAAGGTCCATAAAACTACTTGTTTTTCCAAACTGGGCAATGATCAGCCAACATCAAAACAACTTTCCACTAGCTGGATCATTTTCAGAATTTGTATATGCCAATGTCAAAGGTCCATAAAACTACTTGTCATTCCAAATTAGGCAATGGTCAGCCAACATCAAAACAACTTTCTGCCTGTTGATTTTCAGAAGTAGTACATAGTGATGTCAAAGGTCAATAGGTGAAATTTTGTCACTCTAAGTACCACAGTAACTATATTTTTGGAAAAGTATCCTATTTGTACAATGTATGTACAACATAAAAGTTTAAAGGGAGACTGTGTCGAGGAGAAATATGAAATCAGATGTATCTGCCTATGCTCAATAACGTGTCTAGTAAAGAGTCACAGACCCCAAATTAACACAATTCAAGAAATTAGTAATAGAAACTACCACATGTAGACAGTGAAGCGAAGCGTAACTCATTAGGAGGCATGTTAATCAACATAGATAGATAAAAGTGATCTCATGTTTATCCTCGACGCAGTGTCCCTTTAATAGACAAAAGTTTCAATGGTCTGTATCCATCCCTGACACCCTTGGCAGATTTATCACGTGAAATTCTTAAAGGCGCTGTAGCACATTTTTAAAGTATTATGTTTTCTCAAATTTGCCACTTATCATTAAAGTTAATACAATATATTGCTTCGTTAACGGGTAAAACATCTCATTACATTCTTTCTCATTATAAACCGTATCAATAGAAAACGGCTATCAGTATTCAAAGCAAATGGTGTGGCATATAAAGCGATAGTGTTGTGGAATTCTTCAGTGTGAGAGGTAGATTTGTAGGTCTCATAAGAATTAAAGAGTTCAGACAGCAAGATGGTTGACCATTCCATCATTGTATCATATTTAAAACTCTACTCGGTATGGCTACATCAGTCAGATCACTTGAACTACCTTTGAGCGGCCATGGTCATGTGAACACATTAAAATGGCCGCTCAATAGGAAATGGACTCACATGGCATAATCGAACCATGTACATTCATTTTAGGACTCTTTTTATTGATTTATGATTATCATTTAGTCATTCTTAACACTCATGTGTATTTTTGTGTGAGCACTTCATTTCAGTAAGAAAATCGTGCTACAGCGCCTTTCAGGGCATTGAAATTAATCTTGACACTTTTATTACTTTTCTGATTGATTGGCTTGTATATAAACAACATTTATGTGTAACGGTAAATTACACTATCATTGACACCTACTGCATAATTCAAGTACAATTCATCAAGGTCGGTATGACATGTAAACAGCAACATTCACTGTTGCGGACGTAACTTGATCAATATAAATGCTAATTCATTGAAGAAGGCACAGCGAAGCTCTATGCATGTACATTCTGATAGTCTGATTGAGATCAAACTCTAACTTATTGAAGTTAGGCCCACATTATTTAGTAACAGTTGGCTTACAAATTCTCCATCCACGATTTTGAAATTTAAAAAAAATAAACATGCTATTCAGAATCCTCCCAAACAAATATGTTGCCAAGTTTTCTCTCACAAATAAAAATATAGATATATGGATATTGCAAGTCAAACTCAAAATAGAAATGAAATATTATGATTTTTTAACTCCCGGAGTACAAAACAGTAGGGGGGGTGTAGATTCTGGAAATCTACCAGAATCCGTATCGTGTATAATTTAAATGGGGGTAGAATTGTTAAAATATTTCACCACTAAGGGATTTTACTATGGCTCACTTGTAACAGAGGTCATGTGGGAAGAAATTACTTCAGTGGGGAGAAACTGTGAAGTTTGATTAATAATGACCTTCAACAGAGTACAGGAATCAATAGACAATGTGGTGACCTTGGTTTTTTCAAGGTCATAGCAAGGGATTGTGCTCCATCTGGCGATCTATTTAGTTTAGTCTTCAACATAATCAAAACCAAATACTGAACAAATCCTGATGAGTTTCAGAGCCCATGGTTCTATTGTTTTCAAACCTTGTCATCAACATGTTCTTATGAAAATCATCAGACAGGCCGAAATAGAAGCTTTGGTGCCTGTTGAGCACACATAGTTGTTGGCATCATAACAATTTGGTAATAAGTTCATTGGCAGATCCAGAGGGGGGGTGCGGGGGTGCATCCCGCCCCCCCCCCCCCCCCCCCCCCCCCAAAGAGATGTCCAAGTATAGTAAAAAATAATAAAGTAGCATTTTACATCATGTAAAAGTGCAATCCTAGCTGAAAAGCTATCACTACCGAGAGCATTTTCCAGGTCTGAAAAAGTGCCCCACCCCCAACTCAAAATGCTGTATCCCTGAAGTTGTTCCGAATTGAATGACTTACCAATAACATTTAAACAAGGATACTCATTCTAAGTGGCCAATTTACAGGAATTTACACTTGTCAACAAAGGGAGGAAGACACTGGTATCCGGTAGGTAAAGAGTTGATATAGAACCTGCCATTGCTGAAAGTAAGTAACTATGAGATGGGTTTAACACCACTTTCACGAGCATTTCACTTATATCACGGCTACTGGTATTATGGCAGGGAGAAAGCCTGCAACACCATGGTGGCTAACTAATTGTGTTGAAACCTACAAGCATTGGCTGCAACTAGTGAACCCTGGGTGGTACTGTACTGAAATTTAGTGGAAAATGCACCAAACCGACAATTCTCCACAGCAGACAACGTCAAGGAGTCCCTGGTCGGATTCGAACCCTGGACTTCTTGATCAGAAGCCAAACAGCAAACCACTGGGCTATCCCACCCCCATAAATAACTATATAAAATACCAACGGCAATAAAACACAGGCGGTCAATGGGACTGACAGCGTGCTGTATGAGACAATAAAACATGCTTGTGATTTCGAAGTCAGTTAGAGCGTCATATTTTACGTTGCTTTGGTTGTTCAATGCTAGTGAATGTGTTCTATGACGGGAGACATTAATATTTTCAAAATATAGTTTCTACAACCAACATAATATCTCCACGTTTTTTCTATAAAAGCGAGTAACTGTTTAAGGGCATCTCATATAAGAAATAGAAGACTCGTTGTTGTTCTTTATCGTAGAATAAAACATAGTAGCTGCGTCCTTCGTTTTTTATGCTCCTGCTATGTTTTATTCAACGATAAAGCACGCCAACTCGTCTTCTATTTCTTAAATAAAGATTTAACTTGGGCCCAATCGTTTCTTTATGAATAGAATGTGTTGAAACCGATAACATTTACACAAGAAATACAGCAAGGAGTCACATCCGTATCTGACTGTGAAACCTTGAGCAAAGAAGTATATCACATTTAATTCTTGCCTTGTGTAACAAAACATGGAACCCTGCAGATTACTCCATCAGTTCCTTATTCAATTAAAGTCTCGATCTACTCCAGATGTGACCTTGCCAGTGCAGGTTGGCGCTAACGGACGGCATGTGCTCTTTTATTAAAGTTTATTTCAAAGGAACTACAGGAGGGATGTTTCTTAAATCATATTGATCTTTTGTTTGAAGGCTATACAAAAAAATATTGAACAAAGATTTAGATTAATGTTAATACTTAACTATAAAATGAGTGTCAAACCATTCTAAGTGACCAATATACAGGAAGGTACCCTTGTCAACAAAGGGAAGAATCCCCTGGCTATATCACCCATGGGAAACCTTATCAGGGGAATCTGTTCTCAAATTATTAGCCCTTGGCTAGCATGACGAAGTCAGTAACCAAAGAAAATGCTCAATGGGATAAGATGGAAATGGTCAAGGGAGATAACCGGTGACGGATAGCTAACACAATGACCTCGCTTGCTTTGAAACGGAAGTGATATGAATTGTCATTGGTTCGCAGGTCCAAGCTTCGTAGCAGTTTGATCGGCTCACGCCGGCCAAGGGCGGGTAATTTGAGTACAGATTCTCCTGATAAGGTTTCCAATGGGTGATATAGTGGAGAGTAACGGAGCATATATAAAATCATGGGTAACCGAGGATGGCTAAATATGTGCTATTCTGGAATGCTCCAATTAACAGACCAATGTTTCCTCCTGGCCAAACTAGGTAACTTTCTCCCAGGGCAAGTTTAGACTGGGGAAAAATAGCCTGCTACACTACAACTTGCAGGTGAAGGGTTAATATTTAACAACTGTCACTGTTGGAAACAACCATCAACATAAACAACATTTACCAATCATCAACAAGCATCGTAGAAAGTACACAAGAAAGACACATCAAATTACATAATTTTGAGTAATAAATAGCTGAATCCTGCATATTAATTCATCAGTTTTTCATGAAATTGAAGTCCTGCGGCGGATCTTGAGGTGTTGATTCAGGGGAGTTGATTCCCTGCACCCCCACACACCTCCCTCCTTGTTGCATGGAAATTTGATGGACCCCCTGGTTGGATCCCCTCCCCCACTTTCAATATGTGACCCCCCTCCCCTTTCACAATTCCTGGATATGAAGTCTCAATGAAGTGCAGATGTCCTCTTGACCAATAAAACGTCATGTGTTCTGGACATTTCTAATTATAGGCATCCATTAACCATTAAGAATGTGGGGGAGGGAATATGTCTCATCGCTAGGCAACTATTTTCAGCCAGTGGCAAGGTAAATCTAACTGGCAGATAGATAGATAACTGGTGCAGCATGTACCAAGAGTAGGGCGATTTGACCGTAGCTTTCTGCGCTGTTTCTTGGAGATAGGGAGATCATGTTTGTTTTTGCATGACTGGTATGTACTGATACATTACTCTTTCTTGATGCAAACTGGTACGGAGGGGTTAACTGTTTAGATATTTGAGGGGATTTTCTATTTTTATAATATCTTTTAACAATTAGTGAATTTAATTTTTTTAAATTTTTATTCTAGATAATATATTGGATGGGTATATCAAGTGTATGTAAAAGTATTGAATAGCAGCCAGCCAAAAGTGTTATTTTGTCAATTTGAATTGCAAAATTAAAGAAAAACCTTGAAAAGTTACCAGCCCGGACGAAAGTTACCAGGTTCCGGACTGGCGGATGGGCCTTATGTCATACACCGGTATATCCACCAAAGGAACAAACAACCATAAGGCAATATCTTCAAGGAGAAGTTTTGGTTATGTTTCAGTGTTCAGACCAAGATGAAATACATTACAGAAAATATTTGTTTCATGTTGGCAGATACATGAGATATGTGCGCTGAGAGAAGATTGGAGGGCAGTTTGACCTTTGCTTTCTACGCAGTTTTGTTCATTTGCATCTTTTTTTATGAGATTTGATATATAAATATAAATATATAAATATATATATTTATATATATATATTTTTCTAATACTTTGATCTTGCTGGTTTTTTGAAAAAGTACAAAGAAGTATCACCTATGACTCACACTTGCCTATATTTCACCACAATCATAGCCACAATGGTGTCCAGAGCTTTCTCTCAGCATTAATACTATGCACCATAAAATACTCCAGAAACGGTTTTAAACACATAGTATCCTTAGCTCAATATATTTTTATTGAAAAGTTCCAAGGATGTAACTGATATTTAAGTTAATTTAAGAGAAGTTATTCATTATTAAAATTAAAGGTCTCCTTGAAATGATATATGTATCACATGGAATTATCTTAACATGTTTCTCTCAAATATTTTCAGATTAACTAGATCAGTGAATACTTAGAGGCAGAGAAAGGTCAATTTGACCTAAGTTTTCAGTGTTGTATGTATGTGATAAACAGATCCTATTTTTTGGCATGATATTGGAAGGTATTTTATATACTTCACAGCTGGTTCAGAAAAGTAAAACATTTCGATAATTGCTTTGTCTTTTTAATTTTTTAAAATTCCAGAGAAATTTAAATGAACTATTTAAAGAAACCAGCATGTGGAATTTTACTTAAAATTTTCTAGCATAATGATTTTCCCCCAGAATAACTATCTTTAGAATTGATACAAAGAGAACGATATCAAATGGCTTTATTTTTTCAATGAATATGACTTTTTCTCACAGTAATGTTTACTGACTAATCTGCACCCATCTCTCTGATCTGTGCATATTCAATTTTTTCAGACTTATAATGTAAGTAATTTATATAATACAGAATACTGGTACATTACATGTTTATTCCAGAAAACTACCACATGATAAACGTTTACTTTCCATGTTTATCCATAAAACTAGAACGTGATAAACGTTTACTCTCATTGTTTATCCATAAAACTATAACATGATAAACGTTTACTCTCCATGTTTAGTCCATAAAACTATAACATGATAAAATTCTCTATGTTTACTCCAGAAAACTATCAAATGATTAACATTTACCCTCCATGTATACTCCTGAAAAATTACATATGATAAATGTATACTCTACATGTTTATTCCAAAAAATATCAAGTGATTAATTTTTACTCTTTGTTTACTCCAGAAAACTATCATGTGATAAACATTTACTCTCAAAACTGTCATGTGATAAACGCTTACTATCCATGTTTACTCTAGAAAACTATCATGTTATAAACATTTACTCTCAAAATTGTCATGTGATAAACGTTTACTCTCAAAACTGTCATGTGATAAACGTTTACTCTTCAAACACTTCCTCTATTCATTCCACAGACTATTGAACACTAGGTAAACTGAACCGTATCATTTTTGTTTGTTCTATTGCTTTTATTACTTATGCTTTCAGTAGGATAACAGACTTGAAAACACTAATAGTTTGTGGTTACAGTGTTACCAAGTCTTGTTGCCATGGTTACAGGAGCGGTGCCAAGGTGATGTGGGTATATCAAGTGTACACTACATGTTAGATGTCAGTACCAAGCAATCAGTCTGGTACTCATCAGTATGTTACCTGGTCTAGTCTATACTATACTGGTGTTTTAAAGTGTCATCCAGTGTTTTTCATCATATTTTATTTGGCATTAATCCGTGCCAAAATACTGTATATTTAACTATTTATTCCCAATCATCAAATATATGATAATTACTACTGAACTCAACAGTCTCATCTCATGTACATTAGTTTTCGTGGAATAAAATATGTTTAAAACAAAACATTAGTTATATGACATTTAACACTACCAACCCACATTTGTCTTTTTGTCTGTTGTAGATAAGTTTCCAAACTTACGTTTGAGTAATTGATTAGCGCTAGTGCTGGGACTGGCACTGCTCTGTGACAACTCGGCACAAAATGCACAAAATGATGGTCTAATATATATACTGCATGTTTTTTTTAAGTGGAATGTTACTGCATCATCTCTATCTTGATGTTGATGTTTTTGAAAGGCCTTCACCTGTGTAAGTTCACAATAAAGAAGTTGTTATTCAGAATCTTCTAATACACTGCATTATGGATAATAAGTTATTATTCTTGAATGAAGAACACTGACAAACAGATCCAAGTTCTTAATGGGCATTTGGTACTTGGTAGGTAATTAATATAACATATGGTATGGATGTACTAATTATTTATTAAACAAGTAGGTGTCACTAAGGTGACATGATTCCCCGCCGCAAATTAATACTTCAAAACAGAAAAATAATGTCAAGTTCAGCCAAATCGACTGTCAAACATGTCGAAAAAGTCAAAGCTCCACTGTGACCTTGAGAATAATGTCAAGGTCACTAAAATTTAATCAGCTCTTTGTCTTTCCTAGGAGGTGCTTTGTGTAAGAAATGATGGAATTCCGGTGAATGGTTCTTGAGATATCCCGCTGACAAGATTCACATGTACATTATCATTTTGAAAAATTCAAGTTCCTCTGTGACCTTGAGAATAATGTCAAGGTCACCAAAATCTAATCAGCCCTTTGTCTTTCCTTGGAGAAGCTATGTGTAAAATATGAAGAGAATCCAGCAAATGGTTATTGAGATATCCCGCTGACAAGGGTAAAATGACAAAGTTTCGTTGTGACCTTGAAATGAAGGTCAAGGTCACAAACCTCTGTAGGAACATTACTCTTCCTATGATAAACCCATATGCAAAATATGAAAAGAATCCAGTGAATAGTATTTGAGTTATTCCATTTCGTACGGACGTACGGACGGACGCAGACGAATACTATATCCCACGCTTCGCGCTAAATGCGCGGCGGGGGATAATAAATACAGTGTTTCAAGCCCAAACCATGCCTCTTTATCTGCAGGTTACAGGAATAAGCTGAGAATATAAGAATTTGTACAAGAAATCTATGAAGGACATTTAGAAATGGAATACTTAAGAAACCAAAATTGTTTGGATAACAACTTCTTTATTCTTTCGGAATATATGCTTACTCCTTCATCAGGTGGAGTGAGCATATTCACTCTGAAACGTTAAGTGAGCATATTCACTCTGAAACGTAGAGTGAGCATATTCACTCTGAAACGTGGAGTGAGCATATTAACTCTGAAACATGAAGTGAGCATATTCACTCTGAAACGTGGAGTGAGCATATACTCTGAAACGTGGAGGGCATATACTCTGAAACGTGGAGTGAGCAGTATTTACCTTGAAACGTGGAGTGAGCACATACTCTGAAACGTGGAGTGAACAAATACTCTGAAACCTGGAGGGCATATACTCTGAAACGTGGAGTGAGCAAATACTCCGAAACGTGGAGTGAGCTTATACTCTGAAACGTGGAGGGCATATACTCCGAAACGTGGAGTGAGCACATACTCTGAAACGTGGAGGGCATATACTCTGAAACGTAGAGTGAGCAAATACTCTGAAACGTGGAGTGAGCATATACTCTGAAACGTGGAGTGAGCATATTCACTCTGAAACGTAGAGTGAGCATATTTACTCTGAAACGTGGAGTGAGCATATTAACTCTGAAACATGAAGTGAGCATATTCACTCTGAAACGTGGAGTGAGCATATACTCTGAAACATAGAGGGTATATACTCTGAAACGTGGAGGGCATATACTCTGAAACATGGAGGGCATATACTCTGAAACATGGAGTGAGCATATACTCTGAAACGTGGAGTGAGCACATACTCTGAAAAGTGGAGTGAGCTTATACTCTGAAATGTGGAGTGAGCATATACTCTGAAACTTGGAGGGCATATACTCTGAAACGTGGAGTGAGCATATACTCTGAAAGGTGGAGTGAGCATATACTCTGAAACGTGGAGGCCATATATCCGAAACGTCGAGTGGGCAAATACTCTGAAACGTGGAGTGAACGTATACTCTGAAACATGGAGGGCATATACTCTGAAATGTGGAGTGAGCATATACTCCGAAATCTCATGTATCAACACAATAAAGAGGTTGTTATCCAGTATCTTCTCCATCAGCCAACAGCATCACACTGCAGCTCACACGGCAAGGAAACTGCTCATCTGTTCCAGGAACATTCCCTCATCACACGCTGATAGTAAATGTAAATTCTATCTCTACAGGAGTCTCTGGAGTGCTGTAGGCCTGCTTCGCCATTACAACTGACTTAATAGGCCAAGTGGATATTCATGGGAAATCCATGATGGGCTTAGTGGCTTGGGAATGCCGTGCAACAACTTCCAGTGGTAGAAATCGGTAAATTGACTACCTATTGCCAAGTGTAAGATGAACATTCATCATTAGATCTAAGTTGCTTGTCAAGCACTGTAATCGCTATCTATCTTGCTGAGGTAAATGGAAAATGAAGGGATCAATCTGTTGATAGATTGATTATTTTGGCACCGTTTCCCAAGAACTTGTCCAAAACATGGAGATGAAGTGACTTTGCTGGATCTGTTCAATAACTGTAGACACAAAACATCATAAATGCTTTAATGGAATGCTTGGGTTAGACCAGGGTAATACTGAAGGGAGCGCCTTTAGCATGCATTTGATGTGAATATGTGCACTATATAAATACCAAAATTATATAAATAGAGATTATTACCCGAGAAAGTGTCGCTAAGAAAAGAGTGTGAATTTTGTTATTGCCCGAGCTAGAGCGAGGGTTAACCAGCCAGGAAACGGCCCACTTCTCTTGCGACGACAAGCTACAATCGTTTTATGACATCACAGACGACGAAATACGGGAAGTCGCATTGAAATGGTTGCTAGGCAAACATGATATGTGCTCATGTGCTCATATCAATAATATTAACTCATTTATTTTCAAGCATATGGGTAATAATTAATCATATCAAGTCCAACAAATAAGTACTTTGTTCTAACAAAATTTTCAGCGGTGGAAATAATTCATATTGCATGTTCAGTGGTGTATCCCCCCCTTCCCTTCCCTCCTCCTAAAATGTTCATCACACACTTCATGGAACCATAGACATTGTTTTAATTTGATGACAAATAATTATGAGAGGTGAAGATCATCAACCCTCAAATTTCAGAGATTATCAACCCAACAATGAAGTGGGTAACCAACCTTGTTTGCCCCCATCATCCAAGATTATGCTTTACATTTTCGAGTTTCAAATTTAAAAATTTCCCATTCAAATCAAATATTCAATTAAAAAAATTTTTTTTTTCTTTTTTCAATTAATAGAAATTGGCAAGTCAGTTTGAGGATTTTGGCAATTGAACAGACCGTTAACTGAAGTGATGCCAGCTTTATCACCAGAACCCTGTACATGACCTTTTCAAATCTATTTCCAGGCACCTCCATGTCTTTGAAGAGACGACACTTCCACAAATTCCAATTAGACAAGAAGGGCAAAGATTCACTTGAAAACATTATAAAGATTTTTCTCTTTTTGGTTATTGATTTTTCAGACTTTCCTCTTAGAATATCTAGAATGAATAAACTCTTGTAAATCATAACTATGCATAATTCAATTGTAATTGTGAAGATTATAAAATCATACTCCTCGTATTTCAATTTCTTTGAGTGCCATTTTAGAACTTGGTCGTCAAATACGGATTTACAACTTCTTTACTCCATGAACACATTGTTTGGATGCCGATTCTTGTATAATTTCCAGGCTTTTACAACTACTTACAATACCCAAATAAATATAAAAAATATCACCTATAAATGTATTAAATTATAACTTTTCAAAATGGCTGACTTTTTCATCTAAAATTTTGTCATAATCAACACAAAATCCACTTTCTACTTGATTAAACTGACAGCAATTACTTCAAACCAAATATGTTTATAAATGGAAATGATGTAATCAGCTTAAGTGAAGAACTCCCTGCATAAGGAACAGCAAGAGTTTGTGACCTGGCTGCCAAGAATTTTTACAAAGAAGAAGTCAATTTCTGGGCTGAAGATGGGCATGTGCAAGCGATGTATTGATTAAAACCTGACTCCCTGATTGATCTACACTTCGAGAAAGGTAAACAGCATTCCAGCGCCAAAAATAAGGCCTTCTGAAGCCAGGCGCAAACTTTGGGTACTGTCTGTCGATAATTGGATCATTGCGTTCTGATACTTTACCCATCATTGCTATGTTGGATCATATTCCGTGTAAGCTGACGACCTTTATACTTAATAACGTTAAATTTCTTCTACAAGAGATATGATTTCTGACAAGAGTGTCTATATACAATATCATACATCTTCATCATTTACAGCTGGTTTTATCGGAAATCTTTGAAATTATTGACATGACTTCATTTAGTGGAGAGAGTCAATATGTCAAATAAAAGTTTAAGGACAGGCGGATGGACTGACATCATGCCATGCTATAAGCCCGTCGGGCCTTTCAGGCCTGGGCCTCGATTTTCGAAGCTCTCTTAGAGCTAGGATCGTCGTAAGTACCATTCAATAACATTGGCTTACGACAATCTTAGCGCTAAGAGAGCTTTGAAAATCTAGGCCCTGATGAGCTAAAAATTAAACTAAGAAGTAAAATTGCCACCACAAGACAGACAGCGAACAGATGCCTGACGACGACCCATGCTATAAGCCCATCAAGCTTTCACACCTGATGAGCTAAACATTGAACTATCACATGTTTAATAAACTAATACATCGAGAAATATTTATAATGCAGAAAGTAATACACAATGTCAACAACAGACCTCTGCCTTTGAGAGGGTTAAACTAAGAAGTAAAATTTCCACCATGAGCCCTAAGAATATGGTAACACATTTCCTTGACACACCATTACAGCATCACTCTGGTGAGAGGGTTGACAGGATATTAAACTACACGATCACTGCAGTGGCCACTAGGGACCTCTCACTTCCTTCTCCTGGTAGGCACACAGTTCCAGGATTAATGGTGCGACACTGAATGGGATACCTAAATCATCATAGCAGCAACTACCGGGTACTAACTGAAGATCTGAGAGGAGACAACCCAGAGGGAGAATCAGAGATGGTTGTTATACGCTAATGAGACATATGATAAACTTATATCCCCTTGAACAATTGTGCATGTTCAGTGGCTGATGCAGGAATATTGAAAGGGGGGCCACCAATGGAAAAGAGGGGAGGTCCAAAATGATTTTCCCCCAAACCTGCCCATAATTTTTTTTTAAAGGGGATGGGGGTCCAGACACCTTGTCCTGTTGAAAAAAATTATGATGCTCACCTTTATATTGTCACTATGATGAGTGAAAATATATGATAAACTTACATTCCAGAAAGGCAATCAAAATTAAGCAAAAGATCCAGGAATGTCAACTACAAAATGATGTCTGCTATTTGCATGTTCAGAGTTATAATATTCAAGTTTACACACAATACAGTTTGCCGTGGACAAACCTTTCAGAAGTGAGAAACATTTGCAATTTTATCCTGAAGCTCGAGCTCGTGTAAAGGTTACCTGTAACAGTGATACTGCTGTAGCCTCCCCCTCCCACACTTTACCCTACATCATCGATAAATGTCTCACAGTAAATAACTATACTGAAAGATGTGTGCTACTTCCTGGTGAATTATATAAAACAATGTATATACCAGGGATGGTAATGGAAGTTTTGCAAAACAGCTGAAATGCATGGAATCAAGGTTCCAGGGTGATAAATCTATGAATAAAACTTTAGTAAGGACCAACCCAAACAACTGAAATCAGCTGGTCAGCTGAAAATTGACATCCCTGATAAACATGTAGAAAGTTGCTGAAAGCAGGTGGCTGCCCCCTTGAGGTGACGTGATTTGAGGTTTCACACCAGTTTCAAGAGTATTTCACTCATATCACGACTGCTAGTATTATGGCAGGGAGGAAGCCTGAAACACCATTGTGGCTAAGCATTGCGGTGAAGCCTGTGAGCATCAGCTTGAACTAACGAACCATGGGTGGTACTGCACTGAAATTCAGTGTAGCATTGCACCCAAAACTTAATGCTTGTAGAACAGTTCTCCACAGCAGACAAACTTGCTGTGCCTCTGGCAGGATTCAAACCCCGGACATCTTGATCTGAAGCTGTTCGCGCTAACCACTGCGCTATCCGGCCCCACCACAAATTGCAGTGAAACCTGCGAGCATCAGCTGAAACATGGGTGATACTGTGCCGATTTTCAGCGTAGCATTGCACCCAAACCTCACTGCATGTAGAACAGTTCTCTACTGCAGACAAAGTTGCAGAGCCCCTTGGGGGATTCGAACCCTGGACATCTTGGTCTGAAGCCACATGTAGCTAACACAAACACAAACAGCTTGAATATTTAAACACAGAAGTCAACAAACAAGTACCAAACAATATGTTTGTCATGTAAACAATCCTCAGTGGGTTTATCAAATCTTGTTTTCTCAACCAGGCTTATGAATAATGTTCTCTTTCCCTTACAATTCCCAAGATAGTATCTGACAAACACATATGATACAGTCATCTATTCTAATTAAATTAGCTTCTACATAAGGTATAAATATTCATTCCAGTACTTCATCCAGAAATGATCATGACAAGCTCATTAAGATTGTTGTTTCATTCCCAAGTTGGAGAGACAATAGATGGTTTTATTACCCATATGGTTGAAAATAACCGAGTTAATATTATTGATATGAGCACATGTGGCGCACATATTACGTTTGCCTAGCAACTATTGTTTCACCGCAACCTCCCGTATTTTGTCGTCTGTGACGTCATAAACCGATTGTTTGTGATGTCACTGTAGCTTGCCGTCGCAAGAGAAGTGGGCCGTGCAAATTTATGTATATTAAACCCTCGCTCTCGTTGGGAAATACAAAAATTCACACTCGTTTGATAAGTCATATGACACACTTCCTCGGGTAATAATCTCTATATACAGTACTAATACAAAACTGTGCACTAAAATAATAAATAATTCCAAAGTTAGGCGAAAAATAATTAGTCAGACGTTTACCTGAACCCGAATAGTTGTATTTAAAATCTTATATATGAACAAGGTGCAAATTGGGAAATTAAATTTATTACAATCATGACATGATGTGATTTTTATCTTTACATAAACTTGACAATGCTGGTCACAAGAAGACATACTTAACTAGATGAGCGTTTGCGGGACACCGCAAAAGCAGAGCAGCTCCGAAACTTTGGGTCTCGCCTTTCCCTGTTCCGCCTTCCCCTCAGCATAAATAAAATGGGAATTTTTTTTGACAAAAATTTGTTTATTATTCAAGTTATTCTAACAAGTTGAATCATCACTGGAGTCACTTTTCACAAGTTTGTTGTTAAAACCTATTTCTGATTTCAAAATTGGATCAAAGGATTAACATGGCCTTAACCAATATCTCATGACCTTGACCTTTGACCTTCAAGGTCACACCATCAATGATTACTTTTCATTGTGTATAACAATCATGCAATGACTCAAAGTGTTCATTGTTAACATAAGGCATATTCACAATAGCATGCTTAAGTTGTGACCTCGCTGTGACCTTGACCTTGGACAGATTTTAGCGAAAACCTTTTCAAATCTCAGTCTTTCTCCATAGTTGATATATACCAAGTAAGGGCCTGATAGCACAGAAGTTGTTGAAGTTATCGTGTTTACAAGGATTTTTGTAGTGATTTCAGAACTCATGACCTTCACCTTTGACCTTGAATGTGAGCATGTCATAATAATTCCCCAGGTGTACAAGAAAGAAGTTATATATATGAGGTTTTGATACCTTCATGGAAAAAATTTACATAGTGATTTCAGAACTGGTGACCATGACCCTATCTCGTGACCGTGACCTTTAAAATTCAAGGTCAAACAATCAGTGATCAATTTTCATTGTGTATCACAATCATGTAATGATTCAAAGTGTTAATAGTTGAAATAAGACATTTTTGCAAAAGCATGCTTAAGTTGTGACCTCACTATGACCTTGACCTTTGCCGGATGTTAGCGAAAACCTTTTCAAATCTTGGCCTTTCTCCATAGTTGATATACACCAAAGAAGAGCCTGATAGCACAAATATTTTTCAAGTTATCGTGTTTACAAGGATTTTTTTAGCGATTTCAGAACTTGTGACCTTGACCTTTGAACTTGAATGTGAACATGTCAAAAAAATTCCCCAGGGGTATAAGTAAGAAGTTATGTATATGAGTTCTCAAAACCTAATAGGAAAAAAGTTATAGCGAATACAAAACGCGGCGGCGGCGATGGAAACTGCACAAAAACTGATAGCAGCTCCGACTTAGTCTGAGCTGCTAATTATGTTTGACCACTAGATGCTTGTCATTGTCCAATTTTCAATCATAAATCACGATTTACCTTTATGTTGTCACTATAATTAATGAAATAGCATTAAATTGATAATTTTCGACAAATTATTTCTTGATAAAATAACACCATTTAAAACATTTGACATATGTGACTTCAACAACATACTGACAGGATCTTCAGTAAAGCTTGTAGCTTGTAGCTTATTCAGACCTAATACAATATGGACCTCTGATAAACACTTGATTGCATTAACCATGGCAGAATATAGATTGAATTCATTGATTGAACTTGGTCCAGCAATGCCCTTTAAAAGATTCCAAACTTGACTCCTAAATCTACTTCAATAATGAAACCGATAATTTATCATGTTATTCCTTCAACAGGATTAACACACATTACATCTTCACTGAAACAGGTCTATCAATTTCTTCTGATTGTGTAAAAGAAGTATCAAGTTGTTAAATGAAACCATTAATTAACAGAGATTATTACATGACAACTGTGTAATGACATAAAGAAACGACTGGAAGATTCAATTAATAGGGAAAGAGTAAGGTTTTACACACAAATATGCATTTCTGTACAAGTTTCTTTGGAGAAAAAATCTTCAAAGACACTTTCAACTGTGAGGGTCTGAGGAAGCCGCCATCATGGTTGGCGAAACTTCACTAATAAACTCCAAATCAACTATGCCAAACTTTACGTTTCTTTGAGTTCAATGATTTCTTCATTGCCCATTCAAGTCACATGAGGTTGTGTACTCGTTCATTGGAGTTCTAGAAAATGATACGATGAAGAATGAAGACAATTGTTGAAAAGTCACAATTCAATATTAATGGATATACAACTTCTTTATTCTGCATAGTCGACGTTTTGACATTGGTTCTAATGTCAGCAGTTAGACTTGCTTGCTGACATTAGAACCTATCTCAATACACTGCCTATGCAGAATAAAGAAGTTGTATATCCATTAATATTGCCTTCATTCTAAGTTTGTGCAATAAAACATTGCAAGAAGTTGTGGATGCACTCTCAGTGACGCCATGGTCAACTGTTTTTTTATGTCATAGACAACGAAATACTGAAATGGGATAAAAACTACGGCTGATAGGCGCATGTGCATACTTTTGCACATATATTATATATGAGCCTGTTTATCTTTTTACATATGGATAATAAATAGAGGATATCTGTGTTTTCTTGACTAATACCATGTTTATCTCATCGAGTGAGGTTGAAAGGTTATATTTTCACGAGTGGCGCAGCTACGAGTGAAAATATATAACTTTTCTTCCTCACGAGATGAGATAAACATGGTATTTGTCAAGAATTGACGGATATTCTATTTATTATATGATATTATCCATGTAATTACGTCCGAAAAGGGTCGTTTTCACGCCGAGCGGCCGCTAGGAACAGTCACCACAGTAACACTGTGACGTCATAAGCCAATTCGCCGCGTGAGACCATTGTTTTATGATGTCAAATTATATCAGTTACCGTTCGCAGTGAAAATATAAGTTATTTTCACTGTAGCCGGATAGACAGTTTATTTCACTGATAAATCCCAGTATTTTACTGCTCGTCATATAATAAAACATGTTATTCCTTCAATCAGATAAATATACTATACTTCATCTGGCCAATAAAAAAGTGTATCAGGCATTGAGAACTTCAAGCGTTATTCCTCTCCGAACTTTTTGATGGTTGGCATAAATTAGAATGAACTCTTTGCTGCACAGGTTGTAGGCAAGTGGTGTGAATAATAAATGAAAAGCAAGAACAATTGACAAGCAGCAAGTTGAACAGAAAATATTGATCTTGCGCATATTTTAAGTTTTCAACAGTTGCTGATTAGAAATTGTTATTTCTCAGGGCTGTATCTTGTACCAAATTTTGTATGGCGATACATTACAATACACAGCCCTTGTATTGCGATAATATTTCAATATATTGAATGAACTTTATTTTCAATGTGTTATACTTCTATATGAAGTTTAACATTCCAATTAAGATACAGTCCCCATCTACAAACACGATGTTAATATCACCACCTCACCAATTTTATAAGTAATACAGATCCTCACATTTTATTGACGATAAAATTTTTCAATAATTCCCCATCTACAATCACAATGTTAATATCACCACCTCGCCAACATTTATAAATGACACACCTATCGTCCCATTTAATTGATGATCAAATTTGTCAATAATTCCCATCTACAATCACAATGTTAATATCACCACCTCGCCAACATTTATAAATGACACACCTATCGTTCCATTTAATTGATGATCAAATTTGTCAATAATTCCCCATCTACAATCACAATGTTAATATCACCACCTCGCCAACATTTATAAATGACACTCCTATCCTCCCATTTAATTGATGATCAAATTTGCAAATAATTCTCCATCTACAATCACATAATATCACCTCCTCGCCAATTTTTATAACATACAAAACCTCACATTTTATTGACGATCAAATTTGTCAATAATTCCCCATCTACAATCACAATGTTAACATCACCACCTCGCCAACATTTATAAATGACACACCTATCGTCCCATTTAATTGATGATCAAATTTGTCAATAATTCCCCATCTACAATCACAATGTTAATATCACCACCTCGCCAACATTTATAAATGACACTCCTATCCTCCCATTTAATTGATGATCAAATTTGCAAATAATTCTCCATCTACAATCACATAATATCACCTCCTCGCCAATTTTTATAACATACAAATCCTCACATTTTATTGACGATCAAATTTGTCAATAGTCCCTCATCCACAATCACAATGTTGATATTACACATGCATTGACAGGCTCTTCCATCAATACCTCCCAACACAGAATCATCTCCATGCTAATGTTACCACTTCCTCTCGTGTCTGATCGTGACACACATATGCTAGATCCAACAGCCATGCTGTTCTACAAGGCTGACACCAAGGCAATCAATGCTTGACGAAAGCTTAATCGACTCATTTAGATGCCTCCAATCTTGCCACATTGTGTACGCACTTTAATCTCGAAACAGCTTTGGTATTGATTTAATGAAAACAGATAATTGAGGACCATTTTGATTTTTCAATATCGGTTAATTGAGTAATCTATTATATTTCTAAAAGGTGAAATTAGGATCATGATTTTATTATCAATGTTGAATTTGGAAACTGTTTGAATTTGTTATATTGGACACATAAATGTAAAATTCAATTAACATGTTTGGATTGATATGTGCAAATAAAATCATGAAAACAGCAATAATTCTCCATATTTTCAAATTAAAGAATTAAAAAAAAAAAAAAACAATCACTGACAAAGTGATGAAAAAAAAAACAATTATGATAATTCAGATTCATCCACTGTGCAGTACAATTTAACAAGTCCAATTAAACATTAACAACATGTGTATTAGATTACATAATTCCCCTTCCTCTCAAATCTATTACCGGTAAACAACATGATTTGTTTCTACATTTTAAATTCAAATGAGAACTTCTTATCAAATCCTTATTAGCTCATTTTTCATTTCACATTTTTAAAACATTTTAAAACAATTTTATTGGATGATAACATTAAGAACATTGACTCCATTTGCAGAATTGATAACATCTTTCTAAAATTCTATTACTTCTTATTTCATTAATATATTTTTTTCATACAAATTGAAATATACATTAAAATTCAATTACATTACTTACATTACAAAACATTCTAAACAAATTATAATTCCATTGACATTACATTGAACAATTGACAACTTCCTGCTAAATTTCTATTTTTTTTATTTCATCTCGTTACATAATCTGATCTTTCCACAACATATTATACCATTTACTAAAGTCATATTGGCTCTTTTTCTTCACAATACATACTTTTCACAACATAATAGAACATGTACTAAAGTAATTTTTGCTCTTATTTCCTCACTATCAGTACTGTTCACGACATAATAGAACACTTGACCAAAGTCACATTGGCTGATTTCCTCACAATACATACTTTTCACAACATAATAGAACATTTAACTAAAGTCATATTGGCTGATTTCCTCACAATACATACTTTTCACAACATAATAGAACATTTAACTAAAGTCATATTGGCTCTGATTTCCTCACAATACATACTTTTTACAACATAATTGAACATTTACTAAATTCAATTTTGCTCTTATTTTCTCAGATTACGTACTTTCACAACATAATAAAACATGCATCCCTTTCGTTCAATCAAGATTCCCACAGGACAATAATGCTTTTGCATGGCAAGCTTTGATGTCCTACCGTAACTGTCCGCCCCCACAGAATAATAGATAAGTGTACAATGTCATCACAAATAAATTTGTTGATATGAGAATTTCAGTGTTTATTTACTTCATCACAGATATAAACTGGTTATAAATGGTTGCATAAAATGTGCAGAAAGATAATGAACAGTAAATATTTTCATCATTTTTTAAAAATAGTTTTAAACAAAACTATGTGACCAAATACTATTTTAAAAGAATAGAAACTATAGGATATGGTTAAAGAAGTTTTATTTAATATTCTATAGTAATATTATTGTTAATTTTGATTTACTTTGACAGGATATATTATTTGATGCATTCTTTAAAGGAGAATACATCAAAATATTACATTATCTTTGATTTCACGAGTCTATTTGAAAAACAGAGGTTAATATATTGACCAAATGAGCAGTGGTGTTACACATGCTTCTTTTAAGCACTTAAGCATATTAAAATATTGATTTATGTTCTTATTAAATCAAAGATTTGAAAGTTTATAAAATCGGTGTATCACGCCATTAATCTTTCTCTTCATCCTTAAGTGGATCCACTTGATGTTATCCTTATTACATCTTTCTTAGACAGAATGTCAAACATCCTAAGAAACATAGTAAAGCCATTAATCAGAAACAATTCAAGCAGAGACCTTTTCCTAACTAACCTAAAACCCTGAATAATTTTCAGATACCTAAGGGTAACCTTTGAGGGTAACATCTTGTAGGAATTAAATTTCATAAGTATGTATAAAATATTTAAGAAACGACACAGATTCTGTCATATAACAAATTGGTGTAAACTTCTTTACTGATGGTATAAATACAAGCCATTTAGATAATGAACAAATGTAACATTACATAAGATTTCCTGGTAACATATACCTATACAGAATACATGTGAAAACAAGATTTTCTGGGTAACCATCTCTTTATTGTGAAGATACACAATGTTTCAGAGTGTATGCCCACTCAGGGTAATGAGTGAGCATTTACCCCAAAATGTTGTGTATCACACACTAAATAAGTTGTTACCCAGAAAATCTTGTTTTCATATATATTCTCCTCCCCTCAAAGAAGTGTTACATTGTTACATTTGGATTACACTATCTGTAAGAAGACACTTCTCTAGCCTGTTGTATTATCAATTAATGCCAATAAAAGGATTTGACCTTTTTCACAAATAGCACAAGGAAACATCAATAACATTACAACATAGCCTGTGCCCCAGTCTCCAAATCTTTATTTCTCTCTCCTTAAATCTTAACAATAGTATGAGAGTCTAATTACAAGAAAGTCTAGTTTTCCAGGGCATTTTTTGTTCTATAGTTACCAGGGTCTATGTTTCAGACGTAAAAATCTTGAGAAATCTGTGAAAGGTTCTTAAGTAACACACATTCATGGCATACACCCCCGGCCAAAAGAAACGCCTACTAGATATCTTTTCAGATATTGTAAAAACTGTTATGAACAGTTTATCAATATTATAACATAATGAAGTTGCACCATTTCTGCATTATATATTTGAATTTCAGAAGTTCATGTCACGAAAGAAGAGCGATTGTTGAAATGAGAAAACAATAATTGTTGAGTTTTTGTTAAGTGCTTGATCAGAAAACATTTTAAAAAGATTTTCATACAACCACGAGCAACAATACAGGCACGCATTTGCGTTAAAGTGGTGATGATGCTACCGATGTACATGGTTAAGGTGCGCAAGTGAATCAAGTGAAAATAGCAGTCTTCATTGGGCGTGGTTTTCATGAATGTTATTGACTCGAATCACCGTTTTCCACAATTTCAATGGATTTTTACATTAGTTATTGCTTCAGCATAACATGGAGACCGCCATTAATTATATTTAAGAAATTATTGCATCTTTCATTTTAAGGAGCATAAAGTAGGCGTTTCTTTTGTCCGGGGGTGTAGGACTTTTACTCAAGGGAATAATACTAACCTATTGTACACAATTTATACAATGTTAACAATTTTTTTTTTTTTTTTTAAATTTAAAAAGTTCTTAATGATAATTACTGTTAAGTAAACATTGAACAGTATCAAGTTACTTCATGATATCAGTGTTGTTTATTAAATGACCAAATATTCACTGATCATGAACCTGAAAGGAAATCAGCTCACCTTTTAAAGAAAGTGACGACAGGTCCACATGTATTAATGATTCATTCCTTATCAAAACTACTTCAAAGGTAAATAAGAATGAACAATTAATGTTCAGTTTGCATTTAAAAGACACTTTAAAACACATGGTATGGCTAAAAACATACAATTTAAGTAAGAAACTACAAACAAATTTATGTCATGTGTATGTGAAAACATATTATAAAACATTATTAATTCTGTAGTCTTATCAGCAAAATACAATTTCTCCCACACCTGAGTTTTTACCTGTTTTTATTGCATACCTGGAGACAGGTGAGACATACCTGGTTGTGTTCTGATCAATCAGAAACTTCCAGGTGTTCAGGGACTGTTCAATGCCTTATTCAGGTACTACAGTACAATCTTATTAATTATGCATCATCCACATTCTGTATATATTCTCCTAGTACATCTTCTATCATATTTTTACAAACAATACATATTGCTACCAACAATGCAGAACCTAGCGCTGCAATGTATGAATGTTGGTATTCAATAGCATTCAACCATATAAGCATTTGCAACAGATGGAGTTGCATAGAGATACATGTACCAGTACACTGCCAAAGAATTGATGTACTGTAAGGATAGGAATGTAAACACAAACGTTATATAAAAATAAGAGTTTAGTCTTGCATAATTTGTAAACATATAGGCATAAAATAAAGTGGTATAAAAAAGTGTAGAGTAACCTTGCTAATGATTATTTTCAGAGATCGTAAAAATGTCAGATATAAACACATAAAATAAATATGAAATGATAAATTATTTGTAAATTTTAATTTAAAATTTAAATATTTATAAAGTACATAAATGACAATTCAAGTGTCAACGGCGCGAATTTTAAAGTTGTGAATGACAAAGTGGATATGAACCCAACTGTTGCTGTCGACGTGATATAACAACTGATATTGTTGCCAAGCACGTGCAGAGTTGGCAGATAAACAAGTTATGAGCTAAATGCCCTTGAAGAGCCCAAGTGACTCCAAGCATGATTCACCAAGTCTTCGGTAACGAAAGGTGTACCAAAATCTACACCGGCACCGAAATAATGGTATTTTGGGAACAGGTTCATTACACCCTTATCGCTGATTTCACATTGTCCTTATCAAAACGTGGGGTTAAATAAAAGACCAAGGACCCGTTGATATACAAATGTAGGTAAATATATAAAGACTGACCGTTCTAAGGAACGAGACATCATCCTGCTCCGACCCCCCTCCTTCCGCGGGGTCCGCCATCTTGGCTTGTTTTCAGGAACACTCGATGGCGAAAGCTCCCGATAGTTCCAGCGTCTGATTGTAAGTCTGTCCACAGCAGACGACTTTAACCAGATGGATCGATGAGGGCTACTCAAACCTTAGCCTTCGTACATTCCTGAATAAGAAGTTACATAGTAGTCGAAAGATTTCCGTGCTACACTGCAGACGGTCACAGAGCGAACAGCAGGCAGATGACTGCACTGAAGGCAGCTAGCGCGTGCGCTGCGCGAGAGAATATGCCTCCAATGAAATCGATAGCGGTAGAGGCTGGCATCAGTGCTATCGCTGGGGAGATTGTGCCAGCTTCTGGAACATACACATTCCTACACAACTTTCACACACCTTGAAAAAACGTGTTGAGGTGCACAGATGATGCCTATATGATAGATCAATAAGGACCTCGACAAGGACGAAACTTTGTGACTTTGAAACAAATTATATATATCTCCATGGCAACACAATGTAATGCCTTTTCTGCATAACGTTTTGTATAACGGTTACGTCTGAGAAACACAGGTTGACTTTTAAGGTTTCATGGAGTCTTGCCCAAGTCATCTGGGTTTTGAATCTTACACTTTCTATGAGGAATCTATAAACATCTGTCGGCGGATGTCATAAAATGTAACACCTTATAGGAAGCTGGTAATAATAGCTATTATATTTCTTGATGGACGCTGGTGTTAATGCAATTATCAATCAATAAATCGCTGGTCTAACACAATACTTTTTGTAGTGTTAATTTGTCCTGTCAAGGTAAATGTACGCCTTGTCACGGTCATTTACATGTAGATGTTTTAATGCCTTGTGTTAAACATATTTGTATGATCGGTGACAATGTTACCTGTGTATAATGGGAACATTACCTGTTAGTACTTAGAAGATAAACCTGTGAAACATCGATATCATAACTTGACAATGACAATTCAATATAGACAGGTTCATTGCAGTACCACGCTGTATAAACGGTAAGGCATTATTATGGGGAACTATGCGTTATCATCGATCAGTATTTGAAATACATCAAAATGATCCAAATATCATATTTTCGAGCATGAAGTATCACAATTTCATTAAATAGTACTGCAACCTATACATAAAAAGGACGAAAATGACATATTTTAGGAAATAAAACATAACAATTTCATTAAATAGTACTATAGACATATAATAGGAATTTTGATCATTTTGATGTGTATCAAATATTGATTGACGATAATTTTGTCTATACCATGTTGTAAACAGTGCAAATGGTAAAATATGTGTTCAACATATTACATGGTTCATATTGGTTGTTGTATATTATCTCATAAAATTGTGATATTTTATGCTTGAAAATATTCAATTATGAACATTTTGATTTATTGATTGATGGATGGATGGATTTATTGATGGATGGATGGATTTATTGATGGGTGGACTCAGTATAGAGAAACAGAGAAAACTGACCTGGAACATAAAATAGCATATCGTGTAAATGACACAATATCAATACATGATAATAACATTACAGGTGAATAGAAGGGCACTTATAGAAGATACATGACGTTTCGGAGTTTTATCAGGTAGAATGTAAGAATATAACAAAAAGGGGTACGTTTATATAGCAAACCAAACAATGGCGTGAAAACCCAGTCAGGGAGATTAAAAATACATGACAATGGTATACAATGAAGATTTGCAATACAAACATGAGGGGAGTAAATACTGTGCGTATTGTAACGACCAAAGGAGAGACATATAAGGGGTATTTTTCTGATTTTATACACATTTATTATATTTAGTATACATTTGTAATTACTGAACCATGGTTTACTTTAGTAACCATTGGTAATACAATGAACATGGTTTATTTTACTAACCATTGGTAATACGATGTAACATGGTTTTCTTTAGTAACCACTGGTAATACAATGTAACATGGTATTCTTTACTAACCACTGGTAATACAATGTTACATGGTTTTCTTTACTAACCACTGGTAATACAATGAACATGGTTTATTTTACTAACCACTGGTTATACAATGAACATGGATTACTTTGGTAACCATTGGTAACACAATGTAAGATGGTTTACTTTAGTAACCATTGGTAATACAATGAACATGGTTTATTTTACTAACCACTGGTAATACAATGTAACATGGTTTTCTTTACTAACCACTGGTAATACAATGAACATGGTTTATTTTACTAACCATTGGTAATACGATGTAACATGGTTTTCTTTAGTAACCACTGGTAATACAATGTAACATGGTATTCTTTACTAACCACTGGTAATACAATGTTACATGGTTTTCTTTACTAACCACTGGTAATACAATGAACATGGTTTATTTTAGTAACCACTGGTAATACAATGAACATGGTTTTCTTTAGTAACCACTGGTAATACAATGTAACATGGTATTCTTTACTAACCACTGGTAATACAATGTAACATGGTTTATTTTACTAACCACTGGTAATACAATGTTACATGGTTGTCTTTACTAACCATTGGTAACACAATGTAACATTTTTTATTTTACTAACCACTGGTAATACAATGTAACATGGTTTTCTTTACTAACCACTGGTAATACAATGAACATGGATTACTTTACTAACCACTGGTAATACAATGTAACATGGTTTTCTTTACTAACCACTGGTAATACAATGTAACATGGATTACTTTGGTAACCATTGGTAACACAATGTAAGATGGTTTACTTTAGTAACCATTGGTAATGCAATGAACATGGTTTTCTTTACTAACCACTGGTAATACAATGTAACATGGTTTTCTTTACTAACCACTGGTAATACAATGAACATGGATTACTTTGGTAACCATTGGTAACACAATGTAAGATGGTTTACTTTAGTAACCATTGGTAATACAATGAACATGGTTTTCTTTACTAACCACTGGTAATACAATGTAACATGGTTTTCTTTACTAACCACTGGTAATACAATGAACATGGATTACTTTGGTAACCATTGGTAACACAATGTAAGATGGTTTACTTTAGTAACCATTGGTAATACAATGAACATGGTTTATTTTACTAACCACTGGTAATACAATGTAACATGGTTTTCTTTACTAACCACTGGTAATACAATGTAACATGGTTTTCTTTACTAACCACCGGTAATACAATGTAACATGGTTTTCTTTACTAACCACTGGTAATACAATGAACATGGTTTATTTTACTAACCATTGGTAATACGATGTAACATGGTTTTCTTTAGTAACCACTGGTAATACAATGTAACATGGTATTCTTTACTAACCACTGGTAATACAATGTTACATGGTTTTCTTTACTAACCACTGGTAATACAATGAACATGGTTTATTTTAGTAACCACTGGTAATACAATGAACATGGTTTTCTTTAGTAACCACTGGTAATACAATGTAACATGGTATTCTTTACTAACCACTGGTAATACAATGTAACATGGTTTATTTTACTAACCACTGGTAATACAATGTTACATGGTTGTCTTTACTAACCATTGGTAACACAATGTAACATTTTTTATTTTACTAACCACTGGTAATACAATGTAACATGGTTTTCTTTACTAACCACTGGTAATACAATGAACATGGATTACTTTACTAACCACTGGTAATACAATGTAACATGGTTTTCTTTACTAACCACTGGTAATACAATGTAACATGGATTACTTTGGTAACCATTGGTAACACAATGTAAGATGGTTTACTTTAGTAACCATTGGTAATGCAATGAACATGGTTTTCTTTACTAACCACTGGTAATACAATGTAACATGGTTTTCTTTACTAACCACTGGTAATACAATGAACATGGATTACTTTGGTAACCATTGGTAACACAATGTAAGATGGTTTACTTTAGTAACCATTGGTAATACAATGAACATGGTTTTCTTTACTAACCACTGGTAATACAATGTAACATGGTTTTCTTTACTAACCACTGGTAATACAATGAACATGGATTACTTTGGTAACCATTGGTAACACAATGTAAGATGGTTTACTTTAGTAACCATTGGTAATACAATGAACATGGTTTATTTTACTAACCACTGGTAATACAATGTAACATGGTTTTCTTTACTAACCACTGGTAATACAATGTAACATGGTTTTCTTTACTAACCACCGGTAATACAATGTAACATGGTTTTCTTTACTAACCACTGGTAATACAATGAACATGGATTACTTTGGTAACCATTGGTAACACAATGTAAGATGGTTTACTTTAGTAACCATTGGTAACACAATGAACATGGTTTACTTTACTAACCATTGGTAACACAATGTAAGATGGTTTACTTTACTTACCATTGGTAATACAATGTAACATAGTTTTCTTTACTAACCACTGGTAATACAATGAACGTGGATTACTTTGGTAACCATTGGTAATACAATGAACATGGTTTACTTTACTAACCACTGGTAATACAATGTAACATGGTTTTCTTTACTAACCACTGGTAATACAATGTAACATGGATTACTTTGGTAACCATTGGTAACACAATGTAAGATGGTTTACTTTAGTAACCATTGGTAATACAATGAACATGGTTTTCTTTAGTAACCATTGGTAACACAATGTAAGATGGTTTACTTTAGTAACCATTGGTTATAAAATGTAACATGGTTTTCTTTAGTAACCATTGGTAACACAATGTAACATGGTTTACTTTAGTAACCATTGGTAATACAATGAACATGGTTTTATTTACTAGCCACTGGTAATACAATGTAACATGGTTTTCTTTACTAACCATTGGTAATACAATGTAACATGGTTTTCTTTACTAACCATTGGTAATACAATGTTACATGGTTTTCTTTACTAGCCACTGGTAATACAATGTAACATGGTTTTCTTTACTAACCATTGGTAATACAATGTTACATGGTTTTCTTTACTAACCACTGGTAATACAATGTAACATGGTTTACTGCAGTAAGCATCGGTAATACAATGTAACAAGGTTTACTTTAGTAATCACTGGTAATACAATGAAACATCGTTTTCTTTAGTCACCATTGGTAAAACAATGTAAGATGGTTTACTATAGTAACCATACTGTTAATACAAGGTAACGTGGGTTAATGTAGTAACCATTGGCAAAACAATGTAACATGGTTGATAGTTAAGGATGTTAACATATCTTGTTAAATTATTTACATTTTATATTCTTCCTTGCGGATTTCAATCGATTTGCTGCTATTCATTACATATGATCATCTAAATAGTGTCATTCTATGTTACCGATGTGAAAAGGTTGACAGAGAACGCCCATTTTTGTTTGTTAAACGCCATATATACTTCACAGTAACTTAAACCGTTACTGTGAATTACGCTTCTGTTTTAAAACATCTGTAACATGAAGAATATTTAATGCTAAACTTATTTATTCTCATCATTCATTGATATTGATTACGGTTCTGATTACATATAAATATATACCATTAAACATATGTCATTATCATCCAAAACTGGCTCCCACAGTAGATATCGCTTGTGTGAGATGAAGCGATATCTACAAGCGATATCTACATTGTAGATATCACTACAATCAAATCGTCACAATCCTATTACATCATCAGCTAATGACATCACAAGGCTTTGACATCACTGAGAACACTGCTGACAATGTTATGACATCACAAAGTTGATAACGTAACAGTGCTATGAGGCCACAATGCTGTGACATCACCGAGTTCACTGCTGAAGTAGTCAAATGGAAGTTTTGTGTTGCAGATATGTTCATTATTTTGCTAATAATTGTTGAAGAATGATTTTGAATGATAAATAAAATCTCAACCTTCGCTTCTTCTCATATCAAATATATTCCCTACACTTAATAAATATGACAAGGTCTGCCGGGAATAACAGCTATGATGTAAGACCACCTTTGTTGAAGAATTTAATTTCATACTCGCCTACAACCTTGGGTTGATTGCATACTAACACAAACTACGGAGTTAAATGACAGTCCCTGCTTAAACACGTATTGGGAATCATTGTTTGAATTTATATTTTGAATTGGCGTTGATAGACGACATCTGTACATCAGTTTACATATATCCTTGAACTGTAACGATTTAAATGTCAAACGAAAGGTCGTGCTAATATTTATATCATGTAATGCATCGTCCTATTAAGTATCAAATGTCAGCCATGGAATTTAATATTCATTTTGTATTATTCTGCCATTCTATCATCAGGACTGAAAGACCAGATTGGCTTATGGCGTCGGGCGTCGGGCGTCAAGTGTGTTCATTTGGTATGACCCCCTGTCAATTATGGGCGTGGCAGCGGTCCAGACTAACATCTTTTAACGTTTAACCAGTAATGAGAGAGAGAGGTTTATTTCAGTAAAGGGGCAACAGGCCCATTATTCAAAGCATACAATGTGCACATAATCGAAGCGCCAATAAAATCATAGACACATGTGTTAGATCTCAAGATATACACCAGGACATAGGGGTGTTACAGACTCAAGAAAGTATTACGTTTCTTTCTGGCTAGGTTCAAATATTTCCCAATACCATTTGGTGGATAGGTTCTTTGACATGAACAGTTGGTATAACTTCTCATATGAAGGAAAAGTGTGATAATATGACGAGATTATAGTTGTTCAAGACAAAAATGGTATTCATTTTCAAGAGTAGAAATTATGCAAAAAGGACAAAGACGACCCTTTCGTTCAAGACCAAGTCGTTTACCACATTCAATCATCAACGTATGATTGGAAGTTCGGAATTTACTCACAGCAATACGAAATGCTTTACACGCAATGTGGCTGATGTAGAATTCATAAGAGACATGATCTTTAATATCATTTAGAAATTCTGGTTTTAAGAAAGATGAAATGTATTTCTTCCAAGACTGGTTATCGTTGTCAATACACCTTTGCCTAAATAGTGACAAAAAAACCTTGATATTTCCAACATTTTGGTAAAACTAAACATTTCCAAAACCATGGCGGCTAAGGAGACCTTTCACATTCAATGCCCAACATTGGCGTCCTTTCTCTGCAAGGTTATATTGATGTTCATAGGCCTTCTTCAGAATAATATTATCAATTTGCGAGGTTAATCTATCCAATATTTAATAATTCTACAATACATATTTACTTTAAGTGAATATCTACCCAATTCAGCACAGGCAAAAATATTTGGGTTATTTATTGAGAGATTCAAAACCTGTTTACAGAATGTATCATGGATATTATTTAAGAAGAGAAATAGTTTATGGATGATCAACTTCTTAATTAACAATAGGGACGTTTCGGTATAGATATTAATTACATTGGGTGAAGCATGAAAGCCCCATACTTCACTGTCGTAAAGCAAAATTGGTAGAATGTTAACATCAAATATTTGAAACAAGACGTGTATGGGTAGATCGGAGAAGTTAGGTATGGAGGATCTTAGTGAACATAAGACCTTACATGCCTGCTCCGCCAAAGTCTTTTGAGTGATATACTATATACGGACGTCATGAGAACAGGAAAGGGGATAGTTGGCATCCCTGCGTAATTCTACAAAGTATCAAATTTTGGGACACTGATCTTTGAAAGTCGGAGACTAGGATTTGAAATTTTCATTATCCTCCTTATACAAATAAGGGCATGGCAGGGGTGCAACATAATGTGGTTCTCCATTTTAAGTGCTATGCTCAAATGTTAAAATGTAATTATATTGGCATTTTCTTGACGTTTAAAACGCACCATAAATTTGCGTATTATAGTTTATATACTCTTGAGCCCAGTAGATTAGTTATCTGTTTCGTTTCAGTGTGGGGCAGGTAGTCTGTCATCAGCTGGTCTACTAATATGTCTATACCAGGGAGATATACGTCTACTGATGTCTTGCTGGGTGATATTATTCTATTAGTGTCTTCCAGAGTGATATTAGTCTACTAATGCCGAACAGGATGATATAAGTCTACTAATGCCGAACAGGATGATATAAGTCTAGTAATGTCTTGCTGGGTGACATTATTCTATTAGTGTCTACAAGGGTGATATTAGTCTACTAATGCCGAACAGGATGATATTAGTCTACTAATGTCTACCAGGGTGATATTAGTCTACTAATGTCTTGCTGGGTGATAGTAGTCTACTAATGTCTACCAGGGTGATATTAGTCTACCCATCATGCACTAATGCCGTGAAGACTTTTCATTGTCATTCACAGACCTTTAACGACGCGGGACCACTTCGGATTACATGCGATAATTGATCCGGGCCACGCAATGTTCTGTGAGGAAGAACAGTCTAAGAGTCCAGATTCATCCCATTTGCACCAGATTGGTCGCTAGTCTGGGACCTTCATTGATTTACTTGTATATGATGACTGTGAGGACATGGGTAATGTTTGGTTAGCGATTGCTTAGATTCCACAGTTTATTACTTATTGGTGGCGGCTCATTGGTATTAATCGGTCGTTATCTCATATCATGATTATCTAAACTTCCGGGCAAAAGAATCGATATAAAATAAAAAATCAGGATATGTTCATAGCCGAGTGATAAACACGACTGAAACATAGTAACATAATGTTTCCTGAAGCCAGCTTAAAGGGGCAGGAGCACGTTTTTTCGCTCAAATAAGTTGATGAAATGTATTTGAAAAATAATTTCACCAATAGTAAAAGATCCTTCTCTCTTCGGAAAATAAAGTTTAAAATGAGTGTACTTGTTTCGGTAAAGCCATGGGAATCGTTTTTGTAATACAAAATAATAAATTGTGTTCGGAATAAAATGGCCGACATGCAACTTTGCTTTATACGCAACACCGTTATTACCACTACGGATAATTGGTTTGTGTAATAAGATGTTTTACCTCTAAAGTTAATTTAAATGACATAAAATATCATTATAAATGGGAAATTTGAAAAAATTAATTTTGCAAAAAAACGTGCTACTGCCCCTTTAAATCATATTTAATTTTTGAAAATGTTACTTGCTCAATATTTCGGAAAACGTCTTGAAAAACCAATTTTGTTTTTAATGTTTAACCAAGTTTGAGAGCGAATTGGAGACTAAATAGAACGTATTGCTTGTTGTATGACGTCTTTCAGCAATGATGGGAAAAGGGGCGGGATAGCGCAGTGGTTAGCGCGTTCGGCTTCGGATCAAGAGGTCCGGGGTTCGAATCCCGCCAGGGGCACGGCAACTTTGTCTGCAGTAGAGAACTGTTCTACACGCAGTAAGGTTTGGGTGCAATGCTACACTGAATTTCAGTGCAGTACCACCCATGGTTCGCTAGTTCCAGCCGATGCTCGCAGGTTTCACCGCAATGCATAGCCACATGGCGTTGCGGGCTTTCTCTCTGCCATAATACTAGCAGCCGCAATATAAGTGAAATACTCTTGTGTGTTAAGAGTGTTAAACCCTAACTCACCTCAACGAATAAAGATCCAATAAGATATTTATGTTAACAATGTATTTAAATAACACAATTGTCTGTACTGATCACGTTACACCAAGGGGCAAAAGAAAGGATACCATCAAAGTAACCCACGAGGGATAGATACAACTGAACACAGTGTCTCTAAAGGGCAGTAGCACGGTTTTTTCGCAAATTTAATTTTTCCAATTTCACATTTATAATGATAGTTCGTGTCATCTTATATTTACTTAAGAGGGTAAAAAAATCTTATTATATAAACCAATTATCCGTAGTAATAATATCGTTGTTGCGTATAAAGCCAAAATTGCATGGCGGCCATTTTATTGTGAACACATTTTATTATTTTGAATGATAAAAAACGACTCCCATGGCTATACGGAACCATGTACATGATTTTTTTAACTTGATTTTCCGAAGAGAGGAGGATGTTTTACCATTGGTGACATCATTTTTCAAATACATATCATCAACTTTTGAATTGAATTGAAAATTGAATGTGTAATTGTTTAAACGTTCAATCTGTTAATTGTTCTTAAAACACATTTTTTTTAAATCGTCGTTTTGAATTGTCCTTGACCAGTAGGCTAGTTTTATGACACCCTACAGCGTCATTGATTTAAAGTCCCAGAAGGTACATTATGCCCACTCTATCTTGTATTAACGTAATTTTCATCAATGTTTACCTTAAAGGGAAAACGCTACTAATTACTTTGATTTAGCAATTTCAGCATCCCGTGTGTGTTTGAACAAAAATAAATATTAAGTATCATAATGTTATTTATTACCCATATACCCATACCGAGTTAATATTATAAGAATAATCAACGAGTTGCGAGGAATTACGGATTATCTGTCCCGAGTTAATTATTGTGATAAACTCCGAGCTTTAGCGAGGAGTTTGACATAATAATTCACGAGGGACAGATAATTCGTAATTCCGAGCACCGAGTTGGTTATTCTTTTTCTTACCCAAGATCATTTTAATGCGTAAAAATCGAAAAACAAGACTCCAATTCACGATCTTTGATACGACTGTAAATTACAAATTGTAGTCATACGCCATTCATAAACTCTTTCACACCTTCAGGATGCGCATATCTAAATAGTTTCCAACTTGCTCTATTTTTTCAGAACTATTCTAAAGTAACTGTTGAATTTTATTGCCAAAACGGTGTACTGACATAGTAAACAACACGTTTATATTGTAAACTATGTCGCAGAATGAGAGAAAATTAATGAAAACGTGAACTTACAATCGCACTGTTGGAATGCAAGATAGGAGTGCAATTACGTCACCAAATGACGTCATGGTTAATGACGTCACAAAGCAATGACGTCACGGCAGTGCAGTCGGCGACTCTTGCATGTTGCTTCGCCTTGCAAGTTTAGTACTGTAATTACGGTCTCGGAAACTTAGGTTGAACATGATTTTATATTTAATAAGTTTTACTGACATGTGACTTCAATTAGGTATACTCGAAATTGTTCAATTATGTGATTTTGCTTAAACAGGATAGCTAAGGAATTCATGAATGAGCGCAAAGTAGTTCCGTCAACCAATCAAAACGCAAGTTATATTTAGAAAAACTGTAATTCCCATGACCATTATGAAAACTTTAATACCCGGCATATCTGTGCCCGCTTGGGTAAGAATATTGATATGAGCACATGTGCACATATCACGTTTGCCGCTTTCTGACTATTTTTACGCGAATCACGGGTAAGAGCGGGTAAAAAAGAAATTATTACACTCGAAAGTGTGTCATATGACTTTTACGAAACTGTGCGAATTTGTGTATAACCCTCGCTCTCGCTCGGGCAATACAAAAAATCACACTTTTTCGTAAAAAGTCATATGACACACTTCCTCGGGTAATAATCTCTATGAATGACATTTTGTATATCTCTTTACGAGATATATCTCATATAATAAAACTCGACTTCATCCAGTAGAAATATGTTGTGTTTGACCCTTTTGGAAAATTGGTTTCGTTGGCTCCTCGGTGTATCTGATGTTTTATCTGCCAAACCGTTATGCCTGGGGCTGTGTATTGCCTCAAGTTTTGTATTTCGATACGTATTGCTGAACTGTAATGTATTGCAAAACGTACCACAATATATTGCAAGATCCTCTGACAATGAAATATTTCCCTATAAAACCATTTTAACAAGCCCCAATGATATTGCAAAATGCTAAATGAACTCTACATTCAACTTTTATTCTTCTTTTTGAAGTTTGAACATGACACATGTGATAAAATGACTTTCAATTCTTAAAAAAAAGATCATCCAACACACATTCTAGCACTTCAAAATAATTTTATTAATACAAGTTAAATTAAGCCAGTAGATGTTACTTTTACAAGATAAATGAATAAATTTGACTTAATATTTGTTGTTGCAATATATTGCGATATGAAAATTGTATTGCAATACGTGTATTGCACAATTCTGTATTGCAATATATTGGTATTGCAATAATATTGCACAGCCTTAGTTATAACAACAAAAATATTCTGAAAAATAAAGCTCATTCCCTCGTCTTTGTTTGAACAGATATAAACATTAAACGTATCATACACTGATGAATGACAGTTATGCAACACCACTGTTTTGTTGTTAAAATTGGTATCATTTATTGTGTCCGGCATGTTCACCTGGTTACCATATTCGCTGTTGGTTTCAAATTCCAAAATGAAGATCTAACAAAGAGGTAGGGAAATATATGGATAAAGATAAAATCGAAGAAGAAGATCTAACAAATATAACGAATGTGATAAAATGAAGAAGAAGATCTTACAAATTAAACTAAAGTGATCTGATGAAAAGAAGATCTGACAAATATAACGATAAGGAATTGAAGAAAGAAGAAGATCTAATAAATGTAACGATAGTGATATAATGGAAGAAGAAGATCTAACAAATATAACAAAAGTGATATAATCGAAGAGGAAGATCTAACTAATTTCACGATAGTGATATGATAAAAGAAGAAGATCTAACGAATAAAACGATAGTGATATGAAGAAAGAAAAAGATCTAACAAACATAACGATCATGTCTAACGAATATAGCGATAGTGACATGATGAAAGAAGACGTTCTAACAAATATATATAAAAATAGTGATGTAATAGAAGAAGAAGAAGAAGAAGAAGAAGAAGAAGAAGAAGAAGAAGAAAGGTCCAGTTAATTCGAATATCTAACGAGTAGCTATACATGGCCATCTATGAAACATTTAAGAAGCAATCGCCCGACAAGTTCAGCCCCATTGTCAATAAACACGATGTATGGTAAAACATTGCTACTGCTATATGAGAATGTATATAACCTACCCAGATATACATTATTTTTAACTATCATAACGAAAATATAGTTAAAATATCAGTTTAGATATCGGTGAATTATAGTAAGGAATTTGATTAATCGTTGCACTTCGTGATAAATGAAGATTGATCCTCATTGGATAGTTGACAGATATTGAGATTGTTAACAGAAACGAGACATAATACGATGCCAAATGGGCGCATATTTGTACACCCCATAAAATACTTCAAAAGTGTTGTCACGACTCTGTGGGGTTTTAACCAATACATAAAGAAGGCAAGTTTGCACTTAGACACTGAAACGAATTTTGAAAAGGAGCCTCCGTTTTCAATTTCAAATAGGCTCCTTTCAAATATTTTATAAGATTGTGAAATTTTACAAATAATACTTCTTTCAGGATCTGAGACTATATTAGTACATATACGTACTTAATTGGAAGTCTATTCATTTCACATCCCACTCCCACCCCGGATTTTCTTGTTCACGCTATGCCAATGTCCCAAATTAACGTTCGAAAGAGAAAAATATATTCATACATCTGATTATATTAACCCAAATATATACAAAATGAATTTCCTTTTTAACACTAACAAGTTTGGTACTTTAAGAACACTGTCAATGTGTTGTGAAATTATAATGTCCTTATTAAAAAATATTGTCCATAACTTCACATTGTCTCATCATTTAATGTAGTTTACTTATTGTAACCTTATATTCTATGTTGTGTCGATATATGTACATATTCGTATACGGTATGTACCTCTTATGCTGCAGTTTGCAGCCTGGGTGACAAAAGTTCAGTTCAGCCATCTCAGCCCTAACGTGGCAGGTGTCGGTGATATATCTTCATTTATATATAGTTTTAAGAACAGAATTATTGATTCTGACAAACAGCGTATATTTGGTAGGATAAATCAATCTTCTCATTTGATGCCTTATAAGTCACTTCTGAATGTTGAATTTTATGTAATTTTATCAACCAAGTTACTGTTAGAAGGAATATTTGTCTACTGCGGTTAAATTCACTTCCATTGCGTTGTAATATAAGAGGTGTGAATGTATATATGACTTGTAAAATGTGTGAACTTGGTGTGACTGAAAATGCTATCCATTTTTTGTTTGAATGTAATGCTTATATGGATGTAATAAGAGACAAATATATTCCTGGAAATTGTCAGATAGATTTGGTGTCTTTCATAATGAATTAACTAGTAATTGAAGAAATACCCTCGTATATTTTTCTAGTTACATACGAGAAGCGTTTACGCAAAGAAAATTTGTTAATTCATCATAATTAATTAATGTTTGTAAAATTGTATTGTCTACTCTACAAAATTGTAATGTTAAAATGCATTGTACATGGGCCGATGGCCTACAAACCGAAATAAAAGAATTGAATTGAGGTACTACATTAAGCCATTACAACATCATGACACGATCCTTAACCTGTATATCTCACCCAATACTCATCCTAATAATAGATGCAGTCAGTCTCACACCAATCAGTCAGATCGCTAATCTAAGGGAAATAACACTTGTCACTTACTATCATTAGCGATTACTGTCAGACCTAATATAAGAGAGGAGGAAAGAAGACCTATCACGCGGGCGTAATAATTCGGAATGTGAAATATAGGTGGCGATACAACTTAAATCAATATTTGAAATATAAAAACTTCATTGATTCAGCTGATAAAATAATACCCCGGAAAACTTATGTTATAGGCCTATAGGCGGAAACAATGTCTTTCTTATTTTTTGGTCTAAGTGCCTCTAAAATATTTTATTTACATGTTAGTAAACTTTTACAATAAAAATGAATAAACATGCAGCCTTGACATATACATGTTGTTTTTCTAGATGAGTTCATGGTTGTCAGAAAGGAAACTAGCGGAATAATTCCCATCAGAATTATTTGATTTAATAAAAATGTACAAGCATAAAAACGATAAAATCAATTTTCATGTTAGTTAATTTAATATGAAACAATCCCTCAAAGTTTGTACATTTATGTCCAAGTACTACTAAGTAAAGTATTGACAGAAACTAAATTTTACTTTGCCTTATAAACATTGAAAAATCAAATGACAGCGATAGCGTAACATTTCTGATTCACATTTGTAAGTTAAAAACGTATTTTTAGATTGAAATAAATAACACGACAGAAAGAAATGGTTTATTTGAAAAGTAAATACTATTAATTTAAAATACATTCCTCAAGAAAATATTGTAATTTTAGCGGTGATCCAATGATGTGAAAAGCGTTATCTCCCTTACAAAAACAAAGATCAACATGAGTTATCTGCCCCTGATTATCTATTAGTTTGTGTTTGCCACCCACTTTATCAAAGCATGCGTTTTAAAGTCATAATTAGAAAGTCGAGGATGTAAACTAGGTGTTCAATGTCTTCTGCGCCGACAGGAGACATATTCGAATCATGGATATTATTTCTGTGGTGTCCGAGAAGCTGTCGTTGCCCCGCCATCACATTGCTTTTCTGTCAAAAACAAGAATCGTCTGCATCGTAAGTGTCTCTTGTTTACCTTCAATTCATGTGACATGTGCTAGTCACATGGACGTCATAGCATGACTTTGTCACTTCACACCATTATTTTGACAACTGCCTTCATTTGATTGCTCTGTTTTCGAAAAACAGCCCTACATAATTTCTGTGAAGTCTGTTCTCTATAAATATTTGTGGAGATTTTAATTTGACAGATTTTTTTTTATTCTGACACGGTTATATAAGAGCATTTATATTCAATCATGCATGTCAAGTGTGTTGCATTCCACACTGTATCGTTTGACAATAAAGATGCTGACGGTGAATAAGAATATGGTTTAAATATGTTTATACCAAGTTTGTTTCTTCAAGCTCTTCAACTGGTTATTTAATAAATGATCGTCGTCTGTTTTATTTTCATGATCAGCAATTCATGGTATCAACCAGAGTGTATCACAAACAGAGATGAAACTAATTAAAACTTTATTTGACTGTTTACCTATAATATAAGTTTGCATATTGAAACTATTTCTTGATTTTTTTTAAAATGTAGATTATTTGTGATGAATTCTACATGTTTGCTGAGCTGAAACCGCCAAAATCAACTAGCTAATAAATATTAACAGCTAATAAGACATTGCTAACAAACAACATAAAGTTCAGACGCCGACTTACCTTTCTTAGAAAAAAAGGACATTAACAAGATCTAAGCGACGTGAACACCACAGAACCTTACAGTCTTGTTCACAGTGTGAGTTCACATATTGTAAAGGGGAGGAAGGGTACATCAAGGGGTTTGTAAAATTCATATGCACTATTTTTAAAAGGGGGGATCATCGGATGGGGTACTTCCTAGCGAACCGTTTAGGCTTGATGTCCCTCAATATATGGAAAACAAGGTTTCTTTTTCCATTGCATATATGGTTAATTCTATTCAGAATTACTAAAATGACCACCTTAACTAATAACCTATGAGGAACACTTCCTCTTGATTTATCTTAAAATTGTAACTTGTAGTCATAGTTAAGGCTAAATAAAACAAATTTGGCAAACCCCCAAATCCCATTTGTCCAACAAATATATGGATCTGCAGGAATGGATGCGCTTCCATTTTGTATACTTCTACCACTTTCAGTCTTTATTTTGATGGAAAAATAAAATGTGCTCCTACTGTATCATTATTTTTTTCAACAAAAAATAAAAATAAAGTCCTACTAACCTTGTCACTTTTGAATTTTTTTTACCTGAAAAACATTTTTTTTTTTTATGCAGCCTAATCAATTAGTCATAAATCTGCTCTTAAAATCCATTTCAAGGTATCCAATGCCTTATTCAAGTTTTTATTTCTGATTTGATGTCTCCAATGGCATTTTCCAAACTGATAACTATATAATCAAAAAGAAGACAAGGATAGCGTGGCCATTTAATGGCCATTGTTAAATAAAGAAGTTGTTCAGCTATAAACATCACTGTCTTCTCTCTTACACCATCCTCGGTTACCCAGGGTTTTATATATGCTCCGTTACTCTCCACTATATCACCCATGGGAAACCTTATCAGAAAAATCTGTACTCAAATTACCCGCCCTTGGCCGGCGTGAGCCAATCAAACTGCTACGCAGCTTGAACCTGCGAGCCAATGACAATTCATATCACTTCGTTTCAAAGCAAGCGAGGTCATTGAGTTAGCCCTCCGTCACCGGTTATCTCCCTTGACCATTTCCGTCTTATCCCATTGAGCATTTTCGTTTGTTACTGACTTCGTCACGCTGGACAAGGGCGGGTAATTTGAGTACAGATTCTCCTGATAATGTTTCCCATGGGTGATATAGTGGAGAGTATAAAACCATGGGTAACCGAGGATGCTCTTACGCCTACTTAGAGAATGCCTGTCAAGCATTTTACAAACAATCATGTTGAATGTCAGACTGTCAGTCATTGATATTTATCCACAGGTGTCCAATGATTGGCTGAGACCCCTATACCACGGCCGTCTACCGACCCTGCAGGGTCTAGATGTTTTGGGTCAGGCAGAGGCTGAACAGTATCTGGCAGGGTCCTGCACCAAACTTCCGAAGCCATGGAGGAAGATCACTATCAAGGTGATACACAAGACACTGGAGCAGGTTTCATTGTAAGTATATCTTGTACTCATTTTAAATATGGCATACTATGGGAGCGACGATACATAAATTTATGTATGTCATTTTTGTAAATGTTATAAATATGAAACAAATCATATTTAAACTAATATTTTATCATATTTGAACACAAAAGTTTTGTTTGTAGTGTCTCATCATTGGCTGGACAGCCAGCTTTTGTTACTTAATATGTACTTTACTGTACAGAGCACTCATTTGGGTGGATGTGCCGCATTATCAAATGCAATATATTATTATTATTATTATGTTGTTGTTATGCTGTGTGACACTCTGATAAAATAATTTTCTTCTTTTTTTCTTCTTCATATCATGATTTCGTGAAACGATACAATTTTGTTTCTAAGGCTGTGCAATATTATTGCAATACCAATATATAGCAATACAGTGTTGTGCAATACACGTATTGCAATACGATTTCCATATCGCAATATATTGCACCAACACATATTAAGTCAAATTTATTCATTTATCTTGTAAAGGCACATTTACTAGCTTAATTTGTGTTAGAAAATTATTTTGAAGTGCTAGAATGTGTGTTGGACTGTATTACAAATGATCTTTTTAAAGATCTGAAATTAATTTTATCAAATGTGTCCTGTTTAAACTGCAAAAAGAAGTATACAATCTGAATGTAGAGTTCATTTAGCATGTTGCAATATCATTGGCACTAGTTAAAATTGTTTCTAGAGAACACTCTCATCATCAGAGGATCTTACAATATATAGCAATACGTATCGCAATACAAAAAATGAGGCAATACACAGCCCTATTTCTTTCAATACAGATCATTCCAGACGTGTGATGGTACAGATGTTGTAGTGATAGAATGTGTATCATGATATTGTGAAATGCAACTGTTTTATTAGCTGTGTAATTTGATATGCTGATTATTGATATACAGGACTGATTTTTTGTGAAGACGTAGATTGATACTGACACTGCATATTCATTGTCATTTCTTCATTATAGTTTGAAAGATGGACCATTGTACCCAACATCGGTTGCTGTATCGCTTTTTGAGCATTTATCAACCACAGCCCACGAGAACTTCAAGAATCTGTGGACAGATGCATACAAGAGATTTGGTGGAGGCCAAGGGCAGCCTGAAAGACACGGAACTCAAGATGTAAGCCACATTTGATCAACAGTGATACATTGTGATATTGTATATATTTTGATAAGTCATATGTAGAATTTGTATCATTTTAGTGTCACTTTATTGAAAGGTAAAACAATAACTTTGGTAACAATTGAGAATAAATGCATTGAAATTATTTAGTAATATTTATTAATTATTATTTAATTATTATCGATAAATATTTTATTATTAAATAATTATATTACTTGATTTTCTTCCAGTTTGGAACCTACGTTAAACAGTACTTGTGGAGGTTCCAGTCATCGGTTTCAATCAACCTGGAAACACTTTCTTCAAGCATGGATATTGAAAAGGAGGAAAAGATCACAGATCCAAATATTCTACCAATCCATGTGTATTTGGAATCCTGCCAGTTTGTGTTCCTTGTGCAGCCCTTCCTCCCCTACACACTGAGTGACATCATCTCGTACAGTCCGTCGGTGTTCAACTCCTCTCATATGCTTTCACTCTTTACTCTGTATCAAGTGCTTCAGGCCATGAGATCCTTTCACGAGAAGGGACTCTCTATGGGAGACACCGCCATGCACAACATTGTGCTGGATAGTAAGTTCTGGTTATATGTCACTATGCCACAAGTCCATTCTTTGCATTCGTATAACAAGATTTTTGAAAGAGAGGAGACCCAGCTTGAACAGAGTCTTGACAGTTCTAGTGCCAAAGATATATCCAAGTCGTCAGTGTTTTCTGCTGGTTTACCAGCTAAATTGTTAGGAAGCAGTACACCTAAAAGTGAGAAGGGTGTGACGCTTGAAGAAAAGAAGTCCAAGTTCGTTGCGAGGCCGATGAGTCCGAAACTGTTTGACTCACTGGCTAAGAGAACTTCAGGGTTAGAGCAGCTATCTTCAGTCCACAGTCCACTTGACCAAGGAGGATCTTTGTGTCCTGAAGGAGAAAGGTATTGGACAGATGCGTGTGAGTTCCTGGCATCGTGTCAGTACAGGCAGTACGAAGTTGAAGACCTGCCCAACATTGTGGCAGACTGGGTCAACAGAAAAATCACCAACTTCAAGTATTTGATGATACTCAACCATCTAGCAGGGAGGAAGATGGGAGATCCAAACAACCACCCTGTATTACCGTGGATTATGGATTTCACTTCTCCCAATGAAGGATACAGAGATTTGAGCATGTCAAAATTCCGGTTAAACAAAGGCGACAGCCAGTTGGACTTTACCTACAACACGATGCCAGCATTGTCGGACGACGGTGAGCAGGTCCCACACCATGTGTCTGACGTGTTATCAGACATTACTTACTATGTGTACAAGGCACGGAGGACATCCAAGTCCGTCCTCTGTTCCCATGTGAGGACCAAGTGGGTTCCCCATGAGTACCCGAGCAGTCTCCAGAGGCTGCAGGAGTGGACGCCGGATGAGTGTATCCCCGAGTTCTACACGGACCCGACTCTCTTCTCCTCTATCCATGAGGATCTTCTGGATCTGGAGATTCCTCACTGGAGTTCCTCCACCCAAGACTTCATAATCAAACACATATCGGCTCTGGAGAGTGAGAAGATCTCTGAGTCGCTTCATCAGTGGATTGATCTTACATTCGGTCAGAAGGTTGGTTGGTTTACATAGTTCAGGTATTTTCTCTTTTAACTCATGTTATATGAATTTTTAATTTCACAGGGCCTCCTTTTACAAGCTCTATGCTTGAAAGCGGCGTTAAACCCCAACTCACCTCACCACACCTCACCTCACCTCACCTCACCTCACCTCACCTCACCTCACCTCACCTCACCTCACCTCACCTCACCTCACCTCACCTCACCTCACCTCACCTCACCTCACCTCACCTCACCTCACCTCACCTCACCTCACAAGCACTATGGTGATCGTAAGTCACTAAGGTTACCTTAATGCAATGTTAAAGAATGGAATTTAATTTTTACCTTTGACTTCTTTGATAGAAATTCTAGAGGCTAATGCGATAAAGGAGAACAAGTTCTGTGAATAGTCAACTTTTTTATTTCATTAGATGCAACTTATTCTCCTTCAATGTTAACCTTGCTTTGTGAAAGGAGGCCCTGAATTGTTGTCTTCATTTAGTCTATGCTTTAGATAATACTCATTGTGTGTGCTTCTACTTTTAGGATTGACTTTGATGCATTCTCATTTTATTATTTCATTTTTCACTGCCGCAAGGCATAGCCACATGGCGTTGCGGGCTTTCTCCCTGCCATAATACTAGCAGCCGCGATATAAGTGAAATACTCTTGAAAGCGGCGTTAAACCACAACTCACCTCACCTCACCTCATTTTTCACTTCATTTGTGTTCTTTCATCACTACTGTCAGACCTCGTTTATCCGCACAATTTAGTTACAGTTGAAAATCGTCCGCGATTCATTATTGGCATAGATATGCATAGAGAAGTTTTGAAATACTTTCGTGCGGATTGCCGGGTTTCAGGATATACAGGGTCCGGTTAAATGAGGTTTTGCTGTATATAAAATTTATTATTGAAGTGAAACATATATATAGTACAAAACTCATTCCTGCTTTGGAGGGTTTACAAAGTAAGTGAAATTTTATCATTTAGATTTACACTAATATTGAATTCAAATGAAACAAATTATTAATTGATTAATTTAAACTGCATTCCAGTTAAGTGGTACTCCATCGATCAAGGCTAAGAATGTGTATCTCCAATTGGTCGACCAACACAAGAATCTGACCAATCACGGTGTAGTTCAGCTCTTCACGCAGCCTCATCCCCATCGACTATCCAGCAGAGCTTTCTTCAACCATCACCCGCCGAAAGTTTCCAGGAATATACTTCAACCACAGGTTAGATCTTTATTATCCCCCGCTACAACGAAGTTGGCGGGGAATATAGAAATGAGCTCCGTCTGTCCGTCTGTCCGTCTTTATTTTTATAATTCTTAAAATGCAAATTTGACTTATTCCTCTGAATTCCTCTCATTAAGAAGTAAAGCTCCCGGTTTCATAAAAAAACCTTTATTCCCATTACTTAAAAATTCACTTCAATTCACAGAAATATACCATCATCTTGGATGGTTTAATTTGTTTGATGACTTTCCATTAAGATGAAATTTTCACCTAAACCAAAACAGAATCAAAATTTTAATTAGTGTAGGATTTTGTTATAATTCTGATACAAATTTAATAGATTTTAAGGAATTACATCAAATGTACATTTACTGATGAATTAATCAAACCAAATAAACAATAGTCTGCTTACATGTTTTGTTTCAGATGACTATTGGGCAAGGGTTCTTTCATGACGATCAAGAACTTTTGCAAGAAGCAAGGTAAGTGTTGGTAAATGTTACTGAATTTCGTATCAAACTGAAAAAACACAAGTTGTAAATAGACCTAAATTCAGATTTGATATTAAGCTTCATTATAATTTAACATAATGTTGCATTTATAAGAATAATAAAATGACTCTTTATTGTCCATAATACATTGTACATTGGAAATTTGCATCATTTTGCATCCTGCAGCCACCTACTGCAACAATTAAAGTGTTGATCTGGGGGTTGTTGCACAAAACAACCTTAACACTAAGGTTAACCTAAGTGCCATCTTTTACCATTGCACAAGGCTACCTTAGTGGTTAAAGGTCACCTTAGTGTTTCCTGCAATTGGACAGTGTTCTTATAATGCTGAGTGTCAAGTGAGGAAGCAACAACTCCCATCTTTTAAATATCTGATGAAATGCATTTTTCTCAAGAATGACAGATGATTACCTCTACGTATATTGTATATCGGAATCAATTGAGCATAAAATCGAGACAATATACACTTGCAATTGATAATTAAGACGATTTTAATTCACCCATTTTAACACTACCGCAATTAGTTGGGCAATTCATTTTGAAAATGATCACTGAGGCGTGACTGTGATAAGCGACAGACCAGGCCGGCAAGACAGCTACTCTGACGAGTCTCGTTAATTAATTAATGATGATTATCACTGACGCTAAATGAATTTATGAGGTGTATTACATCGCCAAAAAGACATGTTTATGTAATAATTGTGTAATAAATTGTCATCTGCGGAATTACCTAGTTGGATATCTAAACATTCGATATATATGAAATTGAAGTTGTTTTATTGAAGATTTCTTTGTGAAATTAACAATCAAAATGTTGCGAAATAACGTTGAATTATGACTATCGCCGAAAATCAGATTCCTCCAGATACGTCACAGGAGTCATCCCTTCATGGACCACACCCCCGCAGACTTTCATTCTGGTCGCCGGGGCTAAATTAGGCGTTTTTTTAAAAAGCCGTATATAAGTAATTTTATGGACCGATTTCAGAAATTTAAAATCGAGCAATTGTCAAATTGACATCCCATTTTAATGAATCCGATTTGGACCATATGTCATTGCATCTATCCTTTAACCTTTAGCCTGCTGGATTGTTTTAGGCTAACACCCACTGTCATCTGGATTAATTTCAGCTAAAGCGCCGTAAAATCAACACCGTGACGAAAATTGAAATTGATCAAAAAGTAAACAAGTATTCTAAGCAAAATTTCACACACTGATGGGGAAATCACTAGGCTATGTGATGATATATTTTTTATTGTCATACCACATACAGTAATGAAGAAATAATCCTTGAAACAGCAAAGTAGTACTTTTATCATGAATTCTATTTTTTGTAATCTGGACGATTTATCCAGGATCGATCATTTGAAATATAAAACTAAAAATTTCCAGATAAATTCACATTTTACGAATTCAGGGTTGTAACCGAATATTCACAAGGATTTTTACTGTTATCCGATTACTGTAGTTACCACGGCGATAAATTATCTAACATCGTTAGAAGTCAACATAAAACGAAGACGTTATTATTATTTGATAAATTCATCAACTTTGCTCGCACCGCTTTGACTGCGATTTTCTCACAAACTACAGAACACAAAGAATCAATACTTAAGAATTAATATAAACAATAACTAAAAGTGGTATCAATAAAGTTTCAGCACTGTAGAAATTACACTTTTCGAATAGCAAGCTATTACCCATGCTGATGTCTCGGAAATCGTCTGTTTCAAATCAAAATGGCGGACTTCGGTAATTAGAACGAAAACAAACACTATATTAAGAATTATTGTTTCAATAGCTACCAAATTATCACGTGGATACAAAGAGATTCATATTTGTATACCATGTGATTTTTAATGTGATAAACGTAAGCATTTCACTAACAGCACTGTGTAAACAACGGATAAAAATTCGATGCAAACAATAACCTGAGGCCGGTCAACAGAGAAAACGATGAGCAAATGACATTTTCTACACTGTAACACAAGCTCAGAAACGTCTAATTCGTCATCGAATAAATTGTGTATTAATAAATAAAGTATCTGTAACACATTTGTAAGGTCTTTTGGCAATAATATATGACAAAAATCCTACCTTTACTGTAAAAATTAGATCAAAATTTATTGCAGACGAAAAACTTTCATTCCGGAAATGACGTGCAACGGAAGTCAGTTTATTATTACTTCCCTTTAGAAGCTTCAAGAAAAAATAAAATCACCAGACAAGTCCAGAAGTGCCAGAAGCAGAAGACATTATTTCCTACCTCCAATTATTAAATTGTATTCGCTATTGATTCACATGTAATTACGGGACGAATACCTCAATTCAAAATTCAAAACACAAGCGGCAGACGACACAAGTGGGCAGATGTGCAGATCTCAGCAGGTGCTCGAAAACGTCATGGCAGTATATATCATGAGCGATTGACAAGATGTGGGATCACACGATTTCAAGAAGTATATATAAATTGAGAGTCGAAAACATTGTTTTCATTTTTGATTAGGATTATTAATATTGATACTAAAGGATGTTTATAATTTTAAGATTGTAAATTCAGATATAAAAGAAACAATACTTAGGCTACATAGTACATTGTGCGCATAGTTTAATTTATCTGACATAATTATAAACGTAATGCATGTTACTATATATAATTAATAAATAAAGAAAAAATAAAAACTATAAATCAAAAGCATCTAATTATATTAAATTCCAAATGGAGTATTATAATTGTCGACAAACGATAACCAAGTGGAAACCAGATTGGGGAATTCCATTCTCAGCCAATCAGAAAATAGAACGTTCCTCCTGATCAGAGTTTCCCCATAAGGTATTGGTTGGTAATCTATACATTTAATATAGACATATATGTGTACTAACGGAACATAATCACAATCAGACATAATATTGTTAAGCTATGGTTTGTTTACGAGTGTAAGCGATCCCTTTGAAAAAAGTTTTTAAAATGAATGTCGTGTACCGTTTGCCACACGTGTAATGGGTCATGCTGGTTTGGATATTAGGAGCACAACTAAATTATTTTTTAAAACGTAAACAATACTAAATTTACTACAAGCACTGTAAATTAAATATGACAATGAACACTTGTCAATTTAGATATGAACACGTGTTAATATTTAAACAAATGTCAAAAACAAAACTATATTATATATATGACGCAAATAGTAAGCCTAACGAATATTTGAGCAATTCTATCAAAGTGTTGAGGCAAAAAAGACAATACCTTATATGGGGAAAACAAATCTGATTTAGCTGACAAGTGTTGAAGAAAGATATCCTATCAATTTCCTTGAGTCTACACTGTCAAGTGAGTACCTGCACACAAAGTAGACCTCTTGAAGATCTGGTGTCATTTCATCTCTTTCACTGGAGTACGGAATCTCTCGAAGGCCGCCGGACTGGACTGGACTACCGCAGATTAGTTATATTTTGGACAAAAAGTCAAGATTTGGTAACAGTTCATCCTTTATTTAAATGTGTAGCAAATAAAAATGCCAGTCGAAATTAAGTATGAGAATGTTGATGGATTCAAGTTGGTAGGCCTATGTCACAAATCATTTACAAAAACTCTCACCTACAAGAGGCGGTTGTTAACGGTACCTGCAACAGACAAGTGCAGGAGTGAAATAAACTGATGTTTACTATTTTTCAAATAATTTGCCTCCAACATTTATCAATACAAATTCACATTTCTCATGTAATTAGGCCTACAGTAGGCCTACGTGGCAGTTATATTCGTACAGTATCGTATTTCCATAGACTTGCATGTTAATTTACGCTGGGATAAGTGAATTTCATGAAATAAGTTCTGTTTAAATCAATGTTAAACTTTTCATCTTGATTTGAAATCATCTCAGCTTGAAGAAAATAATTTAAATTAAATTTTCGGACGATAATTAACTAATGTCATCCAATTTACCTACATGTGTACGTTAGATAAAAACGTTTCCCATAGATCGTCATGTTAAATGTTTTCACAACTACGTATATATGTTGATCAAAGTTCTGCCATTCCCAAGATAGTAAACGGAAAATTAAACTTAAATTATGAGGTTGTAGCCAAGTCGATTCCCCACAAACCTGATAAATGTGAATAGAATCGGACACAAATCGTATCTATGAACAATATTTATCCCAGATTAAATTAACATGCACGTCTATGAAAATAACGTCACCGGCACGGCACTGTACTTTATTTTTTTGTCTACACGCTATCGACACATCAAACACTACTGCTTGTCAAGTAAGTTTTAAAAACCTATATAATATTTGTCAAAGTTTTTAATTTCAATTAAATTTGAGGACATGTTTTGGTAAATCGATCAATGACGACATCGATATCTCAATTTGCGCAAAGCTACGATAACCACGCCCATCTTGTCACTCAAGTGTCCACGCCCACTTCTTGTCAATCAAAACCACGTGTGTCCTGGCAAGGTCAATGAAATGTTATTTCAAATTATTTTATTTTCAAAACAGTTACGAGTTATTTCAAAGTATCTTATTTTGAAAACGAATGAATTATTTTGCATGAATTCATGATGTGCCAACGCATTCTTTCTTACTGAATAAATGTTCACATGTCAGAGTGACGTTTCGCGAGAGTTCACTTGAAGATGTTGGATAGTGACAATTGTCTGTCGTAAGTAACTTAGCTAGTTGATTTTTTTTTATTAACAGACGAAAATTCCTTTTCATGTCGTAAATGTTTTGCCTTTCACAAAAACAAACTCGATCCAAATAAATTATATTTCATGAATTTTCATCAAACACGTTACGCCCGTATATTCCAAAATTTCATTTGAAATCGTACTGTACTGGAGATTCCAATCGCCTAGTCTAACGATAATCGCGAAATGCTACTTGCCTTCAGTATTTAAAAACAAGAAAACAAACAGTACAAATATTTTTCCTGAATGATAGGTTTTAAAATAGAAAATAAATATGTTTATATAAAACAATAGACCAAGAATGACCGACAGAGTGTTGCTATCATAAACATTAGTTTTCCCGGAATAGCATTGACAGTAACTTGTTTACAATCGCGCGGGACCTGCTAACGGTGTCTTTGGGTCCGAGTGTCATTACTCAAAAACTAACATATTTTTAAATAACCCAATTTTTTTTTCCACCACTACGAAAATGTTAATGCAGCATGTGTGTATTAGGATATTCCGATCAAGTGCCATGAATCGGATACTGAACTTGAACATCGAAATTGTGTGTGATCGAAATCCGCCATCAGTGCAAAAGTACGTAATGGCGTCATGCTGTTTATCGGCAATTTGTAAGTAGATTTTTCAAGATGATCTGTAGGCCTAATTGTAATGCAAGTTTTAGCCACAACAAGATATATAAATGTCAGTTATTTTTTTATCTTTGGAATCCGTGATCATGATCAAATTTAAAGGATTTTTTAGATGATGTTGTTGTGATGACATTGTTTGTTCAGTCTAGGCCTAACGGTTTCTAACTGCAGCAAGATGAAGGAAACTCACGACTTGACAGCTCAATTTTGCCTTGATAAAACATTGCAACGATATTATTATGAATCAAACTGACTAAGGTTGTTTATCGTGTACATTGACTAAACACAGTTATGAATTGTCACTGCGTCAGATTTACTTTATTTATCATTGTTTGGAAACCGTCGTCTCTTCAACTTCTTCACATGTGACAGTTTCCACCGGAAGTTTTCTCTCGCATCGACTGAATTTTTTCGTGGATCCGTGTAACGTAAATAACGACTTTTGTTACAAGTATTACATATCACAGTGGTGGATTTTTATTGTAGAATCTTTCTGTTGCGTTTACATCGACAGTTCAGTCGTTGGACAAGTGTAATTGTCTTTATTGATAAGAGGTCAGGGGTCACGCTCTCAGCACGCGATTTGGGCTTGATACGCGGCCTGCAGTTGACAGGGGGGTGCACTGTTAGGCTTGAAGTCAAGCCTGCAGCATGCTGGATCTTAAGGTATTTTGCTATGATGCTCTTGTATTCAATTCCCTGTTTGCGAGGTGTTGAGAGGACACTCTACCAACTGAGCTACATCCTTGTCTCTGACTACCCTATTGTTTGAGTTATTTACTATCATCTACAACTTTCATTCAAAGTTGTACGTTTTTCTCCAATCATCAGTTCGATGGGAAGTTTCGACATCCTTGACCAAGGTCGACCAGAGACTGCTCATATAACTTTACCGAGAGCCTTCTGTCCCCATGCTCAACTCGACTACGTGGAGGCAAACCTGGGCTTTGCTAAGCGTACTCTGCACGAGGACTCGAGGACTACTCAAACTCAGGTAGTGTTTGATTTAAGGGAAATTCTCTCCTGAAATTTATGTCTTAATTGAGATAGTTTCTATCAAGGTTTTAGCTAAAATTTTCAAAGTTAGTATGATGCCCGTTGGAGGTGGTGCTGATTTAAAAAATTTAATTCATTTTTTCATAAATTTTTCCTCATTTGGTGTACATTGGGGGACGTGATTTATATTATTTGTAGTATTTCTTTGTCTAAGACTGAATCAAGAAGAGACTTCACATAGTGTATGTGACTTATGATTTTCAAATATTGCCTTGATAAGACTGATAAAATGAAGTTTATGAAATAAGCCTGAATGTTTACCAGCCGGAAATCATGAATATGTCGGTTTATTTTGTAAAATGAGACATAGACCTCCAAAAGTTATCAGCACGGACTAAAAGTAACGAGGTTATGGGTTTTCGGACAGACGTTAATTCATACATGAATCAGTCTTCATTGTTTCATCGACTGAATCATTGTTATCCCAAAAATTATGAAAATAGAATTAGCATGAATTAGTTGCTATTTTCATTTTGTTTCAATGCAATGGGTGGATAGTGCAGTAGTTAGTTTAGATCCCGCCAGGGGCTCAGCAACTTGGTCTGCTGTAGAGAACCATTTTACATGCAGTTTGGGTGCAATGCTTCACTGAATATCAGTGCAGTACCATCCATGGTTCACTAGTTCACAGGTTTCAAGGCAAGGCATAACCACAATGGTGTTGCTGACTCCCTGCAATAATACTAGTAGCAGTGATATGAGTAAAATATTGAAACTCTTGAAAGCAGCATCACACCCAAACCATCTCACCTCACCTCAATGCAATGCTTTTTTTAAAGGGAAACTTCTATCGCCGATGTATCGCAAGCTACCACCATCTTGGTTTCTTGGCATTACGTGAAATGAAAACACACTATATTTAACCCAATTTTACACTTTTTAAATAATAAAACATATTATAGGATATCTAACAATCTTCCCCTTTCATATCAAGTTTATGTCCCAAGTGAAATTATTTCATGAGGGACATAAACTTGATATGAAAGGGGAACGAGTTATGTATCCTATTTATTACCAACATGTATTTCATACGATTTTGTTTTGAAATAGATATTTCTGTTGTCCCTATAAAGGACGGGACAGCAGAGTAATATCAACTCTGTCAAAGCATCTATAAGTTCATAATATTGCGATGTCAAATGTTCACGCTTTTAAAATCAAACCATTGTATAATTCGTGATGTTTGGTATGGCGAAACCAGTTGCACTAGTCATGCTGAAGGAAGCGTACGTAATATAACATCTCCCTGCTCGAGGACATGAGATGAGAGTTATTCGTCCTTTAAATGGCGTCATGTCATGGCGGCCGCCATTCGCATGTTTCTTGTCGTTCTAATGTGTAAACAAGCTAAAACAACCTAATTTTTCAACAAATGTGCACTTGTCTTTATCAAGTTGTGAAATATAAAGTCATCAAAATATTAACTTTGTTAATATCTTTTAATTTGTCTGTGTTTTAATCATGAATTAATGTGAAAACGGGAATATCCTCTTGAATTTTGTTTCCACAAGAAATACCCAAATAGAACCCTCCTTCTAAGTCATTCATAGTCGTTATGTTTGCTTTACTAGGAATGCAGTGCCAAGGAGCCTGACATGCCTTGTATAGTGTCGGAGGACATTCTGCGCTTCTCGTGTCTGATGTGCGAGATGTTCCTGGCTCCCCACCTCCACATGAAGGACACACACGTCTCTCTGTCGCACAGGTTCCATCGGATCATGAAGCTCTCTGCATGTGACTTCTCCGAACTGCCACGGTAAGGCTGGAATGGAGTTTGGATAGGCTTGTGACATGTGTTAACTTAACTGTAAAGTTTGGAAAAGATTGACAACCAGTGTCGGATCCTAAGGAGGGTTTTCGATCGAAAATGTTTGCTTTTTAATTTGATAGGTCCCCTTTTCAATAAGTGAACCCCCAACCTCCCTTATTGAAAAATTCTGGATCCGCATGTCCAAATTTGTATGAAGTAATATCGTCTTTGTAATGAAGAAATATATTGACTATATTAAATACCATTAGTTCAAAATCCACAGAAATCTGTCCATTTTTTCAGGCCACTTCATAAAGCAGCTTATATCCTCTTACATCAAGTTCAGAAGAAAGCTCACCCTTTCATCCAGGATGAGTTCATGTTCAGCTACCCATCAGTGAACCACTATGGACATCCTCCACTGACCCCATCCATGCTGCTCGGAGCTTATACAGGGTTACTTCCATTCCCAAACTACTTCAGCGAGTTGTACAGGTGCCTCTGCCAGCTGAAGCAGATTGATGCTGAAGCGAATCATATCCAGCTCAGCAGCCGTCTGGCGTCGGAGAAGGCGAGTCTGCTGAAGCACAAGGAGCGGGAGAAGGTTCCTCTCATTGAGCAGTTCCTCCTGAAGTTCCAGGGAAAGCTTGGGAAGGAAGGGCTGGAACTGATGCTTCCTTATATAGAGGAGCTCTTTCAGCAGGACACTACCACTGTGCAGGCAGCTTGGTCTTTCTTCGGACTCATTGGGAGAGAACTGGGACCTCAGGAAACTGCCAAACGATTTCTGCCATTCTTGACTAGTCTGTACACTGGTGAGAACTCATCAGCTAAACATGTGAAATTGTACCACCGGAACTTCTTGATGCAATTGATAGTGAGACTTGGTTTAGGTGTGTTTCTGTCAAACTTCTCAACATTGCTTGTAGAGGCTGTGGCAGGGTACAAAGACTTCCCTCTGCCCAGCAAATATTACCACGAGGAGTTGATTGAGGAGATGCAGAGAGAAGCAGAGCTGTCTGAGAGGACGACCGTCTGGTCGGGCAGCAGTCATCCGAAGTCAGAAGCAGTGACAGCAACCAATGGGCTTTCAGGGGAAGGGTATCAGGATGAGGAGAGCAGTCAGTCGTGGGACACGGGCCGGGACGAGAACACTCAGGGAGACGTGGACGACATAGAGGAGGAGTTCCCCGACAACATCCTCCTCAATGAGGATGACTGTGGCACAGAGGAGTCAAAGAAGAAGCTTTCCACAGACTCCATTAGTATTGGGCAGGTTTCTAATTTTAGTGATGATAGCGTTGATGGAGACAATGGATTATTGATAGGAAGTTGTGATAGGGCATCTATACACAGTATTTCAAATATTCTTGATCGATCAAAAGAAAGCCGTGATCAAAGTACGTCTGCAAACGAGAGTGATACAGGGTCTGTGTGTGAGAACACTGATGAAAGTGCTCCAGTGTTTGAGAGCTTCAGTCCAATACCAGACACAGACGATCATCCCCATGGGTCAAAGTTCGACTCGGGCACCGGGGAGGAATCAGTTGACTCTGCTTACGACCGGAAACACGATGACGAATCGAGCGATCATACAGACCTGACGATTGACGTGTCGGACCAAATGGTTCGGAGTGAGACCGAGGACGCAATGGTCAGTCTGTCTCTCGCTAGTCCAGCAGAGATTGTGAATATCAGGGACATTTCATCTGAAAGTGTAAAGTGGCTGTGTCACAAGCTCGGCCCGGTACTGACGGCGAAGCACCTCTCTCGGAACCTCATCCGCATGTTGGCCCTGTGTTTCCTTGGGCAGGAGCAGCTGGACAATCTGCAGGATCCAGGTAAGAATGGTAACTAATGTTTAAATTTTTACTAATTCTTCCTATCAAGTTCAGTGTTGTGTCTGGAATTAGTTACTGGGTATATGGCCCTTTTTTGGGGCTCAGTATTGCTTTTATTCTTCAAACCATTATTTGCATTGGACCCCAAATTGAAAAGTGATTCAAGAAGTTCATACAGAACCATATGTGACATCAGGAATTTCAGTAAAACAAACTTACAGTGACTGATCAATCAAATACACTGATAGTACAGGACTCTGATTCACTGATATTTAGGTATTTTTTATATTAGTCATGCAACTACATCTACAATTACTTCGTATATGTCAATGGGGCTAAAATATCACATGTATCTCTGACGTGGAAAATCTTGCCTTCCAGACTATCACAACTTACAGTCTTCGAGGCTAGTTATCGGAGACCGACATGCACAGAGAGTGCTGGAGTGTCTGGGTTATGTGGCTGTCGTTTACGGAGAACATGTCATCCTCTCCCAGTATCTGCCTACCATCATCGATATGGTGAGTTTCTATCACAGTTCTGTAGACAAACCTACTTGAATCTTTTGTGTTATTTGGGCAACCATAAACCTGCTCATTTTGATTTCTGAATTTTGTTCCGAACGGGGTACATGTGTGAAATAAAAGGAGTGTCTCTGAACGCAGTTTTGGGCATGTGGAACTTGTTCTCATTGAAATGGTAGGTGCAAGCTGCACAGCAATGGAAGCCATATTCCTTCCACTTTGCGCATTTACAAACTTCAGTAAGTCAAAAGGAGCAGGCCTTATTGGTCAGGGCATGGATACGGATAAATTATACTCGATTCAGTATTATCAATGACTGAAATATCACAAGGAAACGCTTACATTTAGGAACAGATGACGATGATAGACCATCTCTACTACTGCTCTGGAAAAATTGAATATTGAAAATTCTGTCAAAGATTTGCTGTACACCAATTATTGATAGATGTTTTATTTTAAATGGCAAAAAAACATCAATGCTAACTTAATTTTGATACCTTTGTAAAATCCCCCCCCCCCCCCCCCCCCCAAAAATTACATTCGAGTCAGAATCCTGAGGGGCATATGGGATAAAAACTATGAATTCAGGAGCCAACAGCTCTCTTTGCCTCTTGGGGACTCGTTGTAGTGATCATTGAGGTAAAGGAGCTAATAGCACTTTGGCTTTGTGCAATATAGGCTCTGAAACTGTCTTTATCACCCAAAACTGTGTTCCACAGGAGATATCGCTTGTGTGAGATCAAGCAATATCTCCTAGGAGATATCGTTTTGACAATATATTTTGCACAATGCCCTGTCATCGTCAACTACATGACATCACAATACTTTTACATCATCGAGTAATGACATCACAATGTTATGATGTCATAAACATGATGACGTCACAGTGCTATGACATCACCGCATTGGAAGTCAACTGGCAGAGCTGTGCCCAAAGATGTACAATTTCTCATTGAAATGTAATGAAGAATGATTTTGGATAATAGAATCTCACCCTTGTGTCTTCTGATATCAAATATATCAACACTCGTTGATAAAAGTAAAAATATCCTTGGCAAGCCTCGGATATTTGTAACTTTTATCAACTCATGTGATATATTTGATAATTGGGTGAGATTCTCTATTTCTACCATGTGTTCCAGGTTGCAGTGGCCCAGAGGAGATTGACTCAGAGATCAGAGTCTGGTCTGTTCGGAGCTATGGTCCTCCTGAAATATGTCATACCCTTCTTCTCGGTCAAGTCTCTCATGGACAATTTGGATGTAAGTCATTTCGTAAGAAACTTTGTTTTTACCTTGATTTTTGTTCTGATGTCAATGTCTCTGTAAATTGAGAGCACAATTTTTACTGGATGTAGAATTGTTTGATATGTCAATTTTTTTTAATAGTTACACAATAGAAATTCATGCAATGTACATGGTTAATGTAATAGAGTTCTTTTAAAAAGTCACTTTCATGATTTCAAGCAGCTCTCGGGTATCTTCCAACTGTCTATCATATATGGAGATTATTACACGAGGAAGTATGTCATATGAATTTTATGAAACAAGTGTAAATTTCTGTATTGCCCGAGCGAGAGCAAGGTTATATAAAAATTTGCACAAGTTTCATAAAAGTCATATGGCACACTTTCGAGTGTAATAATTTCTTTATTACCCATTTTATTTCATTTGATTCACGTAAAAATAGTCAGAAAACTATGTGCACATGTGCTCATATCAATAATATTAACGCTGTTATTTTCAACCATATGGGTAATAACTGAACTTCTTACCAATACAGCCACTGGAATGTCATATCCAATTTGCAACATGTTAACCTTAGAGAATGTCAAAAGGAACACTTTGTTGAAACATTTCAATAACATAAAAATAAAAAATTACTCAAATATTCTAAATATATTTTCTTCTCAGGACACAGTGGTGATGGATTCGCTGCTGCCAGTCATCAAGATGGTCACATCGTCTACAGTCTCCTTCCCAGGGGGTGTGAGATCTCGATCCATTCTCTGTCACAAGGTTATAGACGTCCTCTACGTGATCGGACTGCGACTTGGCCTGGAGATGACGCGCAAGCACCTGTCCACGTCCATGCTGAAGCTGTTTGAAGCGTTTGCGGTGGTACATGGGAACAGCTCTTACTGCGCGAATGGTCAGTTGATCAAGAGTGGATCACTCTCTCCCCCTGGTCAGTACACTGATGGACGGTCACACAGGGCAGGCCTCGGTAGTCACATGTAGCTGTAGACAGAAGAGAGAAACGTTACCACATCAATCTTAATTTTGAACTTGTAGCATGGCAAAACTGTTCGCAGGGGGAAAAATAAAGTAACCATATGTATGTGTAATTTTACGTTCACAATGGTAGATCAAGAGGGGAGGGGGGATTCAGGGAATTCAGACATCTCCTTTTGAAAAAATGTTTATGTAAATTTGATTAACCTGTGTGTAACCCTCACCCCCTCTTCAAAATTATGGTTTGGTCTGATGTTAAGAACACCCAGGCCTGCTCTCATATGTGCTAACCATAGTGAATAGAGAGAGTGCCACACTTACACTAATTAACCCTCTGGTCTATCCCTTCATTTGTAGATGTTATAGCCGGTAATCCTGAATTATTCCAAGTACACCTAGTATTGTTTGGCATTAATTCAGTGTTACTCTCTCACTTCAGATGCAACTCCGATATAACATATTGTAACATTATTTTGGTGAATCCTTGATTCTGATTGGTTGATTTGCCTATGTTGAATTACAATGAATACCCGCAAATTACTTGGGGCAAATCACCGCAAACTTATACATCATGTTCACAAGATCCAACCCGACTAAAAAAATAAATTTTGTATTTCTCTAAATATATATTTATGCGCCTTACTCAAATTTGACAGGTGTCATTGTCATTTTCTAACATGTGTATACCCGTATAGGTCACAAATAATCATCAAAATTAATTAGTTTCAAGGAACTAAAATGTTTTCAACTAGTTAAATTTGTCCAAGTTTGACGCCTTCTTCCATGCGGCTGATTTTACCAAATGCTGTTGCCATGGCATGTCACGTCACAATGCAAGCGTCATTGTCACAATGGTTAAACTAAATTTGCGGGTGTTGAATATCATTGAATCCCGGAAACTTTACAAACGCAACTATTTATCTTATAATTGAAAAGGGGTTTCACTCAAGGGGTCTGTCAGCTGGTTACATGGAAAACTTTTCTAAAGGGGGGAGGTTCAAACCCTGGAACCCCTCCTCTGTATCTGCCCCTGAATAACTTTTAAACTACCTACCTGTGCAGGTGTGTCGTACGGGGGAAGCGAGACATCAGAAGATTCATACCTGAACATCAAGATGGACCCGAGCTCCCAAGAGTACAAGATTGGGACACCTATAAGTGTGCACGGCCTCAACTTTGAGGTCAACCGCACAGGCAGAAAGAATCCGCCAAATAAGTATCACAGTCTCACATCTCTTGGAGCAATCGATGATAAAGGTGGGTCGAGTGAGGAAGAGATTATAATTTAAATTTAGAGAGTTCGGTTCCAGGATATCGTGTACTGTGGTATTCTGTCACAAAATCAGAAAACAGCTTGTAGCTGCGAGAATTATATAAATAAATGATATTTACTTGATAGGACTTAAAGATGGTTTATATAATTGAGATAACATTTTTCTGTGTCATATTACTATAGTGTTTCGGGAACGTATCTTGATGCCATCATTTATCGTTTCTCTTTGTGATTAGCGACAGATAATATATTACAGAAAGTGAGAGGTTTAGCTTGTACATGCTGTAAATATTCTACAATTGATCTTTCATTGCAAAGATGAAACAAAGAATAAATTCTTTTACTGCCACCCTCCTCTTCCAGAGGTGTTTTATCACTCTTACATCAATAAGAGAAAGGTACATAGGACATATAATCGACAAGAAATAATTCAAATATTCAAAAAAATTTTTTACTAACAGATGCTTGAATATTCCGTTATCTACTCCCTTTGATGACCAGTTTTGTTTCCTGTTAATTGACTCCTCAAAATGGTTGAGTATTTAATTCATCAGCAAAAGTGTATTTTAAGAAATTGAACTTTTGAATACCTCCATGTTGAAAATTAGGGTTGCAATTTATTTTTGGGGGTATCATTTGTGAATGTATATTTCTTGGTACTTCAGATGAAGTAGACTACCGTCTGAACACCAAGGAGGGCGGTCTACAGGAGTTGAGTGCAGTCTTTACACCGGAGCTCGCTCTCGCAGCTTACATACCTCTCTGTCGGATATTCGGAAGGTAAACTTTGGCGTACTACCATTTGACATGTAACTCTTTCTATTTACCTCCATCAAATAATCATAGTTGATGGCAACTATTTAGGTTATGTTTTATCCCAGTCTGATTAAAAATCTTCCTTGTTCCGAGGAATAAAATTTGCAAATAATGCATCTACTGGGATACGAACAGGTTCTGTAGAGGTCTGAGAACAACCAGTATAGGTGCATGTTCTGTACAAGTTTAGTGCAGACAAAACCCAATCTCATAGCTGACCAATCACATCATGGTTTTCAACGGTTGCGGTTTTGAAAGCATTTGAAATCAATCATTAGCACCGTCCTCATTTTACGGAAACCGAAGTATGGTTGTTGGGAGTTACTTGCCCCTAGATTCTCACTGAAAGCTTCAGTTGGACGTTCTGTGATTGGCTGCCTAAATAGTGACAAATCATGCTGTTATCAGACGGTTTGGCGAGGAATATTCTGAATGATATGAGTTTGTATCTCGGTAGATGCACTATTTAATCCTTGGAAAACCGTTAATTTTAATCACACTGTTTTATCCATGATGGATCTCGGGGGTTGGGGGATGGGAGAGAGAGGAGCTTGACGGTGTGTGGTACTTTTACAGTACAAAAAGGCTAACTACCATGGCATTTTAGTCATTCTGCCTTATCACTTGAGTCATATAATTTAAATCATTTTGACGGGTCAGAAAACTTTGTGAATATTTCAGTATCCACATGGAGGAGCACCTCCCTAACGACGACCTCATCAGACAGTTATGTTCGCAGCAAGACACCGTCATGGATCAGTTGACAGACATCCAGGAAGTCTTATTGGAATCAAAATCTGGTAATTTATTCTTAAAAACATTCTCCACCCTCATTTATGCATTCTTTAAATTTTGTATTGAAGAATGTATATGACATGATTTTTTTTTTCAATTATCTGTGCATATTTTTGTCCTCTCAAATTATTTGACTATATCTTGTTCTCTTGAGCTATATCTTGCTCTCAAATTAATGAAAATTAAGATCTATGGATAATCATCTTCTTTATTGGAATAAATGTGACGTGTCGATGTAGATATTTACACTATTATCAAGCAAGTGCTCTCAAATTGTCGGGGGGGGCCTTAGTGGTTAGTGAGTTCGGCTTCGGATCAAGAGGTCCGGGGTTCCAATCCTGCCAGGGGCACGGCAACTTTGTCTGCGGTAGAAAACTGTTCTACACACAGTAAGGTTTGGGTGCAATGCTACACTGAATTTCACCGTAGTATCACCCATGGTTGGCTAGTTCCAGTCGATGCTTGCAGGTTTCACCGCAATACATAGCCACATAGCGTTGGGGGCTTTCTCCCTGCCATAATACTTGCAGCCGCGATATAAGTGAAATACTCTTGAAAGTGGCGTTTAACCCCAACTCACATCACACATCACATCAAATTGTCTGTGTCAAATTTAGAGTCATGCTCCTAATGTTTGTAAGAAATGACACTGTAAGTAGTTTGATGAGAAACAATGATTTTAGTTTGTGCAATTTTATTATCTTATTCGTTTTCATGTAGCTTATCATTTTCACTACCACCCACCGGAAGTATATCACTTTTATTACTCTATTTAAGTTCATATGCACGAACCACTACCAATTATGTTCATTTTCCCATCAGTTGCTTGTCATGCTTTATTAACTGTGATTGCTCTCACAGCTTCAGGAGGCACTGACGGCGAAGACACGTCTGTGACTGGAGCTATCGGGAGTAACGTGGAGATCATTGGCAACCGGATCCAGCTGAACCAGGACGACCGGGGTACCAGCCCGGAGCTCAACCAGTTTGGCCGGGGTTACCGTGCGTCCGGGATTCTCTCCATCCTCCCCGATGATCTGAGATGGTAATGGAAACTTTAAATTTGAAAATCAAATTTGACGGTTATTTTCAGAGTGGTGTTTTTTTAGTCAATCTTAACATATACTTATGTATATAGTTTATACATACTTTATGGGTTTTGAAGGGTTTCTCATTGATGAACTGTATAGTTTTAAGTTGATTCAGTGGCGGATCCAATTTTCCATTGGTGGACCCCCCTTTCAAAATTCTGAATCCGCCACTGATTGTAAATCATGTGTATGGAACTTCATATAAATGTTCTCAAATACACAGATACCGGTAGTTAAAGTAAATTCATAGGAGAAAACTTCTCAATTGAAGATCTCATCAACACCTTTGAGAGGATCTGAGATTTACTCTCTGAATCTGCTTCATAGTTTTTTGATTGTCGTAACAGTCAGTATTTTACGTACGCTTCAGTACCTGAACTGAATATATACTGTTGCTTTATGAGAGTTGCCTCCCCTACAGAGGGCACCAGTCAAATAAATAAGGCCACGTGTTTATTCTGGAGATCTGGACTGAGGTATGACCAAGGAAACATTACAATGATTATGTGGACTATTTCAGCGAGGAGATGGAACACAGCCGACAGCGCCATCTACGAGGAAACTGGTTGGCTTACTGGGAGCATGAACTCGGTCAGTATCTACTCAGTGTACATTGGAAATTCTTTGTGTGCAAATAGCACCTGGCAGCCACAGTGCAGCACCAGTTCAAGCGTTGTTCTATCCATATAATGCTGAGTGTCAAGCAAGGAAGCAACAACTTCCTTCTTTTAACGCATTTCGGTATGGCACGACCGGGAATTGAACCCCGGTCTTCCGGGTGATGAGCGGACACTCTACCAACTGAGCTACATCCCCGGTACTTAACATGATTATTTCGTAAATGCCCCCTCTGATACATACACTGCCGAACTTCGAGCTATTAGTGAAAACCTACTGGAATATTAGCTGGTATGCCAGCCATCAACTCCATGGAGGGTTATCCAGTTGCAGAACCAGAAGGGTTCAAAAGGTTTTACTCCCCAACCCCTTTTGAAATTTGATGGAATGGAGCTCCCAAGGTGAACCCCCTTTTCAATATATAAAAGTTCCTGGATCTGTCTATGTTATCCCCCTTCCATTGGACACTAGAGGTACTGCTCTGCGATGGCCGTGTTCAAGAGAGGTTTCAAAGTAATTGTTTAATTAGCGATTACTTTGAAACCTCTCTTGAACGTGATTACTCAATGTAGCGCTATGTAGCAAGGCGAGCAAACTTCGAGGAATTTGCACTGAGTTGTTCAAGAGAGAATGAGCGCTACTTGAGCGCTGCATTGAGCGATCAATGAGCAATTTAAGCACTCGCTGTTATGGAACGGAGCCCATGTTTGTAAGTTTTTTGTAACTTGCGAGACAAAACATCAAGATTTTTACTGAAGAATATTGAGTAAATAACATTACTACTAAATTAAACACCCCCAAATTAGCGCTTTACCCAAAATCAGATTATTCCATTCCATTATTAACAAATTGTGATTTCTGTAAATTAGTCACGTGGAATGGTTGAACAATAATTAATTCAATAGCTGAACTCTTTCACCACCAAGAAACCACAATGTTTTCTTGCCTCTGGAATGGCCTTAAAAGGAGGATTCTATCGGGGTATTTTTTGTGGAAACGAAATTCGAGAGGATATCCCTGTTTACACATATATGCTATTAATACATTATTAAAACACAGTCAACTTGATAGGTATTAATACTTAGATGACTTTACATTTTACAACGTGATAAAGACAAGTGCACATTTGTTGAAAAATATAAACAATGAGAATTGAAGCCATTCATCGGCGCTGCGAGTGAGGGAAACTTCGCTACAGCACAATAGCATATTGTTTATTAGTTTTATGATACGTTATGTGTTACTATGTGAATTTTCTATCAGTGTATATGTTTTATTATTACAAAAATTTAAAATTTGTTGAAATATAGCATGTTAACATTTCACGAAACCAAGATGGCGGATGCTACCGATAAATCGGTGATAGAACTTTCCCTTTAAAGGATGAAAGGGTTAAACAGCAGGGACGACTAAAACAATGCTCTTAGACAAAGTTGGCTTTGAGCAACTGTTAAATATCTTTTTACTAATTTGTTTCTGCAGGTCTGCATGAGAGGGATACAATATTCAACTTCAAACAGATAAAGCTGCAAACCTTTCAAGGTACGGTATAATTTTCTCAATGATTTTAAATTTTAAACAGTTTGTATCATTCTAAAACCTTTGTTAAATTATCCTACTCTTATTTCTTATTTTCTTGCAGGTCACACCAACAGTATTCGATCTCTGTTTGTGCTTGACAATGAGAATTCTTTTATAAGCGCGAGCAAAGACAAAACAGTCAAGCTGTGGACGGCCACTAGTTCTGGGGACGGATCGGGGAAGTGAGTACTAAGTAATCTCAAGTTTTAATCAAAAGAATGAATGAGTCATTTGTAAGAAAATTAAAATCAAGGTATTTTGGATGATGTAAAAGGTGACAGTGATAATCAAATCTAAAAACAAATATCTACGATGGATTCTGCTATAATATTATAGAATGTTATGACCTTTATGAAGTGTCGAGGGTCTAGTTCTTAGAGACGGCAAGTACTTTCATGTAGTTTGACCTTTTCTTTTCAATCAAATTTCAAATTTGCCAGGATGGATGGTTGGTGCTTTCAAACTTGGATCACAATGTCCTTGTTCAAATCCCACCTGGGGCTCGGCAACTTTGTTTACTTAAGAGAATTGTTCTTCATGCAGTAAGGCTTTGGTGTAATACTACACTGAAATTAAAAGTTTTACCACCCATAATTCTATGATGCCTAAAGGGTTCACTACAATTCAACGGATCTGCAAATCAGCTGCCGCAATGGTCTGTTCAAGATGGAAGCGGTGTTGAACGCACCCTAGATGTTCCATTCCTCTGTGAAATTACAAATTAAGAATTGATCTCTGTTTCAGAATGTCGTTCCAGTGGAGCTATGGCCAGCACAAGAAGTCTGTGTTCTCTGTAGCATACGTGGATAGTGTTAGACAAGTAGCATCCTGTGATAGCACCGTGCATGTGAGTCACCTAGCAACTCTTGTAATAACGTAATGGGAATACAAAATGTAACAAATCGATTGATGATATCTGGCCATCCACTCTAAAGCATTTAAAATTGTCTGTATGTATTTCTGTTCATTTGCTTAACCACTCGACTTGCTTTCTGGATGATTTTCAACTGTAACCAAATCATGCTGGTAAACGGGATATGATGTATTTGTGATATGGAGGTCTTATAGCCTTTAACCTTTTACCTGCAGTAATATATTTAGGGATAGCTTATCTGTAGCCAATGGCCAAATCAGGATTATTCCCTTTGTAAAAAAGGTGTGAATCCTGAAAATTTGCCACTTAGGAAATATTGGTCCATCAATTCAGCAGCTTAAATGATATAAGTGATATATAATTACACAAACTTTCTCTAATACATTTTTCACTTATTTTTAAAAAGGCAAATAAATCCTCAAAATTTACTTGCTGACATTTTTCCTGATAGTAGACTTAGATCATTGAGGAATATATAGAGCATATTTGGCTTTTCTTGACAAATGATATTTGTCAAGAAAACAAAAATTTTCTATTTATTATATGACCAAATCATTGCATATTCACCGAAATCGACTTGCCTTTACGTTAGGTCGGCTCCAGAATGAGCCTGTAGCCTCAGCAACAATGTGACGTCATGAACGTGTCATGACGTCGGACCATTGTTTTATGATGTCAGGTCATTGTTATATCAGTCACTAGTGACTGATAACACGTTCCATTGTTATTTTCACTAGTGACTGATAACACGGTTTATTTTCAGTGATAGATCCCGGTATTTCACCTGCAATCATATAATAAAACCTTTTTTCTGTGAATATTCCTATACCAGCAGATCAAGCTTGAGGTCTATGTTAACAGCCCTTACCTGTGAGTCTTGTAATATTCTTGTGTATTATACCTTTAGCAACTGACTAACCATTGCATGTGTGAATGGGGGGGGCGGGATAACGCAGTGGTTGGCGCAATCGGCTTCGGATCAAGACGTCGGGGTTCGAACCCTGCCAGGGGCACGACAACTTTGTCTGCAGTAGAGAACTGTTCTACACGCAGGAAGGTTTGGGTGCAATGCTACACTGAAGTTCAGCATAGTACCACCCATGGTTCGCTAGTTCTAGCCGATGCTCGCAGGTTTCACCGCAAGGCATAGCCACATGGCGTTGCGGGCTTTCTCCTTGCCATAATACTAGCAGCCGCGATATAAGTGAAATACTCTTGAAAGCGGCGTTAAACCCCAACTCGCCTCACCTCACCTCCATTTGTGAATGAGTTGTGATTCCCCTCTATTAGTACCGTAACTTAGAATGCTTTGACACTAAATACTTCAAGAGATTAAGTGGTACAGGACATTCATGTTTCTACAGATATTTTTTAGATGAATGTGTATTTATTTCTGTCAACATTCTGTTCCAGATATGGGACCCGTTTACAGGTGCCAACATCACTCAGCTGGAGTCCTCAAAGTATGCACCTGTCGTGGCTCTCACCCCCCTCCCAGCCCCCAGCACCCTCATCGTCACGGCAACCACCGAGGCAACACTCAGGTAGGCAAATAGTCCAAATTCCAATTAGTGATTGAACATGCAATTGAAGTAGATTGATCATCAGTAGCGGACTCAGAGGGTTAGGGGGTTGAAAGTGAAAGAAGACCCCCCCCCCCCCCCTCTTCTTTCAAAAAGTGATTTCACCTATCCTTATTGGGACCGATTATCAAGACTTTGAAGTGTATTTTGAAATGAAATACGTAACAAGATTTTCTGTGAAACACATAAAGCATGTACTCAGGATTGTCATGTAATGTTCACAATAAAGATGTTGTCATGCAGTAAAAGTTATTTTCTTATGTTATATCATGTTATGATAGTTACTGTTTTGTAAAATGTTATGATTTAGTGTGTAAATTTATCTCCTCCCCCTTTTGAAAAAATTTGAATGTCAATTTGATGGACCCCTCCTCTCTATTTATTATACCCCCGCTACAAAGTCCTTCCATCCGGTCAATTTTCTCAAAAACCGTCAAAGGTACATCAACCAAACTTTGAACAGTTGTTAACCATGTTCTTCCGATCGCGCACAGACAATTTTCAATTTTCTGAGATTTAAATTTGTTGTCGTTTCCATGGAAACGTCACCTTTTGGACTTAGTTTTATTGTGATCAATGGGGACAAGTTTTCTCGGATACTGTTCAACCTAGGTGAAAGAAATTTTGGTTGTGAGTACTCATGACCATACTCTTTATCGAGTTCGAAAACCAGTTCTGAAATTATTTTTTTTACAGAGTTATGGCTCTTGAATCCGAAATTTAACTTAGTACCAAAAGAACTGTGATGCTCAAATGGCCACAAGTTTTCTCGGAAACTATTACATCTAGGTGAATGAAATATTATATGACATATTATTTGGCATTTTATTTGTTGCAGGTTTCTTGATCTTAGAGTATCTAAATATGCACATGAATTCAAGTGCTCTGTCGGATCAGCTGGTAAGTAGAAGAACAATATCAACATTTTGTTTTTGTTTAAAAGCATCTTTTCAAAAGGGTTTAATGATGAATGAAATTAATTAGGGAATTTAAGCTCTATCTGTGGAAGTGGAAGTTCCAGGAAAGCCTATCATAAACCAGTGGCCAGTCCTTACGATTCCCATAAATTGACCCGGCAGAATGGTTTGGCATTGATTAATTCAGCTTTTCAAATTCTAGTTTTCAAAAAATCAAAGAGAGCAAACTATAATCTATCATTTTGAATACATGAACTAAAACAATACATTGAAGTGAATATCTGTCTTCAGGTCTGATCCGATGTGTCACTGTGAGCCCCGACGGCAGCTGGGTTGCTGTTGGCTTCTCTACTGGAGTTATCTCCCTTATTGACGTCAACAGCGGCATCCTCATGGGCTCATGGAAAGCCCACGACGGGGAAATATTACAGGTTTGTCCTAAACTTTTTGAACAATGATAAACATAGAAGACGAGAATGTCCTGGATGATCTACTTGTTTATTTTCAGAATGGTGACACCTTTACCTGCTTATGCTGGGTTTTTTTTCAATAATACTGCATGAATAATTGAAGGGGTGCATTCAAGAAGGGCACATGTTCTATGTATTTAACATAGCACATGTGCCCTTCTTGAATGCACCCCTTCAATTATATCTTTACCGAAAAAGAGTAAAAGTATTTTTACCAAAACGTCACTGCTGTGAAATAACGGCAGTGATCTTCCACTTCTCTTCTAATCTATACCACCAACATCTAGAATGCCTCTCAGACTAAAACTGTTCAATGGTACACTTTGTTCTGAGTAATAATGGCATCATGCTTTCTTATTATGTCCCCCGAAAATATTTTCGGGAGACATAATGTTTTCGCCTCCGTCCGTTAATCTGTCATTCCGTCATTCCGAAATGCTTTCTTTTCCGGGCCATATCTAAAAAAAAGTTCAATATTTTTTCAGGAAACTTGGTATGTGGTTAGACCTAGTGGTGGAGTGGTGCCTTTTGCTATTTTGGTTATTCTGAATTTTTTTTTCTTTCTGGTTTCCATGGAAACAATTTGAACTTAGTGCAAATTGGGGGTAGGGACCTTTTCCGGCCTCTATTTCAAAATCTATCTAGTATTTCTTTACGAAACTTGGTATGTGGTTAGACCTAGTGGTGGAGTGGTGCCTTTTGCTATTTTGGTTATTCTGAATTTTTTATTTTTTCTGGTTTCCATGGAAACAATTTGAACTTAGTGCATATTGGGTAGGGACCTTTCCCGCCTCTATCTCCAAAACCATTCAATATTTTTTCACCAAATTTGGTATTTGCTTAGACCTAGTGATAGAGTGGTGCCTTTTGCTACTTTGGCTATTCTGATTTTTAAAATTTTTACTGGTTTCCATGGCAACAATTTCAACTTAGTGAAATTGGGGATAGGGACCTTTTCCGGCCTCTATGTCAAAATCTATCAAGTATTTCTTTACGAAACTTGGTATTTGGTTAGACCTAGTAGTGGAGTGGTGCCTTTTGCTATTTTGGTTATTCTGAATTTTGAATTTATTCTTGTCTCCATGGAAACAATTTGAACTTAGTGCATATTGGGGGTAGGGACCTTTTCCGGCCTCTATCTCCAAAACCGTTAAATATTTTTTCAGCAAACTTTGTATTTGCTTAGACCTAGTGATAGAGTGGTGCCTTTTGCTACTTTGGCTATTCTGAATTTTTTATTTTCTCGTTATTAATGCAGTATTGAACTTAGTTCTTAGCATAAGTGAAAAATAACGGTAATATGACTAGGTTGGATTGAAAGTTGGAGCGGGGGACATCACAGTGCATCACATGCACATATTTCTAGTTGACCATAAGCCCATTCTGAGTAATAGGTAACAGATGACTGGGATCAACGATGGGACCAAGCTACAGAAATGCTAATGTCCTTGCTTTTTATCAACAGTCCACATAGATTAACTACCAGTTATTATCCCCCGCCACGAAGCGGAAGGGGGATATAGGTTTGGGCTCCGTCCGTCCGTCCGTGTTTCCGTCCGTCCGTCCGTCCGAGATAAAGGGGACAGCTTTTCTCAGAAACCGTTTAAGATAGGTTTACCAAATTTGATGAGTTGCTTTTGAGGGCATGAATACCTTGATGGAGTTCGAAAATGAGAAGTGTGCAATTATTTTTTCCGGAGTTATTGCCCATGTTCCGTATTTTTGGACTTTGTTCATGGTATCTCCAAAGGGGACAGCTTTTCTCAGAAACCATTTAAGATAGGGTTACCAAATTTGATGTGTTGCTTGAAGACATGAATACCTTGATTGAGTTCGAAAATGAGAACCATGCAAATATTTTTTTCAGAGTTATTGCCCTTGTTCCGTATTTTTGGACTTTGTTCATGGTATCTACAAAGGGGACAGCTTTTCTCAGAAACCGTTTAAGATAGGGTTATCAAATTTGGTGAGTTGTTTGAAGGCATAAATACCTTGATGGAGTTCGAAAATGAGAACCATGCAAATATTTTTTTCCGAGTTATTGCCCTTGTTCCGTATTTTTGGACTTTGTTCATGGTATCTCCAAAGAGGACAGCTTTTCTCAGAAACCGTTTAAGATAGGGTTATCAAATTTGGTGTGTTGTTTGAAGGCACAAATACCTTGATGGAGTTCAAAATTGAGAAGTGTGCAATTATTTTTCCAGAGTTATTGCCCTTGTTCCGTATTTCTGGCGTTTTTTCATCGTATCTCCAAAGTCGCATTTTTTCTCAGAAAGTATTTAAGATAGGAGAACCAAAATTGGTGTTTTGCTTGAGGGCACACATACATTGATGGAATGAAAATGAGAAATGCACAATTATTTCGAATTATTGACCTTTTTCCAATTTCTTGGCTCTGGCGGGGGATGTTGATGACTATGTCTTCTTGTTGGTCCTTGTTTTGAGGTTTTAGTGGCTGAATGGTGTCAATTGGTGCCTAACTCTGAGGGTGTTGGCTAGATTCCAATGGATTCAACCCAAAGGAACACTGCGTCGAGGATAAAAATGAGTCTCATCTTTATCCCACTAAGCTGATTAGAGTGTCTGCTAACGAGTTACGCTTTACTTTACTGTCTACATACACAGATACAGATACACATGATCTAATTTATTCTCGACGCGGTGTCCCTTTAAAAAGTTTCAGAATTTGTTCTATTGTAGATAATGTGATCCCAAATATACAAATGTTACTAGCAGGCCATGTTTCAAATGCCACAAGAGATGTACAGTACCGAATATGATTCCATAAAATGATGCTTGCAGATTTCACTGCAATACATACATACATAGAGGATATTATATGAGTATCTATGCCATACTATGTTTACGACATGAGTGCCTGAATATTAGTATTTCCCGAGCGAGAACGAGGGATATACCCATATTCAGGCACGAGTGTCGTAAACATAGTATGGCATAGGCACGAATATAATATTCTGTTTATTACCGAAGTTGTGAAATCAATGAAAACACGCTAAAATCCACTTTCAACCATAGGCTGGCGACCCGCCGTCGTGCATTTAGAACGCAACGTCATAGACGAAGAGTGACGTCATAGCTTTGTTATGACGTCACGCCACAATGGCAAAGTGAAAAATATGAACCTTGATATGATTGCCCTCGTAGGTAATAAACAATGGTATTACAAGCTTTCTTGCTTTATCAATATTTTAACAAGCTGCCATTACATGCTCTTGAAAGCAGTAGAACTTGTAATCTCCTCAAATCATCAACGTCTCATGATATTAATGAGCAAATGACGGTCGAGTTGTCAAGTTGATTCTTGAAATATCCTATTCTTGTTTCAGATAAAAGCTTACAGTAAAAACAGGGTAGTTTCTTCCTCATTCGACCAGACAATGAAACTGTGGAATATTGAGGATGGAAAAGAAATATGTACACTTAAAGGTAACACATGGTTTATCTGTTGCATGAAATTAACAGTTTTCTTTTGATGTCGAAGAAATATAACCCAGATTTATTTGTAAATAACATGAAAATATACTACATAAAATAATGAATGCCAATAAAATTGCAATCATTTCCCATTGATGTTCATTCTACACCTGAAATTAGTACTGATTCTTCTAGCAGGGAATAGGTAGATGGCGGTGCATAATTGTTAATCAACACTTAGTGAATGCCTTGAAATAATTTATGCATTAATCGTTAACGTATTGATCCAAGAATCATATCTTCAGTCACTGGAATGATTCCCTTGTAGATAAGGTATGTATCCTGTAAATTGGCCTTTCAGAATGGTTTATGATAAATTCATCAGTTTAACTGTACATTTACTCACTGGGAATATGAGTTAAATGTTAATCACAATGAATCTCGGCCAACCTTTTTGTATGACCTATTAAAGGGGCAGTAGCATGTTTTTTCGCTGAAATAAGTCGATGAAATGTATTTGAAAAATAATGTCACAAATAGTAAAACACCCTTCTCTCTTTCGGAAAATCAAGTTAAAAATGAGTGTACATGGTTCCGTAAAGATATGGGAATCGTTTTTGTCATTCGTAATAATAAAATGTGTTCACAATAAAATGGCTGCCATGCAATTAAGCAACACCGTTATTACCACTACGGATAATTGGTTTGTGTAATAAGATGTTTTACCCTCTAAGGTAAATATGAATGACATAAACTATCATTGTAAATGGAAAATATGAAAAAATAAAATTTGTAAAAAACATGCTACTGTCCCTTTAAAAAGCCCCTTCATTGGCAGCTAGGTTGCATACTCCCAGTGAGTTGAGAAGGGAAAAGGAACGATGTTGATCCTTACACCAGGGTAATAATGTGTGTGCGCTTTGAGCATGGCCCTTTGTGTTCTGGAGTTCAGTGCGATATAACGATCCTCATTATCATTATAATACTCCAAGCGAGTTGAGAATAAAAAAAAGAATGAAAAAGGAATGCTGTTGATCCTTACACCAGGGTAATAATGATTGTGCACTTTGAGCACGCCCCTCAGTGATGTGGAATTCATTGCGGTATAAGTATCCTCATTATTATTTATCTAACGGAATGTCTGCATCTCCCCAGGTACCACAGAACCTGTCCACTGTGTGTGTTTCTACAAGCATCAGATTCTCAGTGCTACTACAGCCAACAAGATAGGAGTGCACACCTCCGTAGATGATAATGTAAGAATCTCTTCATTCATATTGTCATTATTTTTTCCTTTAGAAATTGTCCAACATGACACATATAAATATTATCTGGTTGAAGACTTATTTACTATATAATTGGTTTAATTGTTTTAAATCAAAATATTGTTTCTCTTAAATGCACTTTGAGCATGCTTTGTGTATGGATACAGCGCTTTATAAATGCTCATTATTACTATTATACCATGTCTATGTATTACCTACACCCCCGGCCAAAAGAAATGTTTATGTTTCTTGAAATGAAAGATGCAATAATTTCTTAAATATAATTAATGGCGGTCTCCACGTTAAGCTGAAGCAATAACTAATATGAAAGTCCATTGAAATCGTGGAAAACTGTGAATCGAGTTAATAACATTCAAGATACCACGCCCAATGAAGACTGCTATTTTCGGTTGATTCACTTGCGCACCTTATCCAAGTACATCGGTAGCATCATCACCACTTTAACGCGAATGCGTGCCTGTATTGTTGCTCGTGGTTGTATGAAAATCTTTTTAAAATGTTTTTCTGATCAAGCACTTATCGAAAACTGAACAATTATTGTTTTCTCATTTCAACAATCGCCCTTCTTTCGTGACATGAACTTCCAATATTCAAATATATAATGCAGAAATGGTGCAACTTCATTATGTTATAATATTGCTTAACTGTTCATAACAGTTTTTACAATATCTGATAAGATATCTAGTAGGCGTTTCTTTTTGCCGGGGGTGTATGATGCCAGAAAGGGTTCAGTGCCATGAATCAAAGATCATCCTTTGGCGAGGTAGCATATTGGTACGTGCATTCGTCTTTGGATCAAGAGATCCGGGGTTCGAATCCTGCCAGGGCAACTTATCTGTTTTGCGGAGAACTGTTCTCTGTTTGGGTGCAATGCTTCAGACCAGTACCACCCATGGTTCACTAGTGACAGCCGATGAGGGGCAGGTTTCATAGCCACGTGCACATTGGTATTGCTTGCTTTCTCCTGCAATAATACTAGCAGCTGCGATGTAAGTGAAATACTCTTGAAAGATGCATTATACCCAAAATCACCTTATGAACTAAATTTCTACATTACAGGCATCTTTCACAAGCACCAAGCTGCGATCGGACACGTTCAAGGGGGTGCTGACGTCCATGGCAATCTTACCTCTCAACAGATCCCTGCTGCTGGGAGCTGATAACGGCACAATAAGACTCATCTGTTAGTCTCAACATAGCATTCTGTACTGTCTTCCCTACGATCTTGTGCTTTAGGAAAGGAAATCTTACCAATAGTGAAATATTAATAATGATTTATGAATTCTTATGGGTAAACATTCTTATGAAAGGTATATTTAATTCTATTATATTTTCAATGATGGAAATATAATATAAAATGAGAGAAATGATATTCCAATCATTGATCAACTCTCTCAATTATCTCTCGTCACCGTCGACGTCAAGGATGATAGTTATGAAGCAAGGAGAGCTGGATGCTCTATTAATGAAATTAACATTTAAGATACATTGCATTGCATTTCTAAAAATTTGAAAATTTGACATTACTCTTTGATTACCTTGTTTATCTTGTCTTGTGAAATAGAAATCATATATAAGATAAGAAAAGATAATATTTATAAATATACACTTGTGAAAGTATAAAGTTCTACTTCCATCAATGAGATTATATTCAATAAGAAATATTGTATAGGTAAATTTTGAATTCTTGTTTTTAAAAAAAATCTTTATGGTATTCATAAGTTTCCAATATTTTATGTTTATGCCAAATGCAGATTATCTCATTTCTTGTAAACAGATGAAATTCACAACAATTCAAAATGTTTTATGAAAGTTTACAATTTAATTATCTTTATCTTCTGAACTAAATCTAAATCACCTTCCTTTCTTTTTTAATTCTATTTCCAAACTTTGATTCATAACACTGCATGTAAATTTAGTCAATACTTGGTGCTTATTACGATTTTTGTTGAAGGTTTACAAACTCAAGTTTTGAGTGAATTAGATTTTCACAATACATTGCTGACAAATCTATAAGATAGTGCAATACTTTTGACTTTCCAGTGAAATTTAACCAGTGTAACTAGCCTTGTTTAACAGATGTCAGTCTGGATAACTTTTACTGGTTTTGTAGGTTTTAGTTTAATTTTGCCATTTACATTGACCAAATATTAAGGCTTGCTACTTTCAATATTTCACACACTAAGTAACACATAATTTTGTAGAGCTACAAATCTTTTATTGTTACTCATTTAATTAAATGATAAAATTAATTTATATTAGATTGATTATTTTTTTTTAATTAGATAGAATATTTTGTCTAATTGAGTAATATTTTTGTGTGTTTACATCATATAGTGCTTTACTTTGCAACAGCTTTGTATTGTCGATTTTTTATTTGATTTCTTTCAGCATAAATGATAATGCTGTGATAAAATATTAATGAAATGTGTCACATTGATAAAGATATATTACTTGACAACAAAGGGAATTCAAAATGAAATGAGATTATTCAAGTTTTGATCAAAATAATCAACAATCAATGATTTTTCTGATTTACACATGTTGCTTCCTAAAAATTGTTTTCATTTGAATATGTATATTTTGCATTTTACTAATACTCAAATATTATGAACATTACTGAAATCAAAAGCTTTATGTAATGATCTAAACATTGTCAAACCGGTTCAAAGCATTCTATATGGCATACTGTCAGTATTACATATTTTGCCTTCTTCGTCGGAGGATTTCTTGCGGAAAAATAATGTGAGGATATTTCAGTTTGTACTGTTGCATGATGAAGAGAATTTCTCTTTAAAGCTTATTAGGTATGTCATTTTGGATCTAATAAGTTAATTTGAAGAAATTCTGGGTCATTCATTGACAAGAACTTCACACTGGTGTCACTAGATTCGATAATGTTTGGTGGAATGCATCCTCGGTTACCCAGGGTTTTATATAAAGGTGCCTGTTGAATTGATTTGAACTCAAATAATTGTAAATTGCACCAGAACCAAGTTAGTTTGCCTTAAATTGTTAACGGTTTAACCAGTGAGACCGGTATGGTATAGCGCAGTTGTTATCATGTTGGCTTCGGATCAAGAGGTCTGGGTTTCAAATCCTGTCAGGGGCTCGTAAACTTTGCTGTAGAGATTTGGGTGCAATGCTTCACTGAATTTCAGCGCAGTACCACCCATGGTTCCCTTGTTGCAGCTGAATCTTGCGGGTTTCACTGTAATTCATAGCCACAATGGTGTTACAGGCTTTCTCCCTGTTATAATGTAGCAGCCATGATGTAAGTGAAATAGTCTTATAAGAGATGCTAAACATCCAATCATCTCACCTCGGCGAATCCATCAAACAATGGTCTGACTGTTGACGGCTACATGGTCCGACAGTAGGACAATTCCCAAGTTCTTTTACTCTTCACAACATTTGTAAAATGATTTTTGCAACAGTTATAGTCTCATTCAAACTTTCCATGTTATGATTGTTACGAGAAAATCTATGAATTGTTTTTACTTAGGCTTACTTGGCTTAGGATCTTGATTAAAAACATTATTTTGCTACTGTAGAAATAATTATCTCACTGTTATACCATCCCAGCACTAGATATATATTAAGATTTTACTATTCCATCATGTTATGGATAAAAACTTTCAAGACTCATTTGTTCACTACCTTAAAATAATTGAGTATGTGAATGATTGTTACAAATCATTTGAATATCAGTCAATTTACACACTATTGATCATGTTAAAGTAGTCTTTTACAAGACTTGTATATGTTGAATTGTGAAGTCAATTACTGCTTGCCTCGTGCAATAGAAGTGTTTGTATTTGTCCCAAGGAATTATTAACCAAGATTTATCAAATATTAAATCCATGACATTGTATTAAGTCCATTTCAGTCTCTCCAATGTATTTATGCAAAAAGGTACCTGTAGATTATTTTATCAAATATTTATATATATTTATGCAAATGCAATAATGCTGTATTTAATTGGTCAACTTATTTTTAGAAATAAAGTAGTATATTTTATTAAGAAGTATGCGTGAACATGTAATTCCCAAGTTATTGTCAATATTTTATAGTTTCAGTTTTAGTAGAATCTGTACAAGTCATGATGGAGATAAATATTAACCCTTTAATTGCGGTTCTCAGAATATTCCAGGGTAGTGTTTTTTGCCGTTAATGGCTGCGATATAGCCGAAGCGGTGTTAAACAGTAACTCATTCTCTCACACTGTCTTTTTTCAGGAACAAACCCTGAATAATAAGCATTCTTTTTTTTATTCTTTTAAAGGGGCAGTAGCACGTTTTTTTTCTTCAAATTTTATTTTTTCAAATTTTCTATTTAAATTGATAGTTTATGTAATTAATATTAACTTTAGAGGGTAAAACATCTTATTACACAAACCAATTATCCGTAGTGGAATAACTGTGTTGCGTATAAAGCAAAAATTGCATGGCGGCCATTTTATTGTGAACACAATTTTATCATTTCACATTACAAAAACGATTCCCATGGCATTATCGAACCATGTACAATCATTTTTAACTTGATTTTCCGAAGAGAGAATGGTCTTTTACTATTGGTGACATTATTTTTCAAATACATTTCATCGACTTATTTGAGCGAAAAAACTTGCTACTGCCCCTTTAAATTGGACGCTAAGAATGGGTTGGCATTACCGTTTATTACTTGGTATAAGTTGACCCTGCCTCTTTTATCAACCATCCAAAACTTGGTTAAAACTCTGGACCCTACGTATTATACGACCCAACTTCAGGTCTGAAACACCCCTGGATCCATATTTTCGAGGCCTTCTTAGCGCTAAGATAGTCGTGAAGTGCCATACATTAACATTGACTTACTACTATCTTAGCCCTAAGACAGCTTGAAAATATGGGCCCTGGTATATTAAGTTGACCCCATGTTTAAGTCTACTACTCAAATCACAGTCAAAACCTGTGCCTCATGTAATAGTCAACCCCAATTTTAGGTCTGAAACATAGACCCCTGGTTTAAATTGATCCCCCTCTTTGACACCCTAATTTCTGGTATCATATCCTTGACTTATACCCAGTAATTAACTCAGAGCTTAAAGATGCATCCATTGTGTTTCATAAAAATTTATTTTGCTTAAATACGTGCCAACATATGATATGTGTTGATTTCATTTGAAACAATTTCACCCAACTTGCATATTCATCTCCAATCGTCAAATATATCATATTTACTACTTTCCAATTAAAATCGAACAACATCATTATACATGTGCAGAAACCGAAACTACAGGCCCCATGCACATGCACAGTAGATATAAGACCTATTCAACATCATCAACCAAAATTTGTCTTTTTGGCAGTTGTAAATAAGTTTAGAAAATTACGTTTGACTAATTGATGCGTGCCACACGTTGTACATTGTCCGGTTTTCGATCAGAAATTGATACTTTTATCTTTATATCGCCGGTATATTGAGTCGACTAACATAAAAACGGCAATTTCGGCAAGTCTGTACTTTTCGATAAAATAACACAATTAATAACGTTTGGCACATGTGACCACAAACAACACAATGGATGTACCTTTAATGAGAAACGAGTTCTGGACTGCTTTATGAAGAGAGAAGTTTCGGTGTCGATGCTAACATCCTTATGAAGCAAAATATATTCAGATACATGGACCATGTTTCTCATCCATCTAACCAACTTCTAAACAAATTTGAAATGTTGTTTGAATATTGCTGAAAAGCATAATTATATATCATATCTGCAGCGCTTTTGTATTACATCAAGAAGAGAAATGTTAGACATTTAGGTTCATGGAAATGTAAATTGAATATTGTTGAAAGAATAATTATATATATCATATTTGTAGCACTTTTGGATAATGTATTACATCAAGAAGAAAAGTGTAATTCAAGGACTTTTGTCTAAGGTTCATGGACTGTAAATCAAATTTAATATTTTTTCTTTGTCGCAAAATAAGTCATAAGTATGCATCTTTATTTTGTGATGTGCAAACATTTCTGATATCTATGGAATCAATAATTAAAGGAAAACCACAATCAACTAAGAAATGTTGCTTCTATTGAATTGTATGCACATGTAACTTTTTTGTTATTGTTAAAGTCATGACAATAAAAGGTCTTAAATCATGATTTTAATCTTAATTATTTGTATACCCCTTCTTTGATGCCGATGGCCCAAAAAAATCATTCCAGAAGACCAAGCAAATTACAACGTACCTACTAACATTCAGTGAGGAGATTAGCACAGTGGTTAGATGGTTAAACTTCAGATCAAGAGACAATGAGTTTGAATCTCAACGAGCAACATTGAAATTTTTGGCACTTAAAAGTCGACACTCAGATTTCACAGCAATTCATAGCAAGAACTGTGTTGTAGGCTTTCTCTCCTTTATTATTCCAGTTATGGACACACTGTTGAAAAAAATTCTTTGAGAGGCATTTTAGAAGCTGGTAGGATAAATGAGAAAAAGTTCTATGGATAGTCAACTTTATTGTTATGAGTGGGACATTTCGATGAAGATACAAGCAGCTGGTATAATGAATTACTTGCTTGATAACGGTGCTAGTATGTGCAATGACTGCAACTCATAACAAAGAAGTTGGCTATCCATAGAACTTATTCTCAATAGACTTATTCACTGTTGAAAATAGTTTTGAACTCCAAATAATCTCTAACCCTACAGCAATTATCGGAATGAAAATGTTAAGATCCAAACATGTTTACATCTTCAGTTAATATCAGCCGACATCCAAACAATGACAGTCAAAAATATATTGTAAAATATCATTTTATTTGAGAAATTCATCTTGCAATGAATCACAACTTACAAAAGGGGGTTTAAGCCTTGTAACAAATAAATACATTTCATTGTTGACTGGCACAAGCATATTCCTCAAAACTGTACAAAACATTCACCAGCTTTGAGCTCATGAAGTACAAACACGTACACCTAAAACAAGAACAAAACATTGTTCGATTAAATGCTCGTCGGCTATTCACTTTGTATGATATTAACAATGAGGGCAAAGAACAAGTTCATTTATGGGAGACAAAGTATTTCTAATGGAAAAAGTAATACAAAAGAGTTATTGTTTAACGCCTCTTGGGCAATATTGCAGCAATGGAAAAGATAGATACACAACAACTGTTGCTATACTGAACAGCAAAAGAAACGCCAGTTTTCATGAAAGAATCAGAGAACATGTGGAGCTATTGGTACTGTAGAGTACAGGTGGTTACCATTGCAAAGTCAAATAGTATCCGTTTGTGGAAGTGCGCGTCACATGTTGTCATGGTAGCATGATCTGCATGAGCCTGGTAAAATTTAAATTACTCATGCTGTAATCCGAGACTTGCCCTGTGAGAAGGACCCCAAATTGTGACTCCAGCCTCAAGGTTTAAAAAGTAAATGCTTGGCAATAAAAACGTGAAATTTTCAAAAACTGGGATTTTGGTCAATTGCATGCTGAACAGTTTGCAAGGACTGTAAATGCGCTCGTGGAATACCTTGGTACCGAAAAAGAATGCAATACCTTGAACGATTCTGAATGAAATTCAAAATGACGTCATAACGTCAAATCAACGACAACAGGAGTTTTGCATCAAACGACTTCATGGGAGTGTTTGCACAAGTTCCAATTGCATTTAAAAGCACATTGGGCCCTTCATCATCTGAACAGGAATGTAACTGTCCCAGAGAATGACTGGCACAAGATAATGCTTTGCAGAAGTTCTACACCAGTATTGACTTTTCGTTATGTCTGCATGTTGTTCAACACGTTATCAACATCATGTCAACACAATTTGAATGCTCTGATATCATAAATTTGCTCAATACATCGTTATCAGTAATTACGAAAATCTTACAGTGGACTCACGTTTCTTTTGCAGTTCAGTATATTATATCTCAATTGTGGAAGATGGCAAAGTGTAGTCTGGAATTTCAATTAACAAATTCATTGAAAAATAAATTTTTCTAGAAATGAGACCCGTTCTTTAATTGATACGAAATTCTTAAGACAAATTCAATTCCATATCGAGACAGCAAAAAACTTACATTCACAACTGTAGCTGAAGATATGTGATATAACATCATTTATACACATGAATTCCAAAACTGTTAAAGTTTGCCAATTTAAAATTACAATCTCATAACCTTTTATTTACCAACCTCGATTCACTTTCAACTAAAATGCATTCAACTCCATTCCTTCAAGCTTGCCTCATTGTCAACATCACAAAGACACATTTCTGTTCATGAGTGTAGTTTGGCACCAGGGGCGGATCCAGGATTTTTGAAAGGGGGGGGTCCCAAAACAATTTTTCTCCACTCAGTGGGGGGGGGGGGGGGGGGGGGGGGGGGGGGGTGTAAATGTATAACCCAACTTATACATGGATTTGAAAAGGGGGGGGTCCGGACCCCCTGAACCCCCCCCCTTGGATCCGCCACTGGGCACTGTAAACCCGTTGAGAACATCCTTAGTATGATTTTAAATTGCAAATATCTCAAGTTTTCGATGTCATAATCTAAAACTGAAAAGTACAAGTGTTAAGTCAGCAAGCAAAGAATACATGAAAGGTACATGGTTTTAAATTTTTCAAAAAAGTACTTTAATTTTAATTTTAGATTTCTTCAAAAAAACATGTTTGATGATTGACGACTGTTTATCAACATAAATGACATATTCTACAACATTTTAAACATGGTAGGGGTCATGTTGGTGTAAATTTCATTTCTTACCCCTGTCTTCATTAAACAACGATATTTTAACTAAAATTTAACCACAGTCACCAATTAATTCATTCAAACTACTGCAGATAAGTATTATTGTATTGTGCCATAGTCAAATACATCTGATTTCTTTTAAATATTAAATTAATCGAAACCAACCGAGGTGTGTACTTTCTTTAGCCTGGCAGTTGATTCCTGAGGAAAACATCTTGGTGACATATATATATAAGGTTTTACAATTTGACAAAGAATAGTTCACATTCATTCAAAATTAAAATCAATGAGAAGTGAAACCACTCACTGGCGCTATGAGTGTTGAAAACTTTGCTACGGGATAACGGGACATCATTGGGACACAGCGTCGAGGATAAATACGAGATCAGATATATGTATATCTACCTATGCTGATTAATATGTCTGCTAACAAGTCACAGATCCCCAATTTCCGACAATTTCCGAAGTGATTTGTAATCAAAACAACTCAATGTATACAGTGAATCGAAGCGTGACTCGTTCGCAGACACATTAATGAGCATTGGTAGATAAATCTGATCTCATATATATGTGGAGTAGTGGAATATGTTACATACACCTTTTTCGTTTTATGATTTTAAAATAAATATCTTTATATTGGTGTCTTGTCAGCCTAATGAGGCCCGGTTGTGTTATGTTAAATTTACCTCCGTGTGTGAATGGATTCTCTTATTTATCCTCGACGCTGTGTCCATTTAATATAACTTAATCATATATTATTTGTTAATTAGTGGATTTTCTATTGATGTATATGTTTTATTATTAAAATGTTCTTGCTCTAATATACAGGAAATAACCTAATGGGATGTATATCAGATTTAAAATAGTTCCTTGGTTATCAAATTTGCTCTCGCCAGTGTTGTGTGGTTGAAACTGTTGTGAATTTCATGCTTTAGGTTCAGTTCAACAGTAGTTCATATTTGATATCACAAGCATATCACATTCTAAAAAACATAAAATGATTCAGTCTTTGATAAATTGCCCTTCATGCGGTCCTTGGGTCAAAGTTCATACAAGCGATTTCCTCATATGTGACAAGCTTGGGTCAAAGTTCATACAAGCGATTTCCTCATGTGACAAGCTTGGGTCAAAGTTCATACAAGCGATTTCCTCATGTGACAAGCTTGGGTCAAAGTTCATACAAGCGATTTCCTCATGTGACAAGCTTGGGTCAAAGTTCATACAAGCGATTTCCTCATGTGACAAGCTTGGGTCAAAGTTCATACAAGCGATTTCCTCATGTGACAAGCTTGGGTCAAAGTTCATACAAGCGATTTCCTCATATGTGACAAGCTCGGGTCAAAGTTCATACAAGCAATTTCTTCATATGTGACAAGCTTAGGTCAAAGTTCATACAAGCCAATCTTTCATGTGACAGACTTTCTTTAAGACTCAAGACACAGCATAGTTCTTCTTGAAGCTTTTTAGTCACGGAATTGCATCATCTCCGTCCTTTCGTGTGCCTGGGATTGAAATGATGGTAAAGGCTGTCTGTGGCATTGACCCTTCATGTTAAGTCACAAGGCTGGCTGTGGGATTCGGAAGAAGGATATCATTAAACTGCTACAATCGTCAGTTTCCTAAGCTGGGCCCCGGTTGAAACAGCTGACATAGTCCCATATCTTTCTGTTCAGATTCATCCACTGAAACAGTTTTGGCTCTATGTCGGAACATGGGTGGAAGATTTTGATAGTGGACCTCTCGTCGAAATTGCTGGCCAAGGTTTTTCTTGAAATAAAAAGAAATATATATAAGAATCGAGCTATATGAAAATCATCCATCCTTCTCAATCGGTGTATTTGTATCCTCTACCCTATTACAATACCAATATCACTTGAGCTAAATAATTGTCGCTTTGCTGTATATTGGTTTCTCATTGCTATGGCTTTTTAGCCAATGAAATGTTGTGAATGTGAACGTCGATGATCACTCATAGTTTCTCTCATCAGAGTACTATCAATATTGCTCAAATGCAAGCATTTTCATTGGCTACAGCAAGGTGAGAGATTTTTGTCTAATCAGCGTATTATAGTAGTTTAGCGGATACAAATACATAGCGGATATGTCTTTCTGGCATTATTATGAGCATAACATCATAAGGCAATTCACTACGTCAGACCATTGTTTTATGATGTCAAAATATATCAGTCACTGGCCACAGTGAAAATATAAATTATTTTCACTATAGCTTGATAGACGGTTTATTTCACTGATAAATCCCAGTATTTCATTGCTCTTCATATAATAAACTATTAACATACACGTTTCAAATTATTTGGAGGTTTGGCATTCTTTTTAATGAAACTTGTGATATGATGTTGTATTTTCATGAAACATTTATCTGTCTAGACCAAAATCAAACAGAAAATTGTTCGTATCAGTTGGAATGTAATAATAATGTTTGACACAAAATGCTCTTCCTCCTACCCCTATAATTCCTGATGCTATTTTCTTAAATGCATCTTTCTTCTTCTTCTCCGAGTGTTGTTTCTGAGGGCTTGATTGGAGAATCTTGTCATCAAATGACTGCAAGAAAATAACAAAACCATGAGGCAATAATATTTATTATAAACAAGTAATTGTCACAAACGTGACCATGTCCCCTGCCGCAATTAAGAAATGAGCTAAAAGAATGGACACACAGCTTGTACCGAGTAGTGACATTTACATGTTTGATTCAATTATTGTTATATCGGGCAAAAATTTCAAAATGGTCAAAGTCTTGTAGTGACCTTGAGAACGGGGTCAAGGTCACCCAAATCGACTGGTGTCTGCGTATTCCAAAAATGAAGACAGGTACCAAATTTGAAGAATCAAGGTACAGCAGTTCATGAGATATCGTGCTAACAACATTTGACAATCAGTCTTGTAGTGACCTTGAAAATAATTTCAAGGTCAACCAAATCGACTGGTATCTGGATATTCCCCAAATGAAGACTGATACTAAATTTAAAACCAATAGTTCTAGCGGTTCATGAGGAATCGCACTAACAACATTTTCAAAACTGGTCAAAGTCTCGCCCTGACCTTGAAAATGAGGTCAAAGTCACCGAAAACTTTTCAGGTCTACGTTTTCCCCAGATGAAGACTGGTACCAAGTTTGAAGACTCTAGGTCGAAGGGTTCATGAGATATCGCGCTAACAACATTTTCAAAACTGGTCAAAGTCTCGCCGTGACCTTGAAAATGAGGTCAAGGTCACCGAAAACTTTTCAGGTCTGCGTATTCCCCAGATGAAGACTGGTACCAAGTTTGAAGATTCTAGGTTGGGCGGTTCATTAGATATCGCGCTAACAAGAAGCGGGACGGACGGACGGATGTACGGAGCTGAATACTATGTCCCGCGGCGACGGGGGACAACTAAAAGAACAAGAGAATTGGTGACGCACATAACCCTGCTCTGTAGCTTATCAGGTTATCAAATCCACAAGTTATTGAGGCACCAAATCTACAAATTATTTCTTGCCATTTTGAGGAGTCTGTACACATGGTTTCCAGCTTTTATGCTGATAAGCTAAATATTAAGTACTGAAGGAATAAAATTAATTATTCTGGTACAACAGTTCTTGGTTCAGTAAGTCATTGATGATCGCATTGAGTTTTCTTGAAGCTCGTGAGGTGAGTTGGGGTTTACGCCGCTTTTAAGATTATTTCACTTATATCACAGCTGCTAGTATTATTGCAGGAAAAACGGCATGATGACTATGCATTGTGGTGAAACCTGTGAGCATCGACTGGAACTAGCGAACCATGGGTGTTACTGCACTGAAATTCAGGGTAGCATTGCACCCAACATTACTGCACGTAGAACAGTTGTCTACAGCAGACAAAGTTGCTGAGCCCCTGGCGGGATTCGAACCCCGGACCTCTTGATCCGAAGCCAAATGCGCTAACCACTGCAGCATCCCGCCCCCGGTAGCTCGTTAACATCCCACAATATTATGGGTTATTGAACACATGACTGTAGCTTTAGATAGGGATTCTCACCTGAACCATCGCTGGGGTCACATCGGGAATCTCCTGTAGTATCTTTGAAAGATTCGGGAACGATGGTCTCTGATGAATAGATAAGTAAAAGTTCTCGACACAAATATTTCATTTTAGGTAAATATCACTAGAAATTCGCGCCATGTATGAGCTAAATGAGTTAAACCAAGTGTATGTCATTTCCATTAATTAATCCCATCATGAAGATTTACGAGACTGTCAACCTCTTGAATAGTCATTTCTTTGTGAGAAAGTCTACAAAACCAAATAAGAAGAGGATAATCATATTTATACATTTATAATATTAAGTGATCATTATAACAGTCCATATTGCTGAAGATTTTTGCAAGCATTGTCTGCTCAAATCTGCTCCTTTCGCCTTGTGTGTAGACTTGGGAGTAAGTTGTAAGTTTTGTGTGCATAAAACAATGTAGCTAGTAGCTAGTTTACAACAAAGCATGCCCTGGTTTCTTTTTAAAATCTTCTACTATGTTGAAATTGGATTTACCCTGGAATTTACAGTTCAAATGAACTTTGTAACAGTTCAACACTCCATTACTTCAGAGTTTTATGAAATGAAGGATATATTCAATTTGTCACAGTGAAGGTGCAATATTGGTGTACACTCATATTTCGTGTCGTGTCGTGTGTACAGAATGCTCCAAAATCATACAAGTTGAATGTACAACTGGAGTACTCCCCTCAAACTTACTTTCATATAGAATACTAAACTAAACATGTTTATGAAACGAGTGGATGGTTTGGTATTTTAACGAGTGAAAGCGAAATGATGCCATTATTAACGAGTTTCATAAACATATATGTTATCAAACAGGACATCGTTTAGTATTTTATTTATTACTCAATGATGTAAAAAGCGCTGAATTGGAAGAAAATCGTTTTTAGTGACGCTTACTTGCAAATAGGTCACCCGCTAATGCCGTCATGCGGGTAACATTGTGACGTCAACCAAAAAGGATTATGACGTCACCCGCCGATTATGACGTTACGGCAGCACGCGATGGTTTCACACATGTGTGTAACCAACTCATTGTTATCTAATGAGTGATCTCACCACGGTTGAGTAATAACACAAAATATACATCCTGCTCAAGCAGTGTATTTGTATTTGCCAGCCTACTACAATACCCTGGTCTCTGAGCCCATCAACTCATGTTTTGATATATAGGTTGGTTAATTATCACCTATAGATGTAATTTGTCAGCCAAAGAAATGTCATGATTTCAAAGTTGTTGATCGCTCATCGGTCCTCTCATCCGGATACTGCCTATATTGCTTGAATTTAGGTTCTTTCATTGGCTGATTCTTAAAAGCCATACAATATTTATTGGGCTCAGAGAATCAGGGTATTGTAGTAGGGTAGCGGATACAAATAAACTGATGGAGCAGGATGTAAAGTACAAGAGTCATCAGAAGATGACATATCCCACCAGTCCCACAAAATTTTTAAAACACGTTTGACAGACGTTTGTATCTACTCCCGTACTTCAGTTAGTGGGTATTACAGATGCTGAGTTTCAGGTATGTTAAGGGTTTTGGAGCAGTCAAAATCAAACACATTTCTATGGAAACAGAAAAAATAAAATTTTCAGAAATCTGAAAATATCAAAGGCACCACTTCGGTTAGTGGGTAATACACATGCAAAGTTTCAGGAAGATATGACAAATGGTTTTGGAGCTGTTCTGGAAACGAACCTGTCTCTGAACAAAGTCCAAATTCAACACGTTTCTATGGAAACGAATTTTTTAATTTTTTTTTAGAAATCTGAAAATATCAAAAGTTGGTGGGTAATACACATGGTAAGCTTCGGAAAGATATCATTAACGGTTTTCGAGTTCTCTGGAAACCAAATGATTACGGACGGACGAACGGACAGACAGATGGACTATATCCCACAATATTACAACCCAGCTAAACCACTCCTCAAGTACATAAGACTGAAGCCAATGCAACCCACCATAGCCTCATACAGTTGGAGGCCGAGGCCCAGTAACATAGCCTGGGCACCCTCGTGTTGTCCGTGGACCTGAAGCGCGGAGAGGATCGACATCATCACGTGGGACGCAGCCTCAAGTGTCATCACTTCATCGGCCAGCAGCTGTGCGGATCAGAGACCAATATGTTGGTTATACTAGTTCACATTATTGAGTTATTTATCTTGTAAGTGCAGCAAAGTTATAACAATAACACTTTATTGTCCTCACTAAAAAGTAAACTGGAATATCTTTTGTGCCATTGGCACATGCAGCCACAGTTCTATCCTTATAACGCTGAGCATCGATCAAGGAAGCAACAACTCCCATCTTTTACTGGAAATCTAACCCCGACCTTCCTGGTGATGAGTGCAGACTCTACATCCTTGGTTTCTGGTTTAGGGTAGGTTAAATATGTAACAGTTTGTCCAACAGAAGCAGTGTGGAACACTCCAAATGAGTCACACACACATATTTTCTACATACACATACAAGTTCTATTTATTTCAAGGAAAATCAAATTGCTTGTGTTGAACCTGAGGCTAATTTTGATACTGTGTGTCAACACTCTAGTCATGTTTGATGTGTTTCATTAGAAACATTAAACCACATGCATCAACTCCACCCTTGTGTTGTAAATCAAACACAGGCTATGATACACCTGTACAGGTACACTCACCTGTTTAACGAGCGGCCAGGAGAGGGTGACACACCTGTTGCAGGTCGTTGTGTCGTTCCAGGTCAATCCACTGAACACACACAGAAATATGGATGGGAACAGACTCTGAAATAAAGAAAATATTGGGTATCTAATCTGCAAAACTTAGTGATAAAATAGAATTCTTTCAAGAACAAAAGTTAAGTCACCTTCCCCTTATCCTCTCTCATACAACACAACACTTATTAATTTGGCACTGTGTGATAGCCATACTGAGCATTACATATACACAAACATCAGCTGACGACCAGTTTGACAGAAACGTTCCTTGGGAATAAAGCTTGGAATAATAAGTGAACTCCTTGTAATGGCAGTGACCTTCAGTTCTAACACTCGCTGCTAATGGCTGCAATATTGTCCAAGTGGCATTAAACAATAACTCACTCACTCACTCATTTGTAACATAACAATAAGTTTACCTCTGCTGTGCATGAAGAAAGAGGGTAAATATTGTTTGAGATTACTACTCATAAATTTAACCATTTGCCTGCTCCATTGAATATACTCATTAGTGCCTGGCTAAACCAGGATGTCATATTAATTAACGATTCATGATTACTATAAATGATTCACTAAATTTTCAGAATGTAGAGAGATGATTTTCACTTTATAATGGCATAATCATAAAACATTACAGACTTCAAAGACTCACCTCAGATTTCATACACTGCTGCCCGAGCTCACTGAGAGTATCGTCTTTACTGGCAGGACTAGGTTGAGCCATGTTGTTGTCTGCCTCTTCCATCGTCATGTCGTCACTTGTCTCGGCACCAGAGCGACGATTGTGACACACAAAGCCAAGCAACTCTACGTACTCGCGGGAAAGTTGCCGTGTCAGCTGATCCTCCACCACCTCAGCTTCCTCCTGCTCCTTCTCTGTACTGCAAACAGTGGAACATGGGGATTTAATGACAAGTATTTTGATTAACAAGATCAACGAACATCTTTCTTAATAACCTTTACTTAGCTTAACCTCTCCAATCCTTGCATTGAGATTACCTAACAGTAACAATTACCATAGTGCTTTGTGAAAGAAGGCACTGAGGTGAGGCGAGGCAAGGCAAGGCGGCGCTTTCAAGAGTATTTCACTTAAATGGCAGCTGCTAGTATTATGGCAGGTAGAAAGCCCGCAACGCCATGTGGCTATGCTTTGCGGTGAAACCTGCGAGCATCGACTGGAACTAGCGAACCATGGGTGGTACTACGCTGAAATTCAGTGCAGCATTGCACCAAACCTTACTGCGTGTAGAACAGTTCTCTACTGCAGACAAAGTTGATGTGACCCTGGCGGGATTCGAGGTGAGGTGAGGTGAGGTGAGGAGGGGTATGGTGAGGTGACATGAGGTGAAGGGTGAGGAGGGGTGAATAGGGGTAAGGTTAGGTGAGGTATGGAGAGGTGAGGTGAGGTGAAGTGAGGTGAGGTGAGGTAAGAAGGGGTGAGGTGACTTGAGGTGAAGGGTTGAGGTGAAGTATGATGAGGTTAGGAGGGGAGAGGTGAGGAGGGGCGAGGTGAGTTGAGGTGAGGAGGGGTAAGGTGAGGTGAGGTATGATGAGTCGAGGTGGGGTGGACTGAAGTGAAGTGAAGTGGGGTGAGCTGAGGTGACCTGAATGAACAATTACAACTCACCCATTCTCTGCTTTCTCATACCGGTTGTTGATCACATTCCATTTGACACTCAGTCTCTGAAATTAATAAAATTAATCAGGTATTACATGTTACTGACCAAAAAAGGTTGACTGCACGATTATATCATGCTTTTAATTTCAAATAACTATTGTCTCATCTTGATGATGCTGGTGAAAGAACAGCTGTCAGTTAAAACTTTCCCAAGTGCTTTTGATTCACTAATCTGATATATATTATGATTTTGATGGAAATGAAATCGTCACAATTATGCAATGAAATATAAAGAAATTACAGAATAAAATTGTCTCTAATTATATCTACTTTGTATTGGTGGAGTTTAGATCCTCTGACTGTATTGGCCCATGATTTCATTTGAGGCAAATACAAAGGAACCTGTAACTTGGCCAAAAAGGAAATACCTAATAAAGATCATGATAATATTTATCAAAGATAAAGATGAACCATTTGGAACTAAATCGCTTATTCTTCTTTGGGTACACTCACCTGTAGAAAATACGGACACAGATTCGACAAAATGGGCAGCACCGCTGTTGTCTGACACTCTTTGGGACACTTCACAACAAACGGCTTCATGAACACACGTACAGCAGGTTAAGGAAGAATTTAGAGGATGAAATATATTATCAGTGTCAACAAGTCCTGGACATTTTTCCACTAAGTCACACAGTCACGTCTTGAAGTCCTACCAGTTTTCGAATAAACGGTTTTGACAAAGAGGCAAGTCAATCCAAAGTAAAATATGGTAGGTCAGTGACATTGGATTAAAGGATTTATAAACCACTAGAATTTGAATTTTTAAAATGAAAACTAACAACAGTACAACATGGATATAGAGAACACATTTATAAGCTAGTCCCGTCAAATGCCCTATATAACATGATAAACATGAATAGCGAATAGCAGATATAACGAACTGAATTCTTTGGTCCCTTGGAGTTTGTTTGTCTGTGTTCTACTGTATTTAGCTTCGAACATAAGACTTTCCTGTGCTACTGTAACAAGTACACTACGAAGTTCAGGTGCTGCTACACTAGCACAGAAAAGTTACGGAAATGCGACAAGGTTAAAATTATCCAGTTATGGAGACTGTCATCACTGAGTTCTGTTGAAGAATATACAACACTGATTTAGCCTTGGGTCAGAGGTGAGGTGAGTTGGGGTTTAACGCCGCTTTCAAGAATATTTCACTTATATCGCGGCTACTGGTATTATGGCAGGGAGAAAGCCTGCAACGCCATGTGGCTATGCATTGCGGTGAAACCTGCGAGCAATGGCTGGAACTAGCGAACCATGGGTGGTACTACGCTGAAATTCAGTGTAGCATTGCACCCAAACCTCACTGCGTGTAGAACAGTTCCCTTGGGTGAGAAACATTTGTGACCTACACTAAAGGATATGGATGATGGGTCGGAGCCTGTAGTCTGGTATATGAGGGAGCTGGGTGACCACACACTGGAGGATGTACTCCACGAGGCCGGGTGCCTTGTAGAACTCGTAACCCAGACACTGGCCTGCGTTACCCAGGATGTGGTAGCTGCAACATGGAAAACATAATCAAGACTACAGATCAGTCAGGATTTCTTAGCTAGAATATAACTGAGGTTGAGGTTGAAGTCAATATTCAGTTACAAAATAAAGAGTCAGACCCTTGATTTGCAAGATTGAATCGAAAATCCGTATGAAAATTCAATAATAAATGTCAGTCAGTGCTGTCAGATTTAATCGGTTAGTTTCAATGTTACATATTTTAAGTGGGAACAGAAACATACCGGTAAATATACACCAACACAAAATGGGTATATTTTTAAGGAGTCAGTTTTCAAGAAGCCTGCTCCTTTCAAAATATCGAACATTGCTCCATGTGCATGTGCAGAACATGTTCTATTGCTGTGCGGCTTACACCTGTTTTTTTTTGTGTGTTCGGTAGGGCTGCAACGATTCACTTATGCCTTTCAAGAAGCCTGCTCCTTTCAAAATATCGAACATTGCTCCATGTGCATGTGCAGAACATGTTCTATTGCTGTGCGGCTTACACCTGTTTTTTTTTGTGTGTTCGGTAGGGCTGCAACGATTCACTTATGCCTCGATTCAGTTCGATTATCGATTCCACCCATTCGATTCGATTATTTTCGATTCGATTCACAAACAACTTTCCATGAATAATATGATTGAATAATGATCACAAAACTAAGCATTCTCTTCAACTTTTATTTTACAGATAAATGAGATAATTTTTTTATTTTAAATGACCTTGTGGTCTTGACAACTGTGCGTCGTCTGCCATGATATTGTCACCTCCCGCTACGAGTTACTAGCAATCAGAAACGGAAATTTACGAAGATAGTTACCAGAAATATCAGCCAATGAGAATGCTTGAAATATGCACGACAACTGTCGAAGCTGTTGACCTATAATTCACATCCAATGAACATGCAGTACTTTACGACTTCTGAATAAATTAAACTTCGTTTGTTCACGTACACTGTTTAAAGGGAGGTAACTCTAATATAGTTTCGTTATTGTTTACGAGGGAAAGATCGTGTTTCGTTGACAATATTGCAAGTAATGTAGTGTAACTGATAGTCTGATAAATCGTTTTTTTACTTCTTCGGTGTTCATATGGAGGATACAGATCTATAAATTTTTCATCTGGTAAAGTGTAAGTGGTTTTTATTAACATTTTAATTTGCAATTGAACCGAATCGAAATTTGAACATTTGAGATCGAAGATCGAATAGAGACTGCTGGTGTCGGTTATCGGTGCACCGAACTGAATCGTTGCAGCCCTAGTGTTCGGAGCTACTCCTTTAAATTCGCTCATGTACTGGACATTCGGAACAAGAACCAGGCAGCGAAAGGAGCAACGTATATAAAGCCTACCAGTTCTCGTGGATGATAGCCAGGAAGTTCTGCATCCTCTCCAGCGGGTGTTTGGAGAATGAGGTTTCTGTGTTGTCGTTGCAGGGAGGTGGAATTCCTTAAACACAAAAATATGGTTACATTCCAAGTTCTTTTGGTTTGTTTCAATGAATTATAGTTACAAATAGCTGCAGTTTGTATGTGTTGTTTAGACATCACCTAAAACCTTTCAATGAGGTGAGGTGATTTGCAGTTTAACGCCGCTTTCAAGAGTATTTCACTGATATAAGATAAGATAAGATCATTCTTTATTGCCTGTCAGGGAATTTGTTTCACGACTGAGTGAGCATAAATACAAAATTATACACATTCATTTACATGGATACATTACGGCCGCTAGTATTACTGCAGAGAGAAAGCCTGCAACACCATGGTGGCACAGGCGCCAGACCCTAAATATACACCTACGTATATCTACCTACCTATGTAACATATAAAGAAGGTATGACACTGCTGCCATTTTGAATCCTGGCATAGGACCGGAAATGTAAACTTGGATCAGTCTACGAATGTTACAAGGAGTATTTGACCCAGCAAACCAGTTCCGGTCCTATGCCAGGATTCAAAATGGCGGCAGTGTCATACCTTCTTTAAAGGCGCTGTAGCACGTTTTTCGCTCAAATAGGTCGATGAAATGTATTTGAAAAACTAGAAGAGCGTTTGCGGGACACCGCAAAAGCAGAGCAGCTCCGAAACTTTGGGTCTCGCCTTTCCCTGTTCCGTCTTCTCCTCAGCATAAATAAAATGGGAATTTTTTTGGACAAAATGTTTTTCATTATTCAAGTTATTCTAACAAGTTGAATCATCACTGGGGTCACTTTTCACAACTTTGTTCTTAAAACCTATTTCTGAATTCAAAATTGGATCAAAAGATTAACATGGCCTTAACCAATATCTCATGACCTTGAACTTTGACCTTCAAGGTCACACCATCAATGATTACTTTTCATTGTGGATAACAATCATGCAATGACTCAAAAGTGTTCATTGTTAACATAAGGCATATTCACAATAGCACGCTTAAGTTGTGACCTTGCTGTGACCTTGACCTTTAACAGATTTTAGCAAAAACGTTTTCAAATCTTGGTTGATATATACCAAGTTAGGGCCTGATAGCACAGAAGTTGTTGAAGTTATTGTGTTTACAAGGATTTTTGTAGTGATTTCAGAACTCATGACCTTGACCTTTGACCTTGAATGTGAGCATGTCAAAATATTTCCCCAGGTGTACAAGAAAGAAGCTATATATATGAGGTGTTGATACCTTCATGGAAAAAAGTTATTAAGTGATTTCAGAACTGGTGACCTTGACCCTATCTCGCGACCTTGACCTTTTAAATTCAAGGTCACACAATCAGTGATCACTTTTCATTATGTATAACAATCATGTAATGATTCAAAGTGTTAATAGTTGAAATAAGACATTTTTGCAAAAGCATGCTTAAGTCGTGCCCTCGCTGTGACCTTGACCTTTGACGGATGTTAGCGAAAACCTTTTCAAATCTTGGCCTTTCTCCATAGTTGATGTACACCAAATAAGAGCCTGGTAGCACAAATATTTGTCAAGTTATCGTGTTTACAAGGATTTTTTAAGCGATTTCAGAACTTGTGACCTTGACCTTTGACCTTGAATATGAACATGTCAAAAAAATTCCCCAGGGGCATAAGTAAGAAGTTATGTATATGAGTTCTCAAAACCTTCTAGGAAAAAAGTTATAGCGAATACAAAACGCGCGTGCGGCGGCGGCGACGGAAACTGCGCAAAAACTGATAGCAGCTCCGACTTAGTCGGAGCTGCTAATAATGTCAACAATAGTAAAACACCCTTCTCTCTTCGGAAAATCAAGTTACAAATGAGTGTACATGGTTCCGTAAAGCCATGGGAATCGTTTTAGTCATTCGAAATAATAAAATGTGTTCACAATAAAATGGCCGCCATGCAATTTTTGCTTTATACGCAACACCGTTATTACCAATACGGATAATTGGTTTGTGTAATAAGATGTTTACCCTTTAAAGTAAATATAAATGACATAAACTATTATTATAAATGAGAAATTTAAAAAAATAAAATTTGCAAAAAAACGTGCTACAGCGCCTTTAAATGTTACATAGGTAGGTAGATATACGTAGGTGTATATTTAGGGTCTGGGGCCTGTGCATGGTGGCTATGCATTGTGGTGAAACCTCTGACCATTGACGAGCAAACCATGGTGGGAGTGAGCTGAAATTCAGTGTACCATTGCACCCAAACCTTACTGCCTTTCAAATCAAAAACAAAGATTTCAAGACAGCTGCTTATGAGGCTAGACTATATTACAAGGCACTTACCTAATATTTGTAGCTTGTCATTCTCCTGTAGATCATACGCCATAGAAAAGTCAGGATGTCGGAGTGCCATACACTCTGGGAGCCATAACTGACAAAGAGTTCTGCAAAAAACGAGAAAGTTAGTGAAAAAGTTATTTTGGCACAAAATACAGAATTGTTAAGACAAATATCAGTGTCATACACATATATGCTATTGCAGTCATGCTTAGAGAGCTAAACAAGACTCAACAAAATTGCAAGTATTGTTTATATTAATAAATTGTACCTACCTCTAAACTAAAATGCATTTTCTTGTTTGTGCCAAACATGAATAATTACAAATTAAACATGTCAAAAAGAAGATTTTGATAATCACAACGATACCAGGATACAATCTTTGAGGTTTTGGTTTTTTTTTTAAATGCATAGAAGTTTAGAGGTAGTGAATGAAAGAGCTTTGTTGTTAGAGCGTCCAAAGTCTCCCACCTCATGAGAGCCATCAAATTCTCCAAGAGCAGACTAATATGTGGCATTGCTGGGTTCCGTAATATCGGTCCGCCGTTGCTCTGGTTGCCGTAGCCAAATCCTCCCTTAATAGCTTCCTGTAACCAAACAGTTGTTTCTCAGGTTCATAATTAATCCTTTTACATTTTAGCTGCTGAATTTATAGTGACAAACCGTTTTAAGTGGACAATTTACAGGAACAATCTCATCAACAAAGGAAATAAGTTTGGATTGGCCACTGGTGAAAGATAGGGTATCTTTGAATACTCTAAGGGTTAAACGTGGTGTGTACGTCAAGAATTATTTCTTATATGAATAACTTTTAACCCCATCTCCATATTTTTCAAAGCAATTGTGGCACAATGAACTTATAATTTCTTATATAATTGATTCAAATTGTTTTACATTTGAATAAAGAATTCAACATACCTGTATATCATCTGGCCATTTTGTCCTCTTCATGACGGCGAGAATGGTGTGTACACAGAAGCTTATCTGAACAGAAATAAATATCACAAATATTTCATATCTATCTTTAATGTAATATGGAGAGTTGTATATAAGTTCCATAAGTGAATCCGTTTTAGGGTACCGGTAATATTTTCCTTAGTTTGTGATGATATTATTTCTAGATACGGACATAAGATTCAAGGAAATAATGGTATGAAATAAAACACCTACATGAGATCGGTTTATTCCACAAGTGTCTGCTGAGCTCGGTTCAACTGGAGGCTGATCCAACCCAACATATGACATGAACTTGGCAGGATTACTGAATGCTCTGAAATAGATGGAAAGCTACAATAAAGATGAGATAAAGTGATGTAGGGTTAAACACTGTTTTAACAGTTAACAAAAGTTCTATAATGGAGGCTATTGATTATTGCAAGGAGAAAGCCATTTATTTAATTCCACTTTTGACTGTCCTTGTTTAGTTTGTGCTTTATATTCACAAAAAGAATGGCTGTCAATTCTGACCTTATCAAATCCAAAAACTTTTCTCTCCCTGATATGTGTTCAACACTGATTTTTAGAGTTTTTCTTTGTTGCTAGTATCACTGCAGGGAGAAATTCTGCAATACCATTCGGCTATGCTTTGCTGTGGATCCAAAGAGAATTAAGATAAGACATTTTATAACGTTTGGTTTTGCACGTCGGTACATTATACTGACGGCCAGAGGGTAACAATTCAAAACAGTTATGCAAAACATGTGACGGGTCACGGGTAATTTTTGAAGCCAAATTTTGAGCCTGTCCTTCATGAAGTTCATCTAATGTCTTAAAGGAAGGCCGAAATAAAATATTTTCTATTGAATTCTTAACTGCAATTGGTTCATTAGACTATTTTGTGAAAAATGAGACCAAAAAAAAATCCATATGTTGTTCCTATATTAAACTAGAGCGGCTTAAAAACACCCAAAAACATCGTCTGCTTTTCACCCGTGACCAACAAACCAAAAATGGGGCGGGGCTTAGAGAGTTGGAAGATACCGGAAGTGACGTACGTGAAGGGACGGGGTGTAAACATTCGCTTACTATTTACAATGGCAAACACTGGGGAATCGGTCAGTTAATCTGTTATATCTACGATCTATGATGCCACATCGCTGTTCTGCCGTGTAATCTGTTCGAGTAATGTTAGTTATCAAGTTTCACTTTACAAATGCACCAAAATATCATTATATATATCAAATCAAATATAATTGGTATAACTAGTGAGAGACGGTGGATTCATAGACGTTCGTAGACATAGGATAAATCAATGCTAATGATATATAAGATGACAAAATGAAACCAAGATATGATAATATGAACGAAGTACAGTTGAGACAACGAAATCAGATAGTCGGTGTTGTTGTTATTTTTTGATAGAGATTGTTTGTGTTTAAAATAAAAAAAACAAACGTGAGATAAGCACGCCGGCGAAGTAGACCCTATTGTAAGCCATCGACAATAAAAGCACTTCACAACATCCTGTTTTTAAACATCGTTAATCAACCGACAACCTAATTTACTAACTGTACATTACAAAAATCAAAATAACTCACCACATATTTTAAAACATCAAAAGAATAATACGTCTACGAACCCACCTACGAAAACATCGCATCCCAATGTTACATTCTACGATTTAGTTATCACTTATAACACATTAAAACATTCAGAATTTCATAGTTTATAAGATAATGTTTTCAATAAAATGTGTGGTTAATCAAATTTAATCAAATAAACATCGTATCAAATTGACAACTCATCAAGAGTGTCAATTAATGTAAGAAACTTACCTTATAAACGTATCCAAAAGGACAATATGAATATCCAAATGCACATAAGACACAAAATGTTAACCTATAATTCCATCAATGACAGTACTTGGAAACAGAAGATGGTCAAATAATAACCCTCTTTCAGCAAAAGTCTTTTCGCAAATGGCAAGATAGAAAACCAAATAGTTTTAACAAAATTACAAGTATTTTGTATATTTTTGAATGATACCTACCTCTAAACTTATATGCATTTCCTTGTTTGTTTACAAACATATAACAACAATCAATACCTTGATCAAGTCTAGAAATAGACATGTCAAACTTTTGAGTCACAGCAGTCGCACGAGCTAGCACGTGCAAAGACAAACTCACGCCCACAATCCCTCAGCCTAAGAGACCACTTTCCTTGAAGCATGCAACCCAAAGAAGCTGGTATCCGTTCCGTGGGGAGGTCCGGGCGGGTTACAAACTATAAGTTTAGAGGTAGGTATCATTCAAAAATATACAAAATACTTGTAATTTTGTTAAATTTCTTTCATTCACTACCTCTAAACTTATATGCAGATTCCCACAGATCGGCGGAGGGTAGGAGCTCAGCTAGCGGTGCTGTGACTCAAAAAAGAGATCATGCCTTTAACCAAAAACCGAGGTCACAAGAACGAAGTTCCTGCTAAACCAAGTAATGGTAGGCTGGCCTGGACAGTCGTGGATTTACAACCGTTAACTGCCGAGGCCAACATAGGATTTCTCAGCGAGAAGGAGGAACTCCGTCCTTACAACCTCTTCAAATAAGAGTTGTAATTACCTATGCTACTGCTTGGATGACTGGACTGCACCGGCTGCGACGAACGGTCCCAGTTGGTGGAGGCCCTGGAGATCTGACTGGACATCCCTGAGGTAGAATGTTGAGAAGGTAGTCGAGGAGGCCCAATACCCAGCGGAGATGACGTCCTCAACCGAGGCAGAGTGCCAGAGGGGGGCTGACGTAGCCCAGGCTCTAATCTCATGTGAAGACACCTTACCATAAATCGGCGGAGTGGACGCAGATTTATGATAGGCTGCCTTAATCGTTTTCTTCAGCCAAGCTGAAACGGTGTTCTTGGAGATGTCCTTGTCGGAAGTAGGGAGACATGGAAGGAACAATCTATGCCTACCCCTTCTAAAGGACTTGGTTCTGTTCACGTACTCCTTCAGGGCTCGAACTGGACAGAGAAGAAGATCCTTTTCCATGCCGTCTGAAATGGCAGCGGACAGAGCCGGAACAGAGAAGCATCTTCTTCCCAAGGGACCAGCAATGGACTTCTGGTTTTTGGCTACGAAACCGGGAAGGGTCGTTAGGGAAACAGACTGCCAGTTCTTAGAATGCGTCATGGTGGAATAGTCCAAAGCATGTAACTCCGAAACCCTGCTTGCGGAAGCCAGCGCCAAGAGGAAAGCTGTCTTCCAGGATAAGAACTGCAGGAAAACATCTTTAATAGGCTCAAACGGATCTGCGAGTAGAGCTGAAAGGACCACAGACAAATTCCACTTGAGCTGAAACTTGGGAGATTTCAGATCCTCTAACTGGAACGATCTAGCCAAGCGATGAATGGTCTGGTCTCTGGCCAAGTCGACACCTTGTAAGGCCAAGGCAGATGTCAAAGCTGACTTGTAGCCATCGATCGTCCCAGCCTTCAACTTCTTCTCTTTCCTTAGAAAGAGCAAGAACTCAGCGACGAGCGGAATGGAGATAGCAGCATCAGGCTGGAATTGCTGCTTCCACTCGGTGAATTTGCTGTATCTGCAATCATAGAGGGCAGAGGTAGAAGCTCTGAGCCCTCCACGGACAGCTTCTGCAACTTCTTGGGAGAACCCACTACTCCTGAGATTACGCTGGATAACCTCCAAGCGTGAAGACAAAGGGACTCGGGATTTCGATGAAACCTGTCGGACCTTGGCTGTCTTAGTAACTTTGGAAAGACTGACAGTTGCACCGGCCGATGAGACGACGCCGTCAACAGATCCGGAAACCAAGGACGATTGGGCCACGCTGGAGCAATCAGAATTATGATGCAACTGTGACGTCTCGCCTTCTCCAATACTGCTGGAATCAATGCTGGCGGAGGGAAGGCGTAAGCGTGGAGACCGTCCCAGCTGATCGACATTGCGTCTACGGCGAAGGCCTGAGGATCCGGAACTGGACTGACGTAGACCGGGAGCTGTGTGTTGAGTCTGGTCGCAAACAGGTCTATCATCGGGGATTCCTACAAGTTTGAGACCATCTTGAAGGATGTGGGATGCAGAGTCCATTCTGTTGACTGGATCTGGTTCGGACGAGACAGGTTGTCTGCCAGAACATACAGATGGCCCGGAATGTGTCTGGCCCTGATTTGACAGCCGTTCCTGTCGATCCAGTCGAACAGACGAAGACAGAGGTCTAGCAATCCCTTTGATCGAGTGCCTCCCTGGCGATTGATGTAAGCCACTACCGTGGTGTTGTCTGAGGCCAACATCAGCTTCTTTCCCTTCAGCTGGTCCTGCCAGAACTGAAGAGACTTCAGAACGGCTAACAGTTCTAGCTGATTGATGTGTAGAGGAGCTTCTTCCAGAGACCAAGACCCCTGAATCATCTGGTCCATCAGGTGAGCTCCCCAACCCACACTTGAAGCGTCCGTCACCAGCAGAACGTCCTGCATGAAAGGGACCAACTGAACACCCTGCAGAACGTTCTGGTCTTGAAGCCACCAACGAAGCGAGTGGAGAATCTCTGGAGGAGGACAACAAAGAGTCGAAAGCTCGAGCGATCTGACGGAGTTGATCCAAAACTGAAAGTGACAGAGTCTCAGCCTCCCCCTGTTGGTCAAATCCTGCATGCTCGTGAGCTTGCCCAACAGGGACATCCATTGCCTTAAGGTTTGTGGAGACTGAGACATGGAATGGATCAAATTCCGAGCGACCGTGACCCTGTCCTCCGGTGGTAGAACTTTCGAGATCCCCGTGTCGAAGATGGCTCCGATATACTTTACTCTCTGGGACGGAGTGAAGTCTGACTTCTCCGGATGGACGATGAAACCCAGATGTTCCAAGATAAAAACGGCAAGGTCTCTGTTCGTCTCCAGACCGCGATGAGACTGGTCTGGTAAGAGGAAGTCGTCCAGGTACCCGTGAATCCTGATGGACCTGGAGTGAAGAAAACTCAGGACCGGAGCTGTGATGCGAGTGAATAGCCAAGGCGCTATCGAGATCCCGAAAGGAAGAACCCTGAACTGGAACAGCCTGCCGTTGAGAGCAAAACGAAGATACTTCTGGGACGCTGGGTGAATCGGGACGTGGAGATACGCATCCCTGAGGTCTAACGAGACCATCCAGTCCGCTGGTCTTAGAGCCAGTTTCAGCGCCGGTATCGACTCCATCCTGAAGTGCGGAGGTCTCTGCAGGAAGTTCCGGTTCAGAATCTTCAGATCTATGATCATCCGCAACTCGTCCGTGTCCTTCTTCGGAACCAGAAAAACTGGAGAATAGAACCCGCGGGAAACCGTGGCGGGATCCAGTTCTATAACTGCCTCCTTCAGCAAAAGCTTCTGAATTGCGTCCTCTGCTGCCACCAAAGGACGACCAGAAAAATGAAAACGGGGCCCCTCCGGGATGAAAGTCGTCGGAGGAAGAGAATCGAAAATCAGTCGGTAGCCCTGGGAGACTACGGACAGTATCCAGGGGTCGTCTGAAACAATTGGCCAATTGATGGCAAATTGTTGAAGACGACCCCCGACCTGACCAGGAACTACATTCAACGGGAAGGTCGGGGGGCGGACAAGGGTTGATGACTGGATGGGAACGGGTGTTGGGTCGTCAAACCCGCTGCTGGACTCTGCCTCGGCCTCGTCCACCACTCTTGTTGGGAGTCGAGAACTTATCATAGCGAGGGAACTTGTCAAAATTCCTCTTGGGCGTAGAAGGTCCCTGGTTCTTTTGGTAGCCTTGTTTCCTGGACGGAGTGGACGGCTTGTTCCTGGGAGACTGTCTCCTTCTGGGAGAAGCAGACAAGACAAGGTTGTGGATATCCTCATTCTTCTTTCTTTCCATCTCCTTGTCCTTGCGTTCTAAGGCCTTAGTCACTGAGTCCCCGAAGAGAGTACCTCCGAACAGAGGAGCCTGGTACAGCATCTCCTTAATCTTAGGATCTGTATTCTGGGGTAGCTGCTTCACGTAAGCAGACCGGCGAAGAAGAGTGAGCTGAGACTGGATCCAAAGCAGGTGTCTGTCCAGGTCGAGAACTGCCTCTCCTTGGGAGTCGAAGAAGGCGAACGCGGTGGCCAGAGATGAAAACGGAACTGAGGTGGAGCCAGTGGGAACCGCCGAATCCGGGATGATAGGGAACTGTCTGGCTGCGGTGGCGGCGAACCAATGGATGTAAGAGGAGGTTTGCATTGCTTTATGGACCGACGTCTCCACTTCCCTCAGACGGGAATCATGCACATTAATCTGGTCCGAGGGTGTGCCCTTGCCCAAAAGGTATCTGAAGTTGTCGTCCAACAGGGTCTCCTCTGTACTGGCAAACTTCGCATTATGGGTCTTGTAAGGGAAAGACCTGTAAAAGGAGCTCCGGGCTGGTTGTTTATCAAAGGCCAGAGACCCGACCCTGTCCGAGAGTTGAGCCGCTAGCTGAGCCGAAGATTCTGGAGGAGGAAGAGAATTCGCTGGAGTGGCCTTCACCTTGGGTACCCCCCTGCTGATATCATTGTGAATAGGCTGTGATTGCGCTGGAGGCCGTTCGAGGTCCGGAAAGTGACGGTAAACCTCGTCGATCTTGTCATACCAGCTTAACGTCGGAAAGGAAGATTCTTCTGAACCCCCTTCCTTCGACTTCTTTTGTGGAGGCTCTGGTTGAGGCCCGTAGAAGGAGATCTCCGGAGGCTCTGTTGACTTCCTTTTGGACTGCTGACGGAGCACCGAGCGCTGGCTGTCCGATGGAGTGTGGTTGACCTGCTTGCGGTGGACGTCCCGTTGGGTATCCACGGTGCGCTGGGGATCACCGGAACGTTGGTGCTCGCTGGATCCGTGCGGGTCCGATGCGTCCTGTGGTTCCATGGAAACCTGTGGGTCCACATCCTGCTGGTCCTTCCGTGCGGACCGCCGGTCCGTACGGGGCGAGGAAGAGGAGGAGCCGGAGTATTGGACAATACTGCTGTTGGGTACCGGCGTGGCTGGAGCGGAACCGCCGGGAGGGTCCGCACGGTTCGACTTCTTGGTCTTACGGGTCCCGTTAGCGGCCGTGCCGATGTCTGCCTGGTCCTGTCGCGGGATCGTAGCAGACTTGGGAAGCTTGCCCTTGGCCTTCTTCAAGAGCCTAGGGTCCCTGGAAGACGGAGTGGGGCGGGCCGAGTCGATGGCTGAAGGGGCGTCGATGGAGATAACGTCCTCTTCATGCTTCTCTTCACCCCCCCGCCGACCAGTTATGTGGGAGACTAAGTCTCGCCCTGGCGACGGGGGAAGCCTTTGACCCTCAGAACTCGCAGCGTCGTCAGCGAAGCCCATAAGTTTGTTCATCAGGGGCATCATGGTCGCCGCCATCTTCCGGAATTCCGCCAGGTCCGCAGCTAGGTCGTCCTGACTAGGGGGAACAGAGACGGTGGACGACTTGGACGAGACCTTAGCAAGGCTTCTCTTGCGGGAGGCGATGTAGGCGTTGAAGGCTGGCTTGTCCAGACTGTCACAAAACTCACAAGTTCGGTCAAGAGAGCAGTTCACACCATAACAGCGTGGGCAGTAGAGATGAGGGTCCAGCACCGACATAAACTTGCTGCAGCCCACACACTTCTTGGAGTTATTCATGATACTGTGAACAGTTAAGGAAAATCATTAACACACAGAAAATATCAACACACTGTCCAATCAATAAATGTAGAGGACGTGATAAATTATATATATGAATATATAAATATGTATAATGTGAAATTCCCGTACATAGAAAACTCACATAAACAAAACACAGAGATGGTTATATATATCAAAAATATATATAAAGTAAGTGATGAATTAATATATATAAATATATATATATATATAAATATATAGAAATATAATTGTAGAGTAATGTGAAATTCCCGTACATAGAATTCCACATAAAAAGAAAAAGCATTAGTTATATATAAAGCAAAATATATATAAACACAACACATCATGTGGAAATTGAAGCGTCGTAAAATGACTGTAGGCGAGAAACGAAGCAGTCAACGCCCATAGAAAAAATCGATAATTGAGTCGACAAGCATACGGTCTTACCGAGCCCGAATACCGACGGAAATAAATCGAGGCAAATAAAATACCAAAAACATATTTAGCTAAGCATGAAATGGCTAAATAAGTATTATAAGGCATATAAGAATAAAAAATCAACACGAAAAATTTAACAAGATAAATTTCCGTGACGTGTTCGAAAACACGTGGAAGAAAGTCGCCATTTTAGAACAATCATGTTCGAGAAAAAAAGGCGAAATACATGAGTAAATAGGATTACAAACATGAAGAGAAGATTATATGGATAAATCTCACGATATCAGGATACAGAAACACTTGGGAGGTTTCGTAGCACAAGGTAGGAAACTTTTACACAGTCAAAACAGCAACGTCTTGACAGGTTGCGAACAACAAGGAAAGTGGTCTCTTAGGCTGAGGGATTGTGGGCGTGAGTTTGTCTTTGCACGTGCTAGCTCGTGCGACTGCTGTGACTCAAAAGTTTGACATGTCTATTTCTAGACTTGATCAAGGTATTGATTGTTGTTATATGTTTGTAAACAAACAAGGAAATGCATATAAGTTTAGAGGTAGTGAATGAAAGAAATATGATGATTTTACACTAAAAATAATTTAAAATATATAATTTAAACGAGAGTTTTTATTGGATAACTTGATAGAGATATGTTCATTGGCTGACAATTTCTAGACTGAATGTCGCGTTAAGTGTATTGTGTGTCACCAAGACAGGACGTTGGCAATAAACATGACATGCTGGTCACCGACTTGTGTTATATAATTGAGTCGGTTCAGTAAACTTGTTATCTGTACAAACATAATTACACTCCTTCCTTCTCACATACTCAGCTTCTTAATTGCGTAAACTAATGTGCTGTAACAACACTTCTCCCTTTTGATCTGGAAGAAACATCTATATGGTTCGCTAAACTGAGAATTGTGTGTTGATGTGCAGAAGTGACACATAAAAGCTATCAGACTATTAATTAAACCATTTTGTTTTCATTAACGATATGTTAATTAAAATGCTTCTGGTAACATAATTCTTTTATTCGATAATGTTCGTTGTCTATATCAATCTGTGTATATGTTTAGCGTGCACAATAGAGCAATCTTCATGTAAATTTCATTGAGCTTGTTGACCAATACAGTTCATTTATTTATTCATGAAAGTGAAGTGAAAATGGTTTGCATTCCATTACATCATATATAGAATATTTTAATTGACAAACTTAAAATACAGTAATCTTTTATATTAAATACAAAATGTTATTTATAAATCTGCAACGTTGTCTCGCTTGTTTGAACAGTCAATCGTTCAGTGTATATGAAGTTATACCTACCATATATATTTATTTATTAATACATACAAAACAAAATTAACATGCCGATTATTCAACATACTTTGATCAATTGATGCTACTTAATCTCTGTTCACCCGATTCCCGCGATAATCTTCTTCCCTTGTTTCAGTGTCACTTGAACTGTCATATCTTCCCTTCTAGTTCCGCGATTAATTGCTACAAACATACTATAAAAAGCGCAGAATGCACTCTAATAAAGCACGCCCCGGTTGTTGTAACCATATAAAATCGCTAGTTGAATAGTTTAGTAATCCGTTTATCGAAAATTGGGGTTGTTTTGATGAAGTTTTCTGTCTTATATGAGCAGTTTAAAAGTGGGGAAAACGCGTTAAATTATGATTAGCGGCCATGTAGAGGCTCCTTCACGTACGTCACAGCCCGATACGCTTCAGTGACCACCCCGCCCATTTTCATTCTGGTCGCCGGGGCTTAATTGGGCACTTTTAAAAAAAGCCGTATATAAGTTATTTATGGGTCGATTTCAAAAATTTAAAATCTAGCAATTTTCAACGAATCCGAAAGTGACCATATGTCATTTCATCTAACCTTTAAAGATACGATTAGAAACTTTCTCTCCTTGTTTAATTATCTTATTTAATTTGTTTCTATTTGTAAGTGACAGGGAGCCGAACCAACATTTCAGAGAACATGAGAATAGACTGAACACCAGTTTTATCGAAAAGAGCCAAAATAGTCGAGTCAATGTGGTAAGATTGAAGCTTCCTGAGGAAATGAAGGCGAGATTGACACTTGCTATAAATACGATCGGAAACTAATGAACCATGGATGATACTGCAACATATTCATATGCAACGTTGCACCTGTATCAAACTGTATGAATAACGGTTTTTTTCAGCACACAAGTACAAGACCAAAAGTTGCAAGAAACTAACATCATTTGACATTGATGTAACTGATTTTTCACACGTGATAAATATCAACTGAATGGGATCAATAAAATTACAGCTTGATGAAAAATTAAGAAAAAAGAAGTTCTCACTCTGTAAACTCGGGAGCTATCCACAGCTCTTTGACTGGGGTAAGGATTTCTTCAATAAATAGGGACTGCTTGTCAAAATCCTTGAACTGATTGCTAAAATAAAAAAGGAAAGAACATTAAAATACTTTAGAAAGTCAGCTTTTCAAAATTTAAAGTCTGCATATCAAAATAAAATTGTCAGCAAGTTTGGATATTGATTGTAATTTTGTACATATTTTAGTGTTTTGAACAATTCTAATGTTTGTTGTTGATATAGAAAAACACTCACCTTATGAGAATCAAGGCCTCGGTTAAAATGCATTTCTCCATCTGAGAGAGTTGTTCAGGATCCTTACTGATTGTCTTGATGTGGTCGTAAAGCCGATCAAACACAGGCTGTAAAGAAACATAGTTTCAGTATTATCATTTTGAGTGAGTGTGATACATGTGAGTGTTATACGTTGGAGGTGAGGTGAGTTGGGGTTTTACGCCGCTTTCAAGAGTATTTCACTTATATCGTGGCTGCTAGTATTACGGCAGGGAGAAAGCCTGCAACGCCATGTGGCTATGCATTGCGGTGAAAACTGCGAGCATCGGCTGGAACTAGCGAACCATGGGTGGTACTGGATAAAGATGGCTTTATCAGAATAGTCCAGAACCTATATGTAAACTGTAAATTTTGAAAAAGAAGTCTTGTAGTATCTATTAGAGAAAATCATTTTCATACTGTGTTGTGTCCATGGGCAAGACACTTTATCCACAATGCACTCAGTCCACCCAGCTGTTTAAATGGGTACCTGAACAGGGAAGTATGGGCCAATACAGTTGCGCTGTAAAACTTAGCAGCTGCACAATTTCTTCAGGGTAATATGTAACACCAGTGCTGAGCTGAATATCAGGAGTTTAAATTATTGTCAGATAATTTTTAGATCATATTACCATTATATATGCACATTAACATTAACAATTCCACAGAACAGAATCAAAGCCAACTCACAAAGAGTAGATCGGGGTACTGTTTGCAGATCTTGACTAAAACTGAGCAGGCGTGTTGTCTAACGTTCTTTACGGCTCTGCTACGTGTTGATTTGGTCTGGCCAAACAAGTTGAACACTACCGCATGGAAAATCTGAAAAAACCATCAGAATTGTGTTAACAAATTAATGTATAGGTCGATATACATTTTTATCAGTGAATACATATACCATTGCTGGTGTTCAAAATTGTGCTTTTCAGTGTTTTCATTTGCCCTTTATATTAACACATGCACACAAAAAAAACGTAGTAATTTTTGCAATATGACATTCATATTATGCATAATTTGTCGTGTATCTAAAAAAAAATTGTGTCAATGTTTTGTTGCCTATGGACACGTTAACACAAGTAGTTTGTGTTTTCCTTTCGACTGTAGACTTGAGATCTTGCACAGCACAACAAAGGGAATGTCGACACTAATAATTTTTGTGTCAATGGTTCATTTGTTTTTCTGGAAACATCAGAGTACCAATGTTGAGAAGTGAGAGAAAAAGATTAATTAAACATTTTTATCCTCCATTGATTTTTTAAGAAAATAGCAAATCCAACTCAAACGATTTTAAAGAAACAAGCAGAAGCTACAAGTCAACCACTGGGTAGATTAAAGACAAATTGCACAGTCTTCATGTTCCAGCTTGAAAAGTTCTGAAAACCCTCTCATGGACAAGAATTTACTACAACTTTTGTCTCACCTTTTCTAGCACGTCCGGCAGTGTCTGTGGAGTGTAGGTGAGAAAGGGAAACAAGGCTGACACACAGGACAGCAGACACGATAGAATCAGTGGGTCCTGGGGAAACGAAAACAGTTGATTGAACAATATTATTTTATCATGCTTTATTATGTAAGCATATTTTCCCAGCAATTTGATTGGTCGAGAGGCCATCATGTGACCATCGACAGAAAATCATATTGACTCCAGCCCGCGTCCAACCAAAAGCCTTTTGTTATCATGACACCATTTGACTGTAGTCCTAGCTGTTCAAATAATTCCATTTTTGACTGTATTTCATTTTTTCCTTTCTTTTCTTTTTTATATACATAATTAAACAGACACAAGAGATGGACGGATCCTGGGTAAACGAAAACAGTTGATTGAAAACATTATGCTCTCTTAAAGATGACAGTTAGTGAAAACTTTTGCCAAAACAATTAAAATATTTTTCTGATAAATATTTCTTACATTTGTTTTAAAGAAACATAATGAACAGTAATACCTGACATCAGCATTACGGCAAAATAGCATTTATACATCATCAACTTTGTGAGTCATTTTCAAGTGTTCTCAATGATATCAAAGCACTGTGGTGTCACTAACGGATGATATAATAGAATTAAGACGTTTTTAGTGTAGCGGTTAGTGTGGCAGAATTTCGAACCAACTCAGGGAGAAAGGCTAGAGTGAGTGGCAGCTAAAGACGATTGGTGACCTGAGACGCTACATAAGCTGCACCATGAAATATTTTTACGACGTCAGTGATAAACTCAATCTGAAATAACAGTTGCTATGCAAGCATGATATGTGCCCATGTGCTCGTAACGACAATATTAACTTGGTTATTTTCAACCATTTGGGTAATAAAGTATTAAATAGTAAGTGGCTTATCACCTGAGTTTGGTAGTCAAGTACTTTCTGTAGCATGTCAATGCCCTCCTGTACTTCTGGTTTAGGTTTGGGGGAGAGGAAGAGTCGAGACATGACACTCTCCAGGAACACGGTCAGCGCGTCCCACTCCAAGAACGAGGGCGATGAAAACGTACAGTAACCTTTGTCCTGACCTGTCAGCCAATCAGAGAGCAGGTTATCATGAGTTGGAATCATTCATTTAGATTACCGGTATGAGAGATGATACACTTGCCAGCAGTATTTTATATTTCATTCGGTCTTACATATATTTGCTAAATAATCGGATGTGATTAAAACAGTGTGCCCCACTAACTAAGGATAGTTCACATTATCTTCACACACATGTGTGCAATGATTTTTCCCTACATCAAAAATGTTTGTTGCTATATGTAGTATGTTTATACATCAAATGCCTTTGCTTACAATGTTTCTGTGCATCAAATTTCTTAACATTATTTTGAGTTGACAAATTAAAATGACAGTATTTTGTCTTAAATGAGATAACATCATTGTTTAATGTAACATATTCTTTTTATTTTCTAAAATGAGTATTGAAATTGTACCTTAATTTAACAATGTTGACAAAGTTTTAGTCACAATGAAATAGCAGTTCTAAGAAATCAATTGTTGTCAATCAAAGACATGAGCGCCATGGACAGTGGTCAATTGTCTCTGCCGCTAGTCTTTGGAATACTCTGCCTTTTGACATGAGAACTCCCCAACTTAGCAATGCATCAAAGCATATTTGAAGACACATCTCTTAAAAAATATTATCTGGGGTGACAATACATTTTCATCTAATACCCTGTTCGCATGCACTAAATTTACTCCTATGAGCAAATTTGCTCATAAGTAAATATACTCATGTGAGTAAAAGCAAAATTACTAAGCGTTCGCATGACATTGACAACAAGGGGGAGTATTTCATTATTTTATGTTGTTTAAACATAAAATAAACTTAAAACCTGAAGAAAAATAGAGCCATGGGCTCAGTAGCTCTCAGGGTTTATATTGTTTGATATTGAAAATAGAAATAGATTGTTCTCAATATGATTTATACACTCAGACTCTGTTTATTCTGAAAATGTTACCATTTTATTTTAAGAAATGGAAAGATTCTGTCTTAAAACATTTCAGTGTATAACAAAAACATGACTTGACACTAATGTTGGATAAAATTGGTTGTCCAAGTATCACAGTTCCTGCAACTATATTAAAGAAAAGGTGTTACACAGTATTATACAATGTTATCTACTGTCTCTCCCAGCCGGGTGTGGCCTGCTAGAGTAAAGAGAACAAAATTTAATTTTATGATAGCTCTATAATCTTTTTTCCATTGTAGAATCTCCATCATACAAAGATGATCTTGTCAAAACTTGAGAGTCCTAGCATTACTAGTTCCAGGAGTGAAATTTACGGTTTGAGTTCATCACTCTGCCACGCCCAGATTTTAGGAAGGATTTTGACCAAAGGAACAAACTAAAGTCTACATATTATAAAGTTGTTATTCTGATAATTGTACATTTCTGTATCAAATGGTTTATGAGAAGAAGTCGTTTAAATAGCTTAAAATGCGATGGAATGACCAATTTAGTCCTGTCAACAAATTTGCTTATGAGTAAATATACTTTTGCACGACCCCTTGACTAGGTGCAAATTTGCTCGTGGAGTAAATTTACTTAGGTGAGTAATTGCGTTCGCATGCACTAAATACTCACGTGAGTATATTTACTTACGTGAGTAAATATACTCAAGTGAGTAAATCGATGCATGCGAACAGGGTATTAGACTTGTACGGGCTTTGAGTATATGATCTATAGATAAATACTGATTTATTTATTTATTCATATTTGTGTATTAACTGAACATCAGAATACAAACCCTCTCCAGTTATTCCAGGATTGACAGGCTTCATAAGTTGTTCCTGTAGCCATTCTTTAGCAATACTGAATGTCATCTTTGGGTCCAGGAGCGTCGCATGCCGTAATGTCACTCCGATCTCTACTCTATACCCTGGAAATACGATAGACTATAATGATATATCCTCATCAGGTCTGCTGAATAGAATAGTGCCAAATCATTGTAAGAATCTGAAAATTGGAATCATAACTCGTTCACAAAGGATACAGTGAGGTGATTTTGGGTTTAACACCTCTTTCAAATAAAACTGATCACCAATATTTTCATATTATCAGTAATAACATCATATCATCAATGAAGGAGTTTAACGAGGTAAAGTAAAGCGATTTGGGGTTTCTCGAAGCTTTCAAGATTATTGCAGCGAGAAAGCCTGCAACACCATTGTGGCTATGTATTGCAGTGAAATCAGTGATCATCAGCTGGTACAAGCGAACCATGGGTAGTACTACACTGAATTTCAGTGAAATCCAACCTTACTGCATGTAGACGAGTTCTCTATAGCAGTCAAAGTTGCTGAAAACTTGTCGAGATTCAAACCACTGCGCCATACCATCTGATGTTTACAAAAGTTACATAAGCAGGTAAAGAGTTAATTAATTTAAATAGATCAAATGCACTAAACCTTACAATTATTCTCACTTTTAATATGTTCATAATGTGGTCAGTGTACACAGTAAGATATTAGATTGTTTCCTGGCTTATCAATTTAAGAATTGTAGAATAGATTTCTAGAACTAGATTTATTAAGATCTTACTTGAGAAGAACATATTAAACTCTTCATCACTATCGAAGTCCAGTTTTGAGTATTCACAGCTTGGGCAGGTGTTCTGACTTGGAAACCCAACCTGGAATAGTTGACCAACATTCACATGTAATGTACATACAACAATGTAGACATTGGTAATAATTAATTGCTGATATTCAGTTACGGTTTGTCAATTGTGGTTTGAAGAAGCACCCTCTTTGACCAGCTCTCTAGCTTGAAGCAGCGAACACTGTCAAGCTAACTAAGAAAACCGTAATTATTTTCTCCATTTCCTATTATTACTCCTTGACAGAATCACAAAAAACTATCATAAGGCAAAGACACCATTTTGTTACAATAGTGTTACTACAAAGACAGCAAGCACAAATCTGCATGTTGTAACTGTGAGGTGAGTTTATTTGGTTTTTATGGAACAATAAAGTTACAAAAGCATGTACATACCTTGAGTAGCGTTTTCGTCATGGTTTTACAGAGCATGGGAAGGAAGGAGAGGAGAACCGGGTCAGCTGAAATACTCTCGTGACGAAGCAGCGAGCTCCATAACGTCTGGGTGTAGCTACCTAACATCTGTAGAGAGGAGGAGAGACTCTTTAGAAACTTGGTGAGGTGAGCTTTCAAGAGTATTTCACTTATATCGCGGCTGCTAGTATTATGGCAGGGAGGAAGCCCTCAACGCCATATGGCTATGCATTGTGGTGAAACCTGCGAGCTTCGGCTGTAACTAGCGAACCATTGGTGGTACTACGCTGAAATCAAGTGTAGCATTACACCAAAACCTTACTGCGTGTAGAATAGTTTTCTACTGCAGACAAAGTTGCCGTGCCCCTGGCGGGACTCGAACCCTGGACCCTGGATCCGAAGTTGAACGCGCTAACCACTGCGCTATCCCGCCCCCTTTAGAAACTTGGATATATATATATATATATGCATTACTTTGATGTTAGACATTATCATAGTGAAATCTCTTTCATTTTGAAATTCATAAAGTTTAGCCACCGAGAATTGTTTCAGGAGATAGATGTTAGTATCATCAGGGGTAAAAAAATCTGTAAGTCTCATGTCAATATTAATCAGTATAATGAATATTTGACAGGGTAATGGAATTGTCAAAGGCATTCAGAAGTAGAATACAAAGGTATGTACAACAGTCATGTTTCTTTCACTGGATTCTGCTATAGTGATATCACGACCAAAGCTATCCAGATGTCTGCACTAATTTATAATCAATGACCACCTGAGTGAGATATTTCACAAGGGACTTAATATCCAAGCTCACCTGACTAGAGTGCTCTGAGAAAGCAAGAAGTGCCTGGAGGTATGTGGAGAAGTTCGGCGGCTGTGTCACCTTCTCAGTTGATCCCTAGAGGATACAAATGTTATGAATGTTAGATTTCATGCTAATTTATATTGTATCTTACATGTAAAATGTACTTCGACAGAGTTGAGTTGTAACCTTTATCTCGAGACCACTTACTTTTTTGTAGTGGTAAGGTTAAATTATTATCCCCCTTTGGAGCATTGAGAGTTACGTGCCCCTGATCACACCCGCATGACTTGCTCACAAAGTATGTCATATGCTAAATCAGTTTCATGTATAATGGATAGGCATTCCTCTTTGATGTTCTGTAAATAATTTTTAATGAAACAACTTTGGGCTCCAGACTAAATCTATGAGCAACTTACTAACCCATAAAGCACAGAGTTGTTTGCCAGTTTCTGTAAGCACCTGACACAGCCTCTTCAAGAACAAGTAGTAGTATTCATCTTTAGAGGATTTTTCAGCAGCACTGAAGAAAATAGCAAATATTTCAAATAAATGTTTTTCAATGATTGATCAAATAATGAGAATTGTTAGTGAAATAAATTGTCTATTCAGCTACTATATTTTCACTGTGACCAGTAAATCAAATAACATATCACTACTCAAAGGTTCAAGTTCAAGAGTTTGAGGGCATAAAACCATGGTCTGTAAAAAAATCATATGAAGTCACATTGTTACAGTTATTGTTGCACAGCTCAGCATGTTCTTTATTGCTATGGCTAATCAATGAGACCAAACTGTACAGTTACTTACACTGCAGCACTGAGTATTGTCGCCATTGCGTCTTCACTGAATAGCACAAGCAGAGGCTTTCTCTCTTCCAGCTTACCCTATACAGGGAACAATGAGTTAGAAGTCAGTGTGAATGTTAATTTGATGGACTCCCCCACCCCCCGCCAAACACACAAATATGTGAACCCCTCTTACACAATTCCTGAATCTGCCTACGAGTAAGTAACACTTAGAAATACTCAGCAGCGCCCGTTACTGACCAACAATTTCTGAAAATTGAAGTGCCATTCCACCTTACATTAAATTTCCATCAGTATTATTAGGGATCAGATCAATGTGTAGATAGCAACAGAATCATTCAGAGGCCATCCAGATTTTGACTTTGTTTCTTCTGGTATGTTCTATGTGAGCCTTAGACCATCCCCACTTTTCAGGGGTTGTACCGGTTGGGGTAATTCTCAGGTTATAGCCCACCCCCAACTTTGCCAGATGTTCCATGGTCATACATTACATGAATCTATATTATGATTTCAAGTTAAGTGTCAAAAACCTATTAAAAAAAACCTATTCTGACTGTCTGACACTCTCCATATGAATTTTCATCTGAGTTGGGGTCTCTCCGGTCTAAAAGCCCACCCCCATGTTTTCAAGATGTTTGTTTGCCTGGCCCCCTGGTCTTATACCCGAGACTATGGTACTCAGTTTAAGAAACAAACTGAATTTATCAAAAGACTGGTGAGATAAGAATCCATGAAAGTGAAAATAATGACAACCCAGTGATTTGAAGCAAGAGTCTCCTAACAATTACTTATGAATTAATTGAGCAATTCCTGAGGGAATTATTTGACCAAACATATATCAAGAATATTACTATATGGAGTTCATACAAAGTGAAATGTTCTGATATTACACAATCATGAACGAAGAAGTTAATGGTGAGGTGAGGTGAGTTAGGGTTTAAAGCCGCTTTCAAGAATATTTCACTTATATCGCGGCTGCTAGTATTGTGACTATGTATTGCGGTGAAACCTGCGAGCATCGGCTGAAACTAGGGAACCATTGGTGGTACTACGCTGAAATTCAGTGTAGCATTGCACCCAAACCTTACTGCGTGTAGAACAGTTTTCTATTGCAGACAAAGTTGCCGTGCCCCTGGCGGGATTCAAACCCCGGACCTCTTGATCCGAAGCCCAACGCGCTAACCACTACGCTATCCCCGCTATTAAGGAGTTAAAGGATTTAAAGGAGTTTATGACGATTACCTTACGACTGACGATAAGGAGGAGACACTCTGCAGCTGCCAGCTGGAGACTACAGCTGCTCTCACTTAGGAGGAGACAGAGGAGCTGGAGGAGTCGCCCGTTGCCCTCAACGATGTGGGACATGTTCACCCAATCAACGAAACCTGTCAGAGTCGACAAAACAGCCTCACTCACTCGTCCTGCAGCCATTGACTTGATTTTGTCAGCTTCAAGCTGAGAGCCCAACTGTAATGGGAAATCTGGATATGTGAAGTGTCTGCACTTTGATAAAGATTGAATTTTGATTTCTCTAAAATGATAACAATAAAATACCAATTGACTCGCACCTTCTTTCGGTGAAGATTTCATTCAAAATTTCCATCAAAGGGTCAAGAACTTGGCCACAGACATTGTGGAAAAACAAATTAAGATGCTGTCTTCAGTAAAATAGCATAAGCAAAGTCCAAATTTTGACATACACATACAAAGTTTTAATCACACCATTTATTAAATATTGAAAAGCTCATGATTTTTTACAAAAATTTCAAGCCACTGTTCTTACCATTTTCCTGTATAGTGAGGTGTAGTTTTCAAGCAGAGTGAGGAAGAAGTTGAATAGCTGAGACATCTGTGCGGTCAACGCCTGTAGAACTTCTCGTCGCCGTTGATGTGGCAAATTCTGGAATGCAACCACATCCTCTACCAAACGGTGGAAAATCATTAACACCAGCTCCGTCTGAGTTTCCTGAAAGTAGAGGAATAACTCTTGTTATTTTAAACCTGGATTTTTTTTACCATTAACTGCTATCAATATTAAATGTGTCAACAAAATATACCCAAAAGGACCCAATAGAAATTGTAAGTCAGTAGTATCTAATTGTGAAAAGTAAGACATTTTTTAGTTCTCATGATCCCAAAACTTGAGGTATATGTAACGATTATACAGGTGCTTCATGCTATTTGACGTAATGTGAACAAGATCACAAAGTGCCTTAAAAGGAGGGTTCTAGCGGGGTATTTTTTGTGGATATCCCTGTTTACACATATATATTATTAATACATGATTTAAAATTAAAATTTAAAGATAGTAATAAAGGTGATGTTTTGATGATTTTATATTTCACAATTTGATACACACAAACACACATTTGTTGAAAAATAAAAACAATGAGAACTGAAGCCGTTCATCGCCGTGCGAGCGGGGAAAACTTCGCTACAGCATAACAGGAAATTGTTCATTAGTTTTATGACATGTTATGTGTTACTGTATGAATACTCTATCAGTATATGTCTTTAGTGATTAAAAAGTTGTAAAATTAGGTACAATATAGCATGTTTTCATTTCAGGCAATGCAAAAAATCCAGTATGGCTAAAAAACCATCCCTTAAACACCAAAGCTCAAAGTCACTTTTAAACACACTTAATGATTATAAGGTAAGGTTAGGTAATACAGAGAATAAAATCTACAGATTGTCAACTTCATTTGGTGAAGATTACACTTTCATTTGGCCGTATCTATTTTAGTTACATCCATTGTGTTGTTTGGGGTCAAATATGCCAAATGTTATAAATGGTCTTATTTTATCGAGAAGTACCAACTGTTACCGAAAACTACCATTTTGATGGTACTCGACTTAGTATATTGACGATATGAAGGTAAAAGTGTTGATTTCTGATCGAAAACCGGACAATGCACCGCGTGTGGCGCGTGCCAATGAGTCAAACGTAATTTTGGAATCTTATTTAAACCAGACAAGATAACAAACTAGGGTTGATAATGTTCAATAGGTAATATAACTACTGTGCATGTAAATACGATGTGCACTTTCGGTTTCTGCACGTGCATAATGTCGTTACTTAATTTTAACTTGAAACTAGTAATTATGATATATCTGGCGATTGGGGATGAATATGCATGCTTAGGGAATTTTTTTATTGTAAACAGCACATATGGTGTGTTGGAACGTATTAAAGCCAAATAAAATTTTATGAAACACAATGGATGCACCTGTAACGTGAAACCTATAAGACAAACCTACCCCGTGTTGACAGAGATCATGTAGTTCATTGAGGAGAGAAGGCCACAACTGCGGCCATTCCCTCTTTATTAACTCCACAAGGATTCGAGACACTCCATCCTTGATGTGAAGTTCTTCTTCCAACAAACTGTATGTTCCCTTCCAAATAAAAAGTACCTCTTTTTTATCATCAAGAAAACAAGTTATAGACTACTCACAATTTTCAAAGGATGAAATCAGACCCCGAAATATAGGACTGACGTACCCATGGAAACATTAAATCGATTTTTTGTCCCAGGGTATTGAAAGCTGAAGAAGTATTTTAACATATACTGATGATAACTAATACAATTATTTTTGCTGTATTCTCAACAACTTTTACAACACAGAAATTTTGAAACTCACTTTATCCAACAGTTCAATCGCACTCTTTTTTAGCAAGTCTTTATCATTCTGCGACATTGAGTTCCATCGAAATCTGCAAAAACAAATTTTTTAAAATGAAGTACAAATTATTTAAAGATATCTTAGCTCAAAGTAAGTAAAGGTTTCTTTGAACTTCAACTTGTAAGTCTTTAACAAACACCATCTACCTACTATTGATGAACCTGATTTTTCAAACAGCCAAAAGAAATATTTGCAACTAGTATAAAGATGAAAAGAATCACAATTAGTATTTTGCTTTCAGTTCAGTGAACTGTGTATTGAAATATATTGCATGAAACATTTTCAGTTTAATTTGTCTTTTGTTGAAATTATCAATATCATTTATTCAAATTATCAATATCCTTTATTGAAATTATCAATATCACTTATTGAAATTATCAATATCATTTATTGAAATTATCAATATCATTTATTGAAATTATCAATATCACTTATTGAAATTATCAATATCATTTATTGAAATTATCAATACCATTTATTTCATAGAATTTCATTTATCGGTTACCGCGGTATGTTTTCCATTTTCATCTTTACATTCATTGAAGCATTATCTTCAAGAATAATTTTGGTTTGTTGTGAAATTAACTTTTATGCATTTTTCAATAACGAACAGAGAGGCCTGTATCACAATATGAAACAAACCTCAAGCTCAAGTGTACCGTTTCAAACCTCCATAAGTAGGCAACATCACAGCAAATTCAACTTTACGTAATTGCTCAAACTCACTTTATGCAATGTTCAACCAGTTGCAAACCAAAATGTCTCAGGATGGGAGAAAACTGTTTGCCTGCTAAAACAAGACCACATGGAAGACAGTCAGGTGATGACTCCTTGAATTCTTCACATACCTAGAACAGGATTCAGAAATAATTTCATTTATTACAAGAAAAACTTGATAACTTAAAGATGCATCCATTGTGTTTCATAAAATTTTATGTCGTTTTAATACGTGCCAACATAAGGTCTGTGCTGATTTCAGTTCAAATAATTTCACTCAACTTGCACATTCGTCTAATATGTAATAATTTCTAGTTTCCAATTAAAATCGAGCAGCATCATTATACATGTGCAGAAACAGAAACTGCACGTCCCATTTACATGCACAGTTGTTATAAGACCTATTAAACATTATCAACCCAAAGTTCTCTATTTGTCTGTTGTAAATAAGTTTTCAAAATTACATTAGACTAATTGACGCGCGCCACACACGGTACATTGTCCAGATTTCGATCAGAAATCGCTACTTTTACCTTTATATCGTCAGTGTACGGAGTCGAATGTCATAAAAATGGCAATTTTCGGCAACAGTCAGTACTTCTTGATTAAATTACACAATTTATAACGTATGGTAAATGTGACCCCGAACAACACAATGGATGTACTTTTAACAAACATGACATAAAAAGTTGTTAGCAAATTACTGACTCAACTTCACTACCAAGTCAAAATTTGTGCCATTCTTTGGAGCTTGTCTATGGCATTACACGACATTGTTCATTAAATTTATGATACAGTTACTTTGTGAATATGAACACGTGTTATTATTTTGAAAAATTAGTATTAGTGAAAACACAGCATTTTTTTTCACATTTTGCAAAAAATTTAAAATAAAAGTACAGTACAGTCTTTAGTCATGTAGTCTGTGTTCATCAATATTGTTATTTGTTATGAATGAAACTTCTTATATAGGCTTGTCTCTGTTACCTCTTTAATTGGAATTCAAATGTATACTACAATGTACTTGTAACTTAAGCATGTTTAAAAAGGCTACACTGTTATAACAGTGAGATAATAACGCCAATGGCAGTTTCTGTGGTCCTGGCCAACATACCGAAATACACGAAATGCTAATTTTCTAATACATTTTTTACCTTATGAGCAGCAACTCGATCATTATGAGCCACTGATGGACTCATAACAGTTTCAACTGCTGCTGCTAATTTTGGTATTATGTTGTCAATGTGAGAATTCATTTTTCTTGGTTAAATTTCAATAAATCTTGCAGTTGGAACCATGTTTTTAGAAGACTGCACGCGCTGAATTTTGACCAATCAAATGGCCGTTTTTAGGCGGAAGTAGAAATTATGTGTCTCTAAAAGAGAAGAGCAGTTCCGTTTCAGGTATGACAGGTGCTGGTAGATTGTTGGATCAAAGTTAATGATTTCAACATGTTATGAAATGTAAATAATTCAAAGCTTAACTGGAATTGATTTTTTTGATGTTTTATTTTTCAATTCACTCGAAATCCATTATGTAAGGGAATGCGTTACGGTTATATATCAATTATCATCATTCAAGCATTATTATCACTCTTTGAATTAGTTGAAATTGCTAAGCAACATTGAACTTTGCTCTAATGGGATTTTGAATATTTAATATCTATAAAGATATTAAATTTGAAATGTTTTTAAAACTATTAATTTTTAAATGTGAACTGTCTTCAATAGAATGAACAGCAATTTGATGGGTGTATCATGTATATTATAAGTATCAAGAAAGCTTAGGGGAGGTAACTCTAATGTGTTTATAAGACTTAAGTTATTTCCCTTTTGTTATTATCCACAGAGAATGCTCTTCTGCGATGAACAAATCGACTTGTTCAGTTTTGGTGAGTTAAACATAAACAATGCAAGTTGACTTACCTTGATACTTATATACATTTGTCGTACATGACCCATCAAATTGCTACAGGTGCTTGTGTGTGCAGCTTCCATAAGTAATTGTTTCACCATTCCTAATTTGATTTCAGAAATGCATCCTCATTGTAGGCACCGTCAACCTCCATCAGTTTCAGTTCAAAGTTCATTTGGTCCATATAGCAGGCATGAACTTCAAGCTGCTCGTTCACAACTCATTCAAGATTTGTACAGTCCAAATCCTGGCGGTATTCTCACTCGTGTCAAATTGAAATGTGGAATATTGTCAGACAGCAGGGGATTATTCTCGGGATGTGAACCTCACCCCGAGACCAAAATTTCATATGAATCTCAGTCGTGTGATTTGATGGCTCAGGAAGGTAATCCATGGATTAAGGAGGATGACGACCAGCTTTCGTCTCATGCTGACAATGTGTATGACAGGATGCAACAAAGAGAAACATCTCGGGACAGATTTGAAGAAAATCATACAGGGAAAAATGGTAGATCAAGCAATTCACCAACGTCAAATAATTCTGATAGGGATTTTGTTTTCTCAAGGTATAATAACGATTCAAATTCAATGCTTGGTAATAAAAGAAAACTTGAAGACGATGACTCAAGTTATGCTGTGGGTCATATGGACAAGAAACTCAGAGAAAACACAGTCAGGACATCAGTATCCCCAGAGAGTCATGCGCCAATCTTTCCTGAACCGAGGGACTGTTCCATTTGGTGTTTTAGTTGTGATGTTTGTGGTGTTACTGTTATAAGAGAAGAAAGCATCTTGGATCATTTGAAGGAAAGACATCATTCTTCTGCAAGTCAATACAGAGGAATGTATGAAGGTGGTAAACTTGTTCCAAAATATCTGGTGAAGAAAATGGCTTATCAAAACAAGCCTGGACAATTTAGTTCAGCAGTTCTCCGGTGTCCAGAGTGTTATATAACTTTCAGTGACTTTCAAACGTATTCTGTTCATTATAACAGCATACATCGATACAGTTGATATCCAAGGTACATGGTTTAAAAATTGTGCATCTTATCAAAATGTGACAATTTGCTAAACTGAATACTCTTCAAGTGTATCTTATAAAACAATTTTGTTTTTCAAACTCTCTTTTAAGTGTCAGAGACAGGTAGTTTTGAGTATCATTTGGTTTGTTTTCTTAGAATACAAGAAATACAAAGTTTGGTGTTTTAGACATGAAATATACAAACTATCACAAATTGTATCATTATCTCTCAACAAAGGTTACTCAACTCATTTTCTTCTAAAGCAACCTCTGTCACAAGTGGAGTACTTTCTGGTCTAGAAATAGAGAATCTTGATTGATTGCATTCAAAGTTACTTTTGAATTAGCAACATTTCAAACTAATCCTTTGATCTGTTCCCATAACTGTTGAAATAACAAGATTTCCTTTTCCTGTGTGATGCTGGCGTATATTTTACAACACAGAAGTCAGTATGTCAAATAAGTAAAATGTTGGATTGGATAGAAATAAGGACACTATCAGCGTTGCAAACTTTCACCGTTAGGGGAATTGTTGACTGGAGTGAAAATTGGCACACATGTAACAGAGGTTTCATGGGAAGGAAGGAATAGCATAACCTCTGTTGGGAGAAAATAAAATTTATGTGGCTGATTTTTTAGTATACAAGTTTTGTTTTTTGTTGGAACTGAAAATGACTCCAGAAATTTATTTGTTAGTTATCTATATTTTGTGTTGTTTCTTAGAGAGAAAATAGTTGATTTTAGTCTTATTTGAAGTTATTATATTTGTCATAAATTTTCAATCTTTCTGATGTTTTTTGTGTGTTCTTAATGTGACGAAAAGCATATGTTACTGATTGTTTTGTTTGATGGAGCAGGCTTCTTTAAATCAAAAAAGGGATTGATGCTTTTTTTTTAACCCAATCAGAATCCAATTATTTTATGATGATTTACAGTATTTCATTTTGAAATAATGTACATGTTCATGTTTATCTCAAAGAATAAATTGATAAACTGCAAAAGTTTTTGTCTTCATCTGTTCATTACAAGGACTCTTGGGAAAAATCATTTTTTTGATACATTTTTGAACGCTGATGCTGTTAAAATCATTCTGATTGGCCAATGTACATATATCACTACTCCTTAAAGAGTAATCCACGATTGACAACTGTATAATGATAAGCTACGTATCTTCAAATATTTGGAATCAAGAACATGATTCGAGGTCTTGGGGGGGGCCGGATAGCACAGTGGTTAGTGTGTTCGGTTTCGGATCAAGAGGTCCGGGGATCGAATCCCGCCAGGGGCACTGCAACTGTGTCTGCAGTAGAGAACTGTTCTATACGCAGTAAGGTTTGGGTGCAATGCTACACTGAATTTCAGCGTAGTACCACCCATGGTTCGCTAGTTCCAGCTGCTGCTCGCAGGTTTCACCGTAGTGCATAGCCACATGGCGTAGCAGGCTTTCTCCCTGCCATAATACTAGCAGCCGTGATATAAGTGAAATACTCTTGAAAGCGGCATTAAACCCCAACTTACTCACTTACTCGAGGTCTTGGAGGATGAATGGGTAAGCTGTTTGGACAGTCAGTGCTGGTGATATTTGCCTGACTCAGGGGTGTTTTTTTCAAATCCAGCAAGGAACTTGGCCGAAAAAAGTACAAGAATGTGTACTTTTGCAGAATGTTATCCCAAAATGAATAGTGTTGCATTTGTTCATTATCTAAATTATCAAAATGGTATTTATTTCTAATAATATATCACATTGATTTGTGTTTAATCAGGAGTATATTGGTCTGCTTCATATCCTATATCATATCATATAGCGCCCACTGTCACAATTTCTGGTATGCCTCTATTCCACTAAAAATGCGCAGTACCACCCAGTACGCAGTAAGTTTTGGGTGCAATGCTACACTGAATGTTAGCGTAGTACAACCCATGGGTCGTTAGTTCCAGCCAATGCTCACAGGTTTCACTGCAATGCCTAACCACATGGCGTTGCAGGCTTTCTCCCTGCCATAATACTAGCAGCTGGGATATAAGTGAAATACTCTTGAAACTTCCAACTCACCTCACCTTACCAAAAAAACATATATAACAAGGACTGAATGACTCAGAGGGAAAAACATCTGGAATGGTAAAAATATTTTTTAAGACAGCTTCAGAAATGTTCAGTGTCCAATGTAGAACCAAAATTCAAAGGGGGATTACTCTTTCATGCAGAAAAGAGGGACATTTTCAAAAATAGGAGAGGAATAGTAGGGATAAAATATCAGTCCCCACTGTGATTTTTATATAAGGGCTATTTGATAATTTGCCAGTCTGAATTGCGCAATATGTCAAAGATTGGACACTGCAGCGTTGGTTTCTTCACTTCCAGTTTGAGATGTCAATGAAGTTTCGATAAGGTATGTATGTGTAGGATAAAACATGCCCAAGGGTGTTTATGAGATTCAAAACCTGCAACCCAAGGATAAAACAGCGTCAGCCCTGAGTGTTTATCCCGAGGGTAAGGTTTTGAAATCTCATAAACACCCTTTGGCATGTTTTATCAAGCTTACAAACCGACCCCATGGTTGAATATTATGTTTCATCTATAATTCTAATTGATAGTGCGAAAAACAAAAGGAGTTGTCCGTAAAATATCTCCAATGGTTTAAGGCCGTAGAAACACTTAAGATAAGATAATATTTATTGTCCCAAAAGGGAAATTTGTTGTGTATAATTACAATTCTCCAGCATACAAAACATACAAATATCATTCAAAAAAATACATGTTAACACAGTTTACAGAGATTAGAATATGCGATACATGAAAGTGTTTATCGTGCAACATTGCACTTATCAGAATTTATTTCTCTAATGCTGCAAGGAATGAATGATTGGCGAAACCTGTTCGTTCTAAAAGTCGACATTCGCTTTCTACGTCCAGAAGGTAGTATTGAATAATCCGAAAAAAGAGGATGCGTAGAATCACCTTAAATTTTGTTTAGGAACCTTTCTCAACCAGCCAAGTCCCAATAGTATCATTGCCACGCTTGTTGTGCAGGAGTTTGGAGGTTTCGGGTTCAAGACAGGCTATTTGAAAAACATTTTCAGATTGATGTTTGAATTAACAGTTGTTTTTCAATAGAGTTCCACATAACACACATCTTAAGTTAACATCTCAGTATTTAATATAGATATTTGAAGATGGGCATTATTAAGATTATTGCCTTGGGTAGAGGGAAATTATGTTCGATCCCATGGATTATGTGATAATCCCCAGGATAATACATCCACATATGAATTATTGAATATAAAGTTATAGGCAGTATAGTGGTGTGACATCACTTGTAATGATTGATAGCAGAAGTTATATTTTTGTATTTTTTTAAACATTTGACTAAAATTTTTATATGCATTTAAAATTTGACTAAAATGTTTTTATATGTATTAAAACAACGAGGACGTTATTTAGATTGCAATTTTAGTCTTTGAAATCAAACTAGTCCACTCAATTAATATTACTAAATAAAGATTAAATTTTTTAAATCAATAGCGTATTTTGACTACTAATTTATAACAGTATATGAGATTGAGCAATAATAAGAAATACAAAAGAGATAATTTTAAGCATTTTTTCAACAGGGATTCGAACACAAGTTCGTAAAGCATTTATAACCCAAAACGAAACCACGTGGCGGAAGTGATAAACTATTTGACTTCTTCGAGAAGAGTACTTCCGCAAGGAAAGAAGAGGTATGAAACACGTTTTGTCAACTAGTTTATCATTACAAATGTTACGCAAAACACTATAATTGACATAGCTTTTCGTATCAAAACCTAAACTAACGGTAAATTGACAAAATTCTGTCGAAAGGAAAGTTTAAATGGAGGGTTCTATCGGGGTTTTTTTTGTGGAAACAAAATTCGAGAGGATATTAATGTTTCACACATATGTTATGATTAAAACCCACTCAAATAAAATTATACTAATAAAGGATGACTTTATATTTCACAACTTGATAAACAAGCGCACATTTTTGAAAAAATAAAAACAATGAGAACTGAAGCCATTCATCAGCACTGGGTATGGGAGTAAGGAAAACATTTCTACACCTTTACAGCAAATTGCCAATCAAGGCTCATTTTGAGTAACATTTTACGAACGAAAGTGTTCTTTGAAATGTAATTGATTCTTCTTCACTATTTCAGAGATAAGCCTAATGGATAATCGAAAACAACGATCAGCGCCGTCAGTTTCTGTTCCAAATTCATTTGGTCCCTATCACAAGAAAGATCTTGAAGCTGCTCGTGCACAGCTTATTAGAGACCTTTATAAACATGCGTCAAATCCAAGTGGAATTCTCACTCGAGTGAAACTAAAATGTGGAATATTGGCTGATAGGGGAGGATCTTTTTCTGGCTGTGAACCGCACCCAGTTACAAATGTGTCATATGAGTCACAGTCTTGTGACTTGATGATGCATGATGGATTTCCATGGAAAAAGAAAGCTTCTGTGACAGAAGAAGATATACAACATGAAGAAGAAGATGAGAATCCAGAGAAAGAAGACAAACCATATGAAAACTTCACAATTCGTATCAACAAACAGCAAGGCCGGAGACTTATACATCAAAGTGACAGTAAAGGCAGAAACTCTCCACAACCTTCTACAAGTTCCGTCATTTCTAACCATTTAGAAAATTCTATCGGTCAACAGCACAGCAAGAAGAGAAAGTTGGATGAAAGTGATAATTGTATACTGATATCTGATGGTGAAAGTGATGGAATTGTAGTTTCGGACGATGAGGGGTTACAAATAGTCAACAGTGTTTCAAATTCAAAAGAATCCATTCCAAAGAGATTGAAAACAAATGAAAATTTGTTGAAAATTAAAACTGAAGTAATCACAATTCCTGATGAAAAAGCAGATATAACATGTTACAGATGTGACATATGTGACCTTGTCAAATTGGAAGGATCTGCTATATACAAACATTTGAAATCTAAAGATCATTATTCTGCAAGTAAATACAAGGGTAGAGACGAACATGGAAATATCATTCCAGTGTACATGGTACACAGAAGATCTCACATTTACAAAGAAGCTCTGTATATGCGTTCATTACCAGTGTGTACAAAATGTGACAAGGTATTCACAGACATCCACATGTGTTACATTCATCAACATTACCTCCACGAGCCAAATGAGGATATCTACAGCATTGGCAACGTCAGGTATACAGTAACTGTATCAGTGGACCTTCAACTAAGATGTACGCAATGCAAGAAACAATTTCCACAGTTGTCAAATTTTATCGACCATGTAAAGTCGGTAAAACACACAAACTACCCTCAGCCAGAATCGGATGAGGCACTTGGGTTGTCATGTAACATGTGCGACAAACCCAAAATGTTCTCAGAGTTTGGCTCAATTCTCAGACATTTCATCAAGGAACATAGTGCATCCCTCACGCCCCTCAATATGACGGTGCATTACGTCGAGAAGACAAATAAAGCTAAACTTATGCTGCCGTCCATCAAAAAGCCGGATAGAGTACTCTTGCAAGACACCCTCAGTATTTTGAGACGGATGCTGATTGAGACACCAAGTCATGTCTACGATAAAAAATTAAAGAAGCTGATGGCTACCCTCAAGAATCGTAAAAGGAACAAACAAAGTTCCTAGAAACACCCAACTTGGGGATGGGAAACTTATGGTTTATGAATGTTTTTATCCATTATATTCCCACTGATGTAACTCCCTTCAGATTTTTTATCGTAATTTCTGTTCTATAAGGACCATATTTTTAGTTTCTAGCAAAATACCCTAACGGAGAGAAAGGGTACTACATATCATATCCCTGCTTTTTATCCCATGAAATCATTGACCGAGTTACTTAAAAGATCTCAGCCTTTGACTGTGAATGGAAGGGCCTGTCTAAATAGCATATATGTCCTTCGAATATGCCTGATATAAATGTTTTGGTCTCTTTGTCAGCATGTTTGTTAAATTATTTTCACAAATTCAAATAGCATACATCAAGAAAAACACTTTAAACAATTAAACATTTATCCTACATTTTTTTCTCTCCAAAAATAACATTATGACGTGTCATTGGCAAGTGTCATCTTTACAATGGCGACACTAATTGCAGGATTCTTAATTTCTAACCAAGAATTTAGCCCTAATAGAACAGAGATTACAATCGAAAATCTGAATAAGCTCTGTTGGAAGAGAATAGTGTTTATTATCATCATTAATCTTTGCTGTTATTCATTTAGGTATAGAGCATGCTATAAGGTTGTATAAGGCTTTATAAAAAGAATCATCTTTTTTTCTCGTCACTGTCTTTAACAAATAAGGGTAGGATTTGAATAAATTTTATCTTATTATATTGATTTCTGTGTAAAATTGAACTTATTGTTCTTATACAAAATCAAAAGTGTTTAAGAAAATGGTTCATACTTTTTAGAAGCACTCTCTTGAATATAAAAATAATGTTGTGGTCTGGTTAAATTTGAGAGTGTGGCAGTTTGGGGTGAAATACTATAGCTTCAGTTTGGTATGTATTACAGAGAACATTTGATTCAGAACCCAAAATGCAACAAAATAAAGTCACACTTATAACTGTTTAAGATTCATCATAAGTGTAATGAAGGTAAAAATGGAAAAACTAAATTATGAATTAAAATTTTATGAAATTGATAACATAATTCAGTATATTATTCAGATATTCAGTACTAACCAGAAACAAACTTTGACCCACTGTGCATTGAAATGGAAGCAAAATACTGCTGTTAAACTAATGTAGTTTCACCTCTACTGACAGTAATGAGAAACAGGAGAATTTTTATAAGTGGCCTAAGGTTGATAGATTTTATTTTGTTTGATATGTATTTGTACATTGTTGCCTTAGATGCATCGTGTTGGGACCATTTGGTTTTAGGAAGAGATGTTTTAAAGATATTTAATTTACCTTCCTATAACTTTTCAAATTTACTTTTTAGCTCATCAGACCTGAAAGGCGATGGGCTTATGGCATGGCGTCTGCCTGTACGTCCAATCAAGTCCTGATGAGCTGCAGAGCCCTTGTTCTATTTTTGTTTTATTGATTTATCATCTTGAAACAGGTTTGGTTTGATTGGTGAATAATTTATTTTGAAGATTTACTCTGTTATTTTGTAATCAACAATCAAAACTGAAATAAAATTATTCCAAATAGTGTGCTTGTTTCTATTCTTAATTTCTTGCCTTAAAAAATGACAGGCTGTTCGGAAGATCCATCTTTTTCACATGAACTAGGAAGAAACACTGTATTTGTACTATCTTAGACAACTTTGTATTTAATCAAACATTTCGGTGGTGGATCTGGAGGGCAGATTTAATACCCTGCCCATAACCCATGGTTGCTAGTACAAGCTGTTGCTCGCAGGTTTCACTGCAATATATAGCCACATTGTGTTGTAGGCTTTCTCCCTGCATTAATCCATGGTGATGACGTCACTCTATTGTGTTAACAGTGGATTATTTTTAAGAATCTACTGGTCATTGACTAATCCAGTCAGGAGGGATATCAGGTTTTGACATTTTCGTAATGGCTCACAAAGTTCAAGAATGATGTATTTTGTCTTAGTATATCTGATTAGAATCTTAAAATATCTGATTATTTTTGTAATGTCTGACCCGGGAATCGAACATGTAACCCTTCGACTGTTACGCAGCGCCCTAACCTATTAGGCTACCAGGCCTGCCGGTATTCATATGATTGTTTGTCAGTAAGATCCCTGCATTCTAAACAAGACTGGTAAAGTGTGAAACGCGTGGGGATCGTGCTGAAACACATGAAATGCAGGAGTTTGGCTGTCAGTCAAATCGCTTTGCGTGGAAGATTTGCGCCATGCACGTGCGTGGAAGAATCCATTTCATAAGGGTCGAAGCTACGTGTACCATATCGGATGATTGGGCACCGAAATTTGCAAAATAATATTTTTTTAGGTTACATAATTAAAATGTATTGTCTATAATGCTAGATAATCACATATATATGTTTCGTGACGTCATACATGGATTAAGCTGGAGAATGCATTCGGAGCCGTGGATTCGTGAAATATAATCAACTCGCCCCTACGGGGCTCGTTGTTTTTTTATTTTTAACGAATCCACGGCTCCTCATGCATTCTCCATTACATAATACTAGCAGCCGTGTTATAAGTGAAAAAAACTTGACCACTTTTCAGACTTTTGTTAACGCAATGAACTGTAGCACCCAATGACTGAATATTTTCTGATCATTATGGTTAATTTTACCAGGCCTAATGCAATATAAGAAGATCCACCATTTGACCAAATGATAAGAACAAGCAAATGTGCCTTAACTGTAAGTATTAGCGGCAGGAATTATTGTAAAGTTATTGGCAAACACTTGTTATTCCCGTGGGATATAATAATTAGAGGATATTTGGCTTTTCTTGACTAATACATGTTTGTCTCATTGAGTGAGGTAGAAAGGTTATATTTTTACGAGTGGCGCAGCCACAAGTGAAAATATATAACTGTTCTACCTCACGAGATGAGATAAACATGGTATTTATCAAGAACAGACAAATTTCCATTTATTATATGACCAAATCTTTGCATATTCACCGAAATAGACTTGCATTTACGTTAAGTCGGCAACAATGTGACGTCATGAACTTGTCATGACATCGGAGCATTGTTTTATGACGTCAGGTCATTGTTATATCAGTCACTAGTGACTGATAACACGTTCCATTGTTATTTTCACTAGTGACTGATAACACGTTTCATTGTAATAGATAGATCCCGATATTTCACCTGCAATCATATAATAATGACCTCTGTCCGTCCAGGTTTATTTTCTGGGCCAGAACTCGAAAGCTGTAAGGTCTCCCTCAATGAAAATTGGTATGTGGAAAAGTCATCATGTGTAGATGAGAGGGTTTTTTTTCTCTCACCTTTTTGGAACGTTTATTTTTAGCCATTTCCATGGAAAAACATCATCTGGATTCAAGAGCAAAACTCAAAATGCTTTTTACAATTTCACTTCAAGATCAGATCTTGAAAACTGTTTGGCAGAGATTAATACATGTTAGGTATATATTATTACTCAACCGTGGTGAGATCACTCATTAGATAACAATGAGTTGGTTACACACATGTGTGATACCACCGCATGCTGTCGTAACGTCATAATCGGCGCGTGACGTCATAGTTGTTTTTGGTTGACGTCACAATGTTTATCGCGTGACTGCAATAGCGGGTGACCTATTTGCAAGTAGGCGTCGCTAAAAACGATTTTCTTGCAATTCAGCGCTATTTACATCATTGAGTAATAAATAAAATACTACTAATAATAATAATATACATTTTAACGCCTAATATCCAGTGCAAGCACTGCTCAATGGCGGTACAATTATTACCCTGAAGGAACTGTACTTTCGGTGCCGCTACTAAGCGCTCCGCGCGACCATATTAGTCCGTACCTCCCGTGTTCAGGTACCCATTTAAACAGCTGGGTGGACTGAGTGCAATGTGGATGAAGTGCCTTGCCCAGGGGCACAACACAGTGTAAGACCCAGGTCACAAATGTTTGGTGTTTGGTGTCTCCACCGGGATTCGAACCCGGGCCGTTGGCGTGAGAGGCAAGCATGCTAACCACTACACCACTGTGCTCGTGAATGGCATGGGTATTTAACTCGCTTTCGCTCGTTAAAGTACCAAAGCATTCACTCGTTTAATAAACATGTTATCAAACGGGACATCGTTTAGTATTCTATATTTCTTGTGTAGCATGAGTTTATTACTATTGAGTGATTTAGGATTTATAAATGATTAAAGGTCCATGATGATCGTTCAGTTTTCTTTAAACTTTTCCCACTTGGCAGGAAATAGTAGACTGTCTGCTTGTATGTCTTTCAAACTTGATATCTTTCCTTGGACATAAAACCATTAAGCAACCATCCAATAGTCATTCTTTGACCATGAATCTAAGATAAGAAATCATACAAGTCCTTCCAGAATACCGATGAGCTAGAGACCATGGTATAGTCGCCGTCCTGTCTGTCCGTAATCCTTTCGTTTCCAGAGCAGAACTCTAAAACCATTCATGCTATCTTTCTGAAACTTCCAATGTGTATTACGGTAATAATAAAAACACTTACCGTTTGATATTTAATTGAAATTTCCAGTGTCATTTAGTGACTGAAAGATGTGACCCATTTCACAACATTATTTACGAAAAAGATTTCATTAAAATCGCATTGTAAACAAATTTTGTCAAAGATAAACATTGCATGAACGTGTGGCTTCACCGTACCGGTGATTCATGAATTTGTTACAGATTAAGATTTTGCTACTTTGAATCTCGATAAATTTAATAATATCTCGGTCATTAAACATAGGTAACATATTGTAACAAAATATGATAGATCAATATCGACGTATGGTAAAGCTATTATACAAATTCAAAATAAATAAACCTATCAAAAACGAATAATTAGCAATATTATTTCACGAGACGTTATGTAGTCAAACACCGTTTGTATGACGCCACGAACACGCGATCGCATTTACATGATAACACACGTTATAAAGAGGTAGGCTAATTTAAAAACTCCAATTTCTCTTGCGTTTACATTAGTTCTTTTTATTTTATAATTATTCATTTACAATTGCGTAATATGTCTCCAAATAAAATATAAAAGAAATCTTATTAGAATAAGTTCAAATTCGTAACTACATCTTGAATAGGAAATAGTCGTATGGAAAATAGTTGGACCACGTGCTCTGCCGAGTTGTGAGTTTACGTATATTATATCGCTATTGAAAACGAGTTCCTTTGAATTTAAAATGATTATTTAGAAGGTACATATCATTTGGTCCATGATTTGAACTTTTGATGAACTATGTGCAATTAAATTATTAGAATTTTCTCGTCTATCTTGACGCAAATTCGCTTGTAAACTCGCTTGTGTAAACTCGCTCAGACTAGCACTGTCGGTAAATCGTAGTTGGTAAACATTGATTTTAAATTATGAACCAGTTTATGCATGTTAATGATAAATCAATAGTTATCGTTAATTGCTTCCGTTTTATGTTTAATTGTATGCAATGAATGAAGAACCAACAAATAGTAATACTTTCTGATACTTTATTTATAAAAAAAAATTTTACTTCCGGGTTCGTCTTTTTGGGTCAAAGATGAAATGTCCGACTGGCAAAAATTTGAATCTGCATCCCTGGTATTACCCACCAAATGAAGTGGTGCCTCATGATATTTTCAGATTTCTGAAAAAAAAAAATTCCATTTCCATTGAAACATGTTGGATTGAAATTTCCTGAGCAGAACTCCCAAACCCTTCATCATAACTAAAACTCAGCATGTGTATTACCCACTAACTGAAGTACGGTTTCTTGGGCTTCCACGGGTCCAAAATATTGGACTCGAATACTTGAGGGGTTGGACTCGACTCTGACTTGAGTATTCGAAATTAATACTTTCAGCTAAGTGGCAGCATGTCACAATAACATTTTGTTTGTCTTTGAGGTTTTAGATTATGCATACAGTGGAACACTGATATACAACAAGTACTACTAATTTCGCGATACAATATGGCCATATGTCCCCAAAAATAATCAGTACCAGTACAATGTTCAGCAATACAGTTGATGAATCTAACAACATTTCAGGTTCAAATAAATAAAAATAATAATGCTTATTTATTTTCTGTCTCAGTGATAAAGACATGCAGATGACAGAAGGAAACTTCCGTTAAAATGATATTTACCTATTGTACGTTCTCCTTCCGTGACAAAGGCATACAGTACAGATGACAGAAAAGGGTACTGTTGAATAAATGTGTGACATTGTCGTTGTTCTAATTTCACATCAATGGTAAGAAATCTAGATATGGAATAGCAAGGAAGGAATTTGACATCTAATGTTTATATGCGAAACCTAATTGATAATCTTGAAAATCATTGCAGTATATAAGACTATGGTCGCCATTTTTATAAACAAAGAATGGTCTTGATCATTTCATGAAGGGTAGCAAGTATAAAAGTAGAAATTGGTCCAGATTTAGATACTTAATATTAATAATTAAGACATAATAATCAAACAAAATGTATAATATTATCTTACTTGTACATAGGTTTAGAAAGATATAATTTATTCAATGTCAACATCGTAGACAAATTCACATCCCTACTAAGAAATGGACCGCTTATAGATTTACATGCCTTGAAGATCTGTATTCCGTTTCATATTCCATATTCCGATTGAGTTATGTCCAAGCAAAATTCTCGCATTTTGATTGGTTGTGCCCCTGGTGATTTGACTTGACAATGGAGTATTTTACCTCATATGTCTGTGTCATTATCATTATTCTGTAGCGATGTATGATTTCGATATTGCCTTTTTATTTCACAAATATACTGAAATAATAACAGAATACATTTATTTTACCTTATGAAAAAGCGTAACGTCTACTGTCGCTAGTCAACTCGACTAACATACAATAATTAATAAACATAATAATTTTTAACATCAGTATTTTGACCAACTTGACCTTATAAGCTTCATATTTATTTACATTTGTTGGTATAAACTTCATCTGATATCATCAATTCAATGTTTTATTTGGTTGCATGGTACGATTTTAACTGAACTTTGTGGCTGTGATAATAAAATTAGCCGTTGCGACCAAGGCTGGTGTCACTGTACACTTGTAATGTGGTATAGAACTTGTCCCTCAGGTAATACGACAATCCACTGCAGCTGTTGTTTAATCTTTTCAGGCACGACATGTTCAATGTATATAACTTGCAAAAGGTGACTAAAATTAATGTGAAATTAATGTGATCTTTTATGGAGTCCTCAATTCCCAGAAATGGAATTGAGTCCAGCTAAACCCAACTCGTACTCGAGTACCCGTGGAAGCCCTAACGGTTACGCTTACAATTATCTGTCAAAGATGAGGGACATGCCATCTTCTGATGACTTTTGTTTATATTTGCCCATGGCATGGGCCTTATGAGCTAAAAATCCAACAAGCCAAGTTTACTGGCAACAATTGAAATTAACCAGCTATTTTGATCCCAAGTCACATTACTTGAGTGTCTTGTGATCCACAGGAGGTCAGATTGGATGTCCTATTTTTCAATGCAAAATAAAGCTCCATAGGGCACCTGATCACAAGCTTGATATGATGAACTATACAAGTAGGATACTATCAGCCCATCCTATCTCAGAGTAGAATGTATAAGCTTCACTCCACCTTTATGCCCTGGGTTACAACCCCACATAAATCTTTGGGTATAAAGTGGAGCGAAGGTTATACGTTTTACTCCAACAGAGAATGTTAGTACATCCTCAGTTACCCGGGTTTTATATATGCTCAGTTACTCTCCATTATATCACCCATGGTAAATTTCATCAGAGAAATCTGTTCTCAAATTACCCACCCTTGGCCGGCGTGAGCCAATCAAACCGCTACGCAGCTTGGACCTGCGAGCCAATGACAATTCATATCACTTCGTTGCAAAGCATGCGAGGTCATTTTGTTAGCCATCCGTCACCGGTTATCTCCCTTGACCATTTCCGTCTTATCGTATTGAGTATTTTCTTTGGTTACTGACTTCGTCACGCCGGCCGATGGCGGGTAATTTTAGTACAGATTTCGCTGACAGAGTTTCCCATGGGTGATATAGTGGAGAGAAACAGAGCATATAAAGAAAACCCTGGCTAACCGAGGATGATGTCAGTAATTTCATCTGAAAAAGTAATCAAAACAAAAAACACATTTGGAATGATACAATTTTAATTCAGTTTTCATATTTTCAGGACAGATGTAGCACAAATACATCACAAAATAAATAAATATAACAGTTTCACTTCAGTTCACTCAGTCACGCTTCATGTATCCCAGGCAAAATTATCAACAAACTTGATACATATTTAAAATCAAACTCCACAGAAACAGTTTGTGTTTTGCAACAAGAATATTCAATGAGTGCAGGCAATGACTTGGAACAAATATATACATCAGTATAAAACACAACCATATCTTGTGAAATGAAAGACAGTAGAGGTGGAATTGGTTTAACTTCCCGTCAAGGGCAGAATCTGTGCTAGTTACATGAGAATCTCCTATATCTGCCTTGCAGGAGTTTAAATCTTATCGGCCCTCGGACGTTTTACAGAAACTGGTGAGGTGATTTGAGGGTTACCTCCTTTTCAAGAGTATTTCACTGATATCACAGCTGCTAGTATTATTGCAGCGAGAAACCCCTGCAACACCATTGTGGCTTTACATTGCAGTGAAAGCTGTGAGCATTAGCTGGAACTAGCGAACCAGGGGTGGTACTGCACGGATATTCAGTGTACCTTCCTGCACATATTACAGTTTCTATAGCAGACAATGCTGCTGAGCCCCGGGATTCAAAACCCAAACCTTTTGACCCAAAGCCAAATACGCTAACCACTGTGTTATCCCGTCCACAGACACAGGTAGTCAAATCACATCTTGTTACAAAACCAACATTTTAATAAAAAAAAAACATTCTGTAGTCATTGATATTAAACTTCACAAAGCATTAATTAAGCTTATTAATGAAACAACTACAAAAAAGGAATTTTCAAAGGATGGGGTTCACATATTGAAAGGGGTCACTTTGGGGGGTCCAAATTTCAAAGTGGGGTTGGAACACCCTCTGGATCTGCATCTGTTGTAGCAGAATGGTGCAAGTTTGACACAATCATTTATTATTCAAAACAAATTGCATAATTCATTTCTATTCGTGAAACATTACAGGAAGTATAAAGAAGCAAAGGTCACTTCATTTGTTATTCAGGAAGGAGGTATTTCAAATTGCGGACATCAAACAGGCTTCATTAAAGTTAGATATATAGAAGAGGAATAAGACTGATTTACGACTTGATGGAATACACGGAAACATTTCAGGTTCCTGGCTTATTGTTGTTCATTGACTTTGAAAAGGCCTTTGACTCAGTAGAGAGAAAAAATCTGACAAAGGTGCTCAGATTTTTTAATTTTGGCCCAAGTATTATATAGTGGATTGAAACTCTATATAATGGTATAGAAACATGTGTACTTGTGAACGGTTTCGTCTCAGAGCCCGTCAAAATTGGACGCGGATGTCGCCAAGGTGACCCGATTGTCCCATACCTATTCATACTTTGCATGGAAATTTTAAGCATTATGATTAAACATAATAAGGACATTAATGGAATAAATTAAGGGGGAAAAAAAATAAAAATAAAAAATTGCGGACATAGGCACTGCAATCATCCCCATTAAATCTTAAACTGATGCAAGGCAGAATGAGATTTTGTGATATCTATCAAAACGGTTACTATTTTGGCTTTAAGATATAATGTAATGAAACCATTGATGAACCAGCTGACAAAGACAGACATCGATAGCACATCACTCCACACTGACTGTTAGCACTATGGTTGGGGTTTTGTAATTAATTATGGTTTAATTAAACCAGCATCAACGAAGATCACAGCAAAGGGAATACGAAAACATTTGTTGCCATGAAAATCAACATTCAATGTTAATATCCTCTCTTAGAAAGTATTTTAATGCAGTTACATTTAGCTTCAAACTGAAAATTATGAACTAAAAAAGTAAAAAAAACATTCATCTTGATCTGAAATTTGCATTATTATTTTGCCACACGAACACCATTTACTATATCAAAACACATAATATTTTAGTTGGAGAATATCTGTTTGAATAATATTTGCGTAAGCTACAGAAAGGTTCAAAACAAGAAAAACGTAACAGAAACAAAAGTCTTGTCTCAAACACTGTTGAAGCATTGCACCCAAATGATAAACTGTATGCTACCTTGTGTAAGTCCAATGTTTCTTCAACTGTTGATAGTTTTATTATAAATTTATATGTAAGACACCTTGTCATACAGTATACACCCACTCTTTATCACTAAGTTTAGATGGCTCCATGTGGGCTTCGAGTCGAAAAAAGTCCACTAAAATCAGGCAAAATAATTATGGCTTCCAGGATCTTAAAGGTGCATCTATTACGTTTCATAAATTTTTATTAGGCTTTAATACATTCCGACTCACCATATGTGCTGTTTACAGTGCAAATAAATTACCAGCTTGCATAATCATCCCCAATCGTCAAATATATCATAATTACTAGTTTCCAATTAAAATTGAGTAACATCATTATGCATGTGCAGAACTGAAACTGCACGTCCCATTTACATGCACAGTAGTGATATGATCAACCCAAATTTATCATTTTGTCTGTTATAAATAAGATTCCAAAATCACGTTTGACTCATTGACATGCGTCAATTGCGATGCATTGTCCAGTTTTCGATCAGAAATCACTACTTTTACCTTTATACCATCAATATCAGGGGTCGAAATTAACCTTTTCAATGCAGTAGCCTTTCGGACTAGTGCATTTTCTAAAAATACTAGTCCAGACTTATTCCAGCTAGCCAAATACAACTTGATCATTTTACCTCAAATTTTAACTAGTTCTTCGGACTACCAGTTTTTCACTCTACTAGCCCAGCTTCTTTTTCACTAGCCATGGGCTACCGGACTAGTGCTAATTTCGAAACCTGAATATACTATGTCGACTATCATCAAAATTGTAGTTTTCGGTAACAGTTTGTACTTCTTGATAAAGTAACACCATAATAACGTTAGGAATATGTGACCCCCAACAAAACAATGGATGTACCTTTAACAAAAGCGAAAGACACAAGACAGTTGACATTACATTCTATTGAACACAGTAGTAAGTCCACAATTAACTCTATATGATAATATCTGATGTAATGGACTTATTTGTTAACATTTTCTAAACACTTTCTCATGCTGGCCACTTTCAAATGGGTGGTGCAATACTTTTGACAAGATGTATATATCAATGTGTTGAAGAAACTGGAATCATTCACACGTCAAGTTGTTATTCATATCATTGACAATATTCTCAGTTACCAAGGGTTGAATTAGACTCACTACGAAAGCTGTCACTTCATCCATCCGATCATTTTCTAAACCTAAGATGGACTGAGACCAAAATTTTTACAGTTGTTGACAATGTTCTTCTCATGATGTCTGGCCGATTACAGTTTTCTGGGATCTTAATTCTGTTTTACTTCTATTTATTTTTCTTTTAGGACCCTATACAATAGTGTCCAAAGGGGAAACCTGTTACACCTTTGTGTATGAAACTTAGACTAAATAAATGTTCATGCTTTCCTGAATCAAGGTGGTAATTTGAATTTATCCCACAATTTCCAAATGGACCAGAGGCTTGTTGTGATGGAAACAGATTACATGTGAACATGAATAACCTACAGAACTAATTAGTACCCAAGTGGCCAATTTATATCACAGAACATACGTGGACCTGCAGCTAGTGAGTGGGTGAGTTATTGTTTAACGCCGCTTGGCAGTATCGCAGTCATCAGCAGCGCAGTCTGATTAAAATTGACGGTTTTCTGTGGAATAAAAATTGCAAAATAGTGCATCTACCGGGATATGAACTCATATCGGTCGTAAGTTCCACACCAAACTGTCTGATTACAGCCTGTAGACTCGCGTGTTCGAGTGCAATTCAGGTAGCCAATCAAAAGATGCCCAACAAATGCTTTCGGTGCGAGAAACTAGGGGCAGATAACTCCAAACAGCTATCCTTTTGTCTGTTCCGAATGCTTTCAAAACAGCGACCGTTTAAATACTATGATGTGATTGGTCAGCTATTTGACTCGGCTTTGGCTGCGCTAAACAGGTTCGGAACACATGCCTATACGGGATGTTCTCAGACCTTGTGGCGAGGAATCTACAGAACCTGTTCGTATCCCAGTAGATATATTATTTTGCAAATTTTATTCCTCAAAACAAGGTCGATTTTAATCAGACTGATCAGCAGCGAAACCTACGATGGAATTAGATCATTAGTACCCGGTAGTCAGTATCGGATCGGGGGTGGGAGGTTCAAGGGGGTTCACACACCAAAACCAATCTTGCTCCGCTGTGAAAATTTTTGCATGTAAATTTGATGAACTCCCAAAATCACCACCAAAATCCCACATGAAAATTTCTGAAAAGGAATGAGAATAGAGAATATCAGTACTGGGGGGCGTTCCACTTAAGATCTTAGTCCTAAGATCAATCATAAGCCCATCTTTTATCAATGGCCAAGTTTGGTCTTATGGCTAAGATTGGTTAGTGAAACAGCACCCAGGTCAAGAGGAAGATGTTGTTCTGTCTCCCCAAGACTGACAGGAACTACATCAATATAACGATGGCAGGTTTTCTAAAGATAACAACTTTCACCAAGATCAAAAATAATTTCCTGAGGTTAAATGTTTCACACTTAGAAGATAGCACTTGTTAATTATAGATTAGGGTACACAAATTTGAAAATACAGACAGAGAAACAATAAATTTGGGCAATAGGAAAGATAGACAGAACTTCTACATGTCAAATTCTTTATCACAATAAATATATCAATGAATTGGACAATAGAAGTGACCAGGATCTCCCTATATCAAATTCTTCACAGATATATTCAAAATGGTTCAAATGGTGTTGAATTGTTCTTGCATGAATTGGATCATCCAATGTTTTCTCCAAAGTAGAAGTGAATGTCTAGAAATCATCTAATTCATATATGTTCCAGTACAAAATACCATTTAACATCCAAGTAGCACTCACGACTCAAGTTATTTCTTTGAAGCACACTTTTTGTGTTGGTTTATAAGTTAGATAAAGAATGACCCATGGGCATTACCTAGAAGTAAGCATGTTTTCCCTGTAATAAATGCCTCAGGGTCATTCTTCATCATATATGCAGTTAAGAAATTCATCACAAGCTGCACAGGCTGTAGTTACATGGTCTCCATCACTGGTAGGAATCACAAATTTTGAAGCAGCACTCTTTGTGGAGGAGAAAGTTGGTAGCTGCTGAATAACTTAGTCCCTGAACTGTGCCCTTTCCGGTAATTCCTTCTTCATAAACTGTCACCTCTGCGTCCACAGATCATTCATATTCTCACACAAGTCTTCCAGGCCTTTCAAAGTTCGAAAACTTCCAGCGTAAAATACTAGGTCGGAGGTCACAAGCCTGTCAAATTAAACCAGAACAAATGATTAAATAAAGTTTCATATAAAAAATAGAGCCATGGGCTCTGTAGCTCATCAGGATGTCATTGATTTACTATCTAAAGTTGAATATTTAAGATATTTAAGTTATTGTTTACAAGCAAAAGATAGGTTCTTAGATCATGACCACTGTGACCCCATTTGGGGTCACAGGGTCACATAATCTACAATTTAGATTCCCCATTGGCCAAGGAGTCTGCACACAATTTTCAGCTCTCTAGACCTTTTGGAACTGGAGAAGAAGATGAAAATAGGTTTTTAACGATGTGACCCCAGTGACCCCATTTGGGGTCACGGGGTCACGAAATCTACAATTTAGAATCCCCATTGGCCAAGGAGTCTGCACACAACTTTTCAGCTCTCTAGACCTTTTGGAACTGGAGAAGAAGATGAAAATAAGTTTTTAAGGATGTGACCCCATTTGGGGTCACAGGGTCACGAAATCTACCATTTAGAATCCCCATTGGCCAAGGAGTCTGCACACAACTTTTCAGCTCTCTAGACCTTTTGGAACTGGAGAAGAAGATGAAAAAAGGTTTTTAACGATGTGACCCCAGTGACCCCATTTGGGGTCACAGGGTCACGAAATCTACAATTTAGAATCCCCATTGGCCAAGGAGTCTGCACACAACTTTTCAGCTCTCTAGACCTTTTGGAACTGGAGAAGAAGATGAAAATAGGTTTTTAACGATGTGACCCCAGTGACCCCATTTGGGGTCACGGGGTCACGAAATCTACAATTTAGAATCCCCATTGGCCAAGGAGTCTGCACACAACTTTTCAGCTCTCTAGACCTTTTGGAACTGGAGAAGAAGATGAAAATAAGTTTTTAAGGATGTGACCCCGGTGACCCCATTTGGGGTCACAGGGTCACGAAATCTACAATTTAGAATCCCCATTGGCCAAGGAGTCTGCACACAACTTTTCAGCTCTCTAGACCTTTTGGAACTGGAGAAGAAGATGAAAATAAGTTTTTAAGGATGTGACCCCGGTGACCCCATTTGGGGTCACAGGGTCACGAAATCTACAATTTAGAATCCCCATTGGCCAAGGAGTCTGCACACAACTTTTCAGCTCTCTAGACATTTTGGAACTGGAAAAGAAGATGAAAATAGGTTTTTAAGGATGTGACCCCTGTGACCCCATTTGGGGTCACGGGGTCACGAAATCTACAATTTAGAATCCCCATTGGCCAAGGAGTCTGCACACAACTTTTCAGCTCTCTTGACCTTTTGGAACTGGAGAAGAAGATGAAAATAAGTTTTTAAGGATGTGACCCCTGTGACCCCATTTGAGGTTACAGGGTCACGAAATCTACAATTTAGAATCCCCATTGGCCAAGGAGTCTGCACACAACTTTTCAGCTCTCTTGACCTTTTGGAACTGGAGAAGAAGATGAAAATAAGTTTTCAAGGATGTGACCTCGGTGACCCCATTTGGGATCACAGGGTCACGAAATCTACAATTTAAAATCCCCATTGGCCAAGGAGTCTGCACACAACTTTTCAGCTCTCTAGACCTTTTGGAACTGGAAAAGAAGATGAAAATAGGTTTTTAAGGATGTGACCCCTTCGACCCCATTTGGGGTCACGGGGTCACGAAATCTACAATTTAGAATCCCCATTTGCCAAGGAGTCTGCACACAACTTTTCAGCTCTCTAGACCTTTTGGAACTGAAGAAGAAGATGAAAATAAGTTTTTAAGGATGTGACCCCGGTGACCCCATTTGGGGTCACGGGGTCACGAAATCTACAATTTAGAATCCCCATTGGCCAAGGAGTCTGCACACAACTTTTCAGCTCTCTAAACCTTTTGGAACTGAAGAAGAAGATGAAAATAGGTTTTTAAGGATGTGACCCCTGTGACCCCATTTGGGGTCATGGGGTCACGAAATCTACAATTTAGAATCCCCATTGGCCAAGGAGTCTGCACATAAAATTTCAGCTCTGTGGAATCATTTGTTCTGGAGAAGAAGTCGAAAAAGCGAAAAGTTTACGGATGGACGGATGGACGGATGGACGGATGGACGGATGGACGGACGCCGGACACCATGCCATGCCATAAGCCCATCGGGCCTTTCAGGCCTGATGAGCTAAAAATGCATATCATCATGTTTAATATTCCCACAAAATTGAGGTACTGCAACAGGTATATCCTCAAGAAAAATTTGAATATCGCACTTAACTAAGGTAACAACGCTATTTGTAAAAAAACAAACCAAAACAACAGAAAATGATTCTTTTAATTACTTTAACTGCAATGTGGCTTCTGCTTTTCTGGGTTGGAGTCTCTTTTTTTTGTAACAGGGATCACTGAATAAAATGTTAAAAAAAAAGATAAAAAAAAGAAGGTAACAACGCTATTTGTGATCATAGAATGATAGTTTCTTTTAAAAACCTTTTAGAAAAGATTTAAAGATGTTCTGAAAACAAATCTATACTGGTAAGGTTTTAAATGTAAGGATAAATTATTGAACTATTCAAAACCGTGAGTATCACCATCATTTACAATTACATCTAAGTTTTTAACTGTAAATAATATAATGTAATAATAATGTAATGTAATGTAAAGCGATATTCTCTCTGCTGATTGGATTAAACAAGGTCATGTAAACTTTACTCTAATAAAAATCTGCCTTATCCTTTTTCCGCATCAAAGAACTTACAAGAACAGCCCTTAAAGGTTTTTAACCTTGTGGTATGCCACCATAGGACTTCATCCAGAGTTACCTCCCTTTACAGGATTATCACAGTTTCAACTTGCCATAACAATATCTATTAATTGTGTTTCAGGCGGTGATAGACGACCTGTTAGAGAGAGGGCTTGGTGGGGATAACAACATGCGGATCCACTAAAGGATACACAGACGGTACCAAACCAAGTTTGGGATAAAATAGAAGATATCAAATATCTATTAATATTCAGAAAAAACTCCACTCACCCATACTGTGGCCCTCCATCATTGCACACGTTGAGTTTAGATAAATGTTGACTTAAAATCCGTTTGAAAGACTGGTTGATTCTTACAAATAAATCCTGAAGCGTAAAATTATAGAATTAGATCATGCTATTATCTCAGTTATGTGACTGGGTTTTGTCTGCAGTAAACTGGTACAGAACTCCAGAATCTGTTCGTATCCCAGGAGATGCATTATTTTGCAAATTTTATTCCTCGGTCCAAGGTCAATCAGACTGTCGTGAAATGTTGCATGTATAACTATGTAATTATTCACTTTTAATGAACAATTTATAAAATAAAAAAAAGGTTAGATAGGTTTGAATTATAATTTTGAAAATATTTACTTTTGTTGTGATTCCAATAACATTAGACAAACAAACTTTCACAAACTTAGGATAATATTCCATACATTTTCAATCTTTCCAAGGAAAAATATGTATATGGTGAAATTCTCCATGGGTTGGTTGTCCAGTGATCATATAATGATTAAAAAACCTACCTTGACCTGGGATACAGGTAGAATGTCGATGATTGCCTCATGAAGTTTGGCCATTTGCTTACATAGAGATCGAAAACATGCTGATGGCATTGGAGCTTTCACTTGGTACTGTAAACAGAAGGAAATGAAACTCAATTGGAGAGGCAAATTATTGAAAATTATAAGTGGTCGAAAATAAAGATATCATTTGGTCTTAGAAAGAATTACACATATAGGTGTCGTAAGTCGTAATAGTGGCAGTTTCCATATGCGTGACTAACGTATATACATTGCAGCGTGATTATCCAATTTGACCTTTTTGTTTATGGACACGAGATGGCTATGTCGAATACAAGAGTCTTCAGAAAGAATTTGAGATTAAAGAAGATATTTTGCTAATTGTTGGATTTGTATATCATTATTTAAAGAGAAAAAAAGCAAATGTTGTTGGTTTTAAGATCCTTCCTTGAGGCATCATAAAGAGATGGATTTTCAAGTCCTCAAGAATTCAGTCAGGTATAAAGTTGAGACATGTCGACACGTTTGTTTGGAAAACCATGTGGTCTATGATAGGAATCCTCACTTTTGGTATCCGTATAGACGCGTATTGCGTATTACGTATTACGTATTACGTATTCAGACACTATTTGTGAGTGTCCCGGGGAACACGTACTACGCTCTGCGCACCACGCTTTACGCTTTATGTGTTCATGGAATCAACTATTACCATTTTGGTGCACAGTGTTAAATACGCATTATGCAGTATGCACTCCGTACACATAGAATCCCGGCCTTAGAGGGTACACTTGATTTGTTCTAAACCGGCTGATGGCAGACGTTAAACAGCATGCACTAACACGTGATCATCCAACCAGCTCACTGTAAGAATCAATTGCATAAGGCTACCACACCTGCTTAACTGAAACTGACTCATTTGGATGACAGCCTTGTTCAGCGGTTCCAAAAGTGTCTCAGTGAGTGAACATCCAAACTATCAGGTATTGACTCAAAGAGACTATTGCGATAGCGATAGTCTATTGTCACTTACCATTGCAATAGCGATAGACCATTGTAACTCACTATTGCAATAACTATTGCGATAGGTTTTTTTTGTACAAATAGCAATAAATAGCTAGATTTCTTACAGGTTTTAGTAGAAATGTTTAATTGATGTAAGGAATATGGAGCCAAAATCAGTCAAGAAATCATAAATGAAAATACTTTTTGTCATTTTGCTATCTCTAGTTCTTCCCTTTTGACATTCTAAAATGAAAAATCTTGAATTAAATGCAGTGAGGCTTGTGTAAATCATCCATAATTAAGGGACATGTAATAGTTTTGATAAAATCGATAGTTGACCTTAATATTGCGATAGCGTTTTTGTATTTACTATCGATATAGTACTATTGCCAAGCCAACTATTGCGATGCATCGATAGTTCGATGTATTGTTACACCCCTACTATCAGGTGACAGTGTCTAGCTGGCTGATCTGCCAGTGTACAAATCAAGTGTGCCCAGTCAATGTTTGACTGAATGAGTGTTACCAACCTGCTGTAGCTGGGCCTCTATCATACTCTCCATAATGGTGACCAGCTTGTTGTTGATTTCCTCTATATGATCATTGTAATCCTGAAATAATCAAACACATCTTTGTTATAAACTACAATTCATTCTTTTTTTTGTTTTACACAACCTGGAAACAACATTATTTTGATCACATTGCTTTCAAATAGTGCCCTAGATATATACAATTATCAAATCTCAAAATGCAAAAGTAGGTTTGTTGTGTTGCTAAATATAGCACATGTTGTACAGGTCACAGCGGCTAGTTTTATTGCTGGGAGAAAACTTGCAACACCATTGTGGCTTTGCATTGCGGTTAGACCTGCATGCATGGGAAAGGAACTAGCGAACCATGGGTAGTACTGCGCTGAAATTCAGTGTAGCATTGCAGCCAAACCTTAAAGGTACATCCATTGTGTTGTTGGAGGTCAAATATTGCAAACGTTATAAATGGTGTTACTTTATCGAGAAGTACCGACTGGTACCGAAAACTATCATTTTGATGATAGTAGACTTAGCATATTGATGATATGAAGGTAAAAGTAGTGATTTCTGATCGAAAACCAGACAATGCACAGCGTGTGGCGCGCGTCAATGAGTCAATCGTAATTTTGGAATCTTATTTATAACCGACAAGAAGACAAGTTTGAGTTGATAATGATTAATAGGTCACATAACTACTGTGCATGTAAATTGGACGTGCAGTTTTGGTTTCTGCACATTCATAATGATGTTACTCAATTTTAATTAGAAACTAGTAATTATGATATATTTAGCAATTGGGGATAAATATGCAAGCTGAGTGAAATTATTTGCATTGTAGACAGCACATGTGTTGAGTTGGAATGTATTAAAGCCAAATAAACTTTTATAAAACACAATGGATGCACTTTTAATGCATAAAGAACAGTTCTCGACAGCAGACATAGGTTGCTGAACCCTTGAACTGGATTCAAAGATCAGAAACTGTAGCTCATGAGGGTTTATATTGTTTGATGATGAAGTCAGAAATATATTGTCTCAATATAATGCACAATCCCTAGCCATGACAAATCTTAGTCTTGAAATTGAGAGAGAGCACTCAGCAAGGTCAACACACAGGAGATTATGCAATATGCTGACCCCTTGGCTCTGGTTACAAGCCAGCTGTGGTTTTACAGCCAAATTATGTAATAGCCTCTGCCTTGCACTAAACATTGGCAGCACTGATCTAACTGCATAAGGCTTAGAGAGAACAGGCAATGTGATGAATCTCATGGTACATAGTACAATTTAGAATCACCTTGGCTAAATAATCTTTGCACAATTTTAATGTTTCTAAGCCTTTTCATCTAAACATCAGATTCTGAACGCAATATTCCTTCTAGTTTGTTCTGGAGAAGAAGATGAAAATAGATTTTTAGGTTTTGATCTGTGAGGGCTTTTTTTTAATAATATCCACAATATTCAGTTCATAGGCTATTCAACAATTCTCATTTCACATTGATTACATCAATTTGACAAACATGTTCATAATGGAGACTTGATCTTCGACATATATTTCACATTTCTACGGAATAAGATTAACTGAGAAGTTGCTTTTTTTTCTCAATTCTGCATTTCTCAAACCCAAGTTAGGACTCGCATATCTAAAAGATGAGATGACTCTCCCTCAGGTATTTTATTAGGGAAAACCAAATACTGAATGAAGTGACATAAAATATCAGTTCAAAATTCAATTTCAACAGTTTGTTTAGGCTGTGGCCAATATTTGGGGTCATAGGGTCACCAAATCTACAAGTTAGAATCCCCAATTCCCAAGGAGTCTGTATACAAAATTTCAGCTCCCTAGACCCAGTGGTTCTGGAGAAGAAGTCGAAAAAGCGACAGACGGACGGATGGCCTGATGAGCTAAAAAGTGATGAGCATTGAGAAAGAAAATGTTGGTCAACAGCTTCTTTTTATCTGTGTCAAGTTATTAAGAGCTTCCTTCAAATTTTAGGATAAATGACTCTTGATGAATAACAAATATATACATTGGTTCACTCAACTCAACAGGTTTGCTTTCAACATTGATAACATTTCCTCTATTGTTTACAGACCTTGATGATTTGCTCGAGGTGTTTGAGCATGTTGACGTTGCGAGAAGGAAGATGTTGTTCGAAGTGTCTCTTCACCATCGGCATGAAATAAACAACCATCTGCAGGGCTCGTGACGCCAAGGCTGTAGGTACAAGAAAACTCATTTCAATGTTAAATTTGGAGGGGTAGATCCTCGAGCTTGTTTCTCCTGATTAGAATTTAAAGACCCGTAATCTGACCAAGACAATAATTAGTGTAACTAATTAGTTGATACAAAACAAGCTGTAATTCTCATCCATTGAATAAAGTATATGTTTTTCTCAAAACTCACCGAGGGTTTTTGTGGTTATTTTCTTGAGTCCAACAAGTTGTAAAGCTCCTGCACCCAGCACAAGCTGACATGTCCGAGAGTTGAATGTCTGCAAACAGTAAAAATAAAATTTATAATAATAAAAATATATAAATAAATAAATAAATAAATAAAAATAATATTTTAATTAGATCATATCATAACGGTGAGGTGAGGTGACTTGGGAATTCATGCTCCTTTCAGGATTATTTCACTTATATCACGGCTGCTAGTAGGAAGCCTGGAACACCATTGTAGCTATATCTTGTGGAATATACATTGTGCTATACATCGACTGGAACTAGCAAACAATGAGTGGTACTGCGCTGAAATTCAGTGTTGCATTGCACCCAATAGGCAAATTTGCCATGCACCTGGCGGGAATCTTGATACAAAGTCAAACTCGCAAACCACTGCACTATCCCACTCCATCATAAACTATTTAACTGTTAAAGTAGTAACAGTCCAGAACTAGTAAAAAATTTATTATTTCATTTGTTAAGAAGTTATAGTTCCCAGAAACCACTGTGTGAAGTTCAGATGCAGGCGCTGATACGCTAGCACATAAAAGTTAAGGAATTGCAGCAAAGCTTAGATAAGCAAAGGATGGAAACTTACGCAAGTTATGACTTGCGAGGGAAGTCAAATTTACTTAAATTTGCTATGGAATCCAATAGGTGCTGCCTAATAGGTCATTGAACTACAGTGAAACTATTAGGTGTCCAACTGACTTGCACACAACATAAGCAAGGTAAACTTTGCCCTCAAGAGTTGTCCTAACTATTGATGTAAAGTTGACGTTACCTTGAGTAGATCGATGAGTCTTGTGAGAAGATCAGGAGCTGCGGTTGGAATGTTGTTCAAACACTGACAGTATTCTACCACCATCTTGATGAGCATCAGCACAGTCCTGAAGGGGAGATAACTCTCATTACAGTAGGGGCATGGGAGATAACTCTCCTTACTATATGTTGATGTTTGATTCTAAGCAAGGCATTAGTCCGATTCAATGGAAATAAAATTGGTTCTTTTCGCATAAATTACTTCAACAACCATATGAATAATTAGAAAATGAATTGAAGAGGTTATTGAACAAAAACTGTTTGATGGACAAGCAATATTAAATTAGAAGAGCGTTTGCGGGACACCGCAAAAGCAGAGCAGCTCCGAAACTTTGGGTCTCGCCTTTCCCTGTTCCGCCTTCTCCTCAGCATAAATAAAATGGGAATTTTTTGGGAAAAAAATTTGTTCATTATTCAAGTTATTCTACCAAGTTGAATCATCACTGGGGTCACTTTTCACAAGTTTGTTCTTAAAACCTATTTCTGATTTCAAAATTGGATCAAAGGATTAACATGGCCTGAACCAATATCTCATGACCTTGAACTTTGACCTTCAAGGTCACACCATCAATGATTACTTTTCATTGTGTATAACAATCATGCAATGACTCAAAGTGTTCATTGTTAACATAAGGCATATTCACAATAGCACGCTTAAGTTGTGACCTTGCTGTGACCTTGAACTTTGACAGATATTAGCGAAAACGTTTTCAAATCTTGGTCTTTCTCCATAGTTGATATATACCAAATAAGAGCCTGACAGCACAAAAATGTTTGAAGTTATCGTGTTTACAAGGATTATTGTAGTGATTTAAGAACTCATGACCTTGACCTTTGACCTTGAATGTGAACACGTCAAAATCATTCACCAGATTTATAAGAAAGAAGCTATGTATATGAGGTGTTAATACCTTTTTGGAAAAAAGTTACTTAGAGATTTCAGAACTAGTCACCATGACCATATCTCGTGACATTGATCTTCAAGGTCACACAGTCAATGATAACTTTTCATTGTGTATAACAATCATGTAATGATTCAAAGTGCTAATAGTTAAAATAAGGAATGTTCGAAACTGCATGCTTAAGTTGTGACCTTGACCTTGGATGGATTTAGCGAAAACCCTTTTCAAATCTCAGTCTTTCTCCATAGTTGATATATACCAAGTAAGGGCTTGATAGCACAGAAATGTTTGAAGTTATCGTGTTTATAAGGATTTTTGTAGTGATTTCAGAACTCATGACCTCGACCTTTGACCTTGAATGTGAGCATGTCAAAATATTTCCCCAGGTGTACAAGAAAGAAGCTATATATATATAAGGTGTTGATACCTTCATGGAAAAAAGTTATTTAGTGATTTCAGAACTGGTGATCTTGACCCTATCTCGTGACCTTGACCTTTAAAATTCAAGGTCACACAATTAGTGATCACTTTTCATTGTGTATAACAATTATTTAATGATTCAAAGTGTTAATAGTTGAAATAAGACATTTTCGCAAAAGCATGCTTAAGTCGTGCCCACGCTGTGACCTTGACCTTTGACGGATGTTAGCGAAAACCTTTTCAAATCTTGGCCTTTCTCCATAGTTGATATACATCAAATAAGAGCCTGATAGCACAAACATTTTTCAAGTTATCGTGTTTACAAGGATTTTTTTTAGCGATTTCAGAAGTCATGACCTTGACCTTTGACCTTGAATGTGAACATGTCAAAATCATCCACCCGGTTTATAAGAAAAAAATTCCCCACGGGCATAAGTAAGAAGTTATGTATATGAGTTCTCAAAACCTTCTAGGAAAAACGTTATAGCAAATACAAAACGCGTAGGCGGCGGCGACAACGGAAACTGCGCAAAAACTGATAGCAGCTCCGACTAAGTCGGAGCTGCTAACAAGTATTTGTCACTAAGGTGACATGATCCCCCCGCCGCAAATAATACTTCAAAATTTAAAAATAATGTCAAGATCAGCAAAATCGACTGTCAAACATGTTGAAAAAGTCAAAGTTCCACTGTGACCTTGAGAAAAATGTCTAGGTCACCAAAATCTAAATCAGCCCTTTGTCTTGCCTAGGAGGTGCTTTATGTAAGATATGATGGAATTCCGGTGAATGGTTCTTGAGATATCCCGCTGACAAGCTTTACATGAACATTAACATGTCGAAAAATTCAAAGTTCCACTGTGACCTTGAAAATAATGTCAAGGTCACCAAAATCTAATCAGCCCGTCGTCTTCCCTTGGAGAAGCTATGTGTAAAATATGAAGAGAATCCAGCAAATGGTTATTGAGATATCCTGCTGACAAGGGTGAATGACAAGTCTCATTGTGACCTTGAAATGAAGGTCAAGGTCACAAACCTCTGTAGGAACATTACTCTTGCTATGATGAACCCATATGCAAAATATGAAAAGAATCCAGTGAACAGTATTTGAGTTATTCCATTTCGTACGGACGTACGCAGCCGAATACTATATCCCCCGCTTCGCGCTAAACGCGCGGCGGGGGATAAAAAGCAAAAGTTGTAACCAAAAATGTCACCATTACATACCCCACAACAGCATACTTTTCCCCATCAATCAGAATATATTCAAATGGTTTTTTATCTGCAAAAAGTAAAAACAAATTGTCAATAAACAACAAACAAGTAGTATAATTCAAAATTATTAATCTGGACATCGTTTAGAATAATTAATTTCTTAGTTTATCAAAGTATATATGTCATTGAGAAAACACATTTCCATCTTTATGTCAATGTTCATAATAGCAGCCTGCCGGCCAGCCAATTACAAATTAATTTCAGATCAGGCCCGTTGCAAATATAGCCAGTAAGCCCTACTGGCTTGTGAGATTTTTCAATAAGCTAGGTGTTTACAAATTGTCAAAATTTGAGAAGAGCTTTTTAAAAAAAATGCCAATTAAGACCTAAGGTATTTGAAATACTGCTTAGTGGATGAAAATTAGTTTCTTGAAATACCTGTTTCTATTCTTCTCTCTGGGACAGTCAAACAACCTGCAAAACATGTTCATGAATTAATTTAAGGCTGTTCAGCTTATGAAACTTTTCACAGGTTGTATTACACTGAAATCAAATATGAAGTTATTCCTGAAGTAGAAATAGGCTGGTTTCTGTGACAATTAGTATAATTTTTCTGTCAATTGTGGTGAGAAATATATAAATCATCCCACGACATTATTAAGATTGGGTTCAAAACCAAGTATACAAACTTATACAGAAACGAGTCAGAGTATGCGTATTTGCACATTGGTTAAAGCCTAAAGTTGTTGCTGATGAATCCTGTTCATAATTATCTCAATGGAAGTAAGATGTTAACTATATAGCAGATAGAAGGAAAATAGGTTAATTGATAACAATGTCATTAATTATATATTTCCCAAATGGCCGACTCTCAGGTCCTTGGTTCTTGTATCGGCTCACGGCAGCGTCTCGTGCCAATACAACAGGCCTTGGACCTTTAACTGGGTAAGTACCAATATTAAACAATGACTTACACCTTTCTCAGCACTATGAGGACTCTGAAAATCTAGAGTCTGATTGGCTAAAATCTCTTCATCCTACACCCAGGGACCAAAAGTTCTTCCCCACTCTGGCATTTCCATAGACTTACAGGTTAATTAACCGTTGCAAGAATAATTTTCATAATTAAAATGTATGTAAAATGGTTATGAAATATATATCAAAAGATTGGAAATCACTTCAGCTACATACACATAATTTCCATGTTAGATTCCGTTGAGTGTCAAGAAAATTGTCTTCATATAAGCAAAGCATATACATCATATGTCAAAAATGTAACATGGCGGCCAATGGGACATTGGTACATGAACTTGTATATACGTTCTTCAGTCGGATGTCATTTGATGTGTGATCAACATAAAGATGAACGAAATTACAGATGCACAGCTAACATATTTTCAAAGATATTTGTTAAATTTTACAACAATTTGATTTAAACTTAAATTACGAAAATTATTCTTGCAAAGGTTAATTAACATGTAAGTCTAAGGGAAAAGCTAGGGTTGGGAAGAACGTTTGACCCTAGACTGTACCTGATGCTGCTATGTGGTCAACGAGATCCTGGAACTCGGCCGGTACATCCGCTTGCTTCCATCTCTCGTTGTCCAGGATCAGGCTGCAATAGAGAGCGACATCATACAGAGATAGTAGCCACATAAATAGAGATTATTACCTGATGAAGTATGACATATGGCTTTCACGTAACAAGTGAGAATTTGGTCTCTCGAGCAAGAGTGAGGGTTTTTGAGAATTTGCACGAGTTTTGTAAAAGCCATATGACACACTTTGTGAAAAATAATTTCTTTATTACCAATTTCTTAAAAGCCCCTCTATAGCAGCAGAGCCATGATTTGTCAAGGACAGCAGAACATGACTGTTTCAAATTGATACAAATTCAGAATAACAAAGGTCATCATGACAGAACAGCATGAATGAAAAGTTCTGGACCGAGATTCTCGGAGCTCTGCACTTGGATAATTGTAAACTCATGTTAAGGTGTACTTACGACAAACATACCACTACGTTAGTTTTGAAAATCTAGTCCCTGGATTTAATCAAAGTCAAATGCAAGAGAATATCCAATGACACCCACCTTAATTTATTTTTTCTTTCTTCATGGAAGCGAGCAACAAATCTATTTGCCTGAAAAAAGACATGAAGAAGCTTGATAAGAGCAAGAACAATCACCATTAAAATTAGAATTTATCACCCAAAACTGGGTTTCACAGGAGATATCGCTTGTGTGAGATCAAGCGATATCTCCTAGGAGATATCGTTTTGGCAGTAGATTTTGCACAATGCCCTGCCACCGGCAACTACATGACATCACAATGCTTTTACATCATTGAGAAATGACGTCACAATGATATGACGTCATAACCATGATGACATCACAATGCTATGACCTCACCGCACTGGAAGTCAAATAGCAGAGATGTGCTCCGAGATGTACACTATTTTCACTAAAAGGTTATAAGAATGATTTTGGATGATAAATAGAATCTTACCCTCGTGTCTTCTGATATCAAATGTATCAACACTCGTTGATAAAAGTAAAAATATCCTCGGCAAGCCTTGGATATTTGTAACTTTTATCAACTCGTGTTGATATATTTGATATCAGAAGACACTTGGGTGAGATTCTCTATATATATTTTCATAAATTTTTCAAAAATTTGACTCAATTTTTTTGGGTAACAAAATGGAAAACAACAAACTTCTAAGAAAATTAAGCAATCTATGACATACCTGATTCTGTAGACTAGCACGCAAGGAGGTACTGGGACGCCCACATATAGACTCACAGTCACTCACAAACGACTCCACGTCACGACACAAGGAGACAAACTCAGTTGAGGACAGTCTTTCTAAAAATCCATCCTGAGGAAGAAAATAAATCAATACGAACATTTTGAATAAAGAAATGACAAGTATGTCAATAAGTGAATTTTGTTTTTTAAAGATGCTGATGAGAATTGGTAATGAAGTTTGAAGCTGATCAAAACATTCAACAAAAGAAAAGGGAAATAACTCTAAATCATTGCATGTATATGTTACTAGTATGTCTTACAAAAAATAAAAGTAAATCTAAAATGCCAACCAGTGTCAAATAATAGGTATTTGATTTAAAATTTACAAATGAACAAAATCACACACAGCTAAAGCAGAATGACATATAACTGTTTGGAAAAAGAGCTGTTTTTGGTCTTCACCTTTGCCCTCGCCACGACAACCTTGACAACACGGTCGTGGGCATTATCACATATAGCACACAGCATCTCACGGAGACTAGAGCTGAGTTTGGTGTATTCACTCTCTGTAATCATCACATCCACGTCCTCACTCCTACAGAAACAGAGCGATATTTATACATTATACGGCAAAACTGAATTGTCTAATATTAATTCATATAATAATAATGTAATAAAGATACGTAACTATGCCCTTCTGGCTTGGAAATATATATATAGCCAGTGACCAATCATGAATCATTCCATTTGTTATTGAGATGTGATTCCTATAAATTTGAACACTATGAATGGCTTTGCACTTATCACATTCACCAAAGAAAGTGTTAACTATACATTTGAGATTGACATCAGTGGCAGGGGGTTGAATCCCCTTTTGACCAAATTTGTATGTAAATTTGATTGACCCTCCCTGCCCTGCGGCGGCGATGGAAACTGCGCAAAAACTGATAGCTAAGTCGGCAAATAGCCCTGGTCTAATGATAAGGCATGTTGCTCCTATGTGACCGACTGATGGGGACAATTTGGCAATCTCAAAGATCTTGGGGCCATTGCAACCCCAAACTGTACAACTTGTGCCAAATTCAAGGGACAGAGGAAATTCCTCGCTGGTCATTTCAAACCAGAGTATTCCGAATACATCTGGTCCCAATCAAGTGATTTGCCCAATACACCACTTACAACGGTGTACTCTGGGTTCCTTATCAAGCATAGCCTATGAAAAAATACTCAATATCTAGCACAGTTGACTCACACAGAGACATGTAGATGAGAAGGTTCCTCAAGCACAGGAGAGTCCTCTGTTGTGGGAGACATCACTGGTGTTGGCGCCTTCGTCCGTCCTGCCGCTATCCCAATCACATCACTCACAACACCCTGAAAAGCCTGGTAACAAACAAGCAATTGGAGAAAGTTATATTTTTTCTTCTAACAATAAATACATGTGTAATAGGTATGAAATAAGGTTGAAATGACAATAAAAAAGAAAAACTTCAAGAAGATCCCAGCCCGTATTAAAAGTTACTGGGTTCCGGCCTATCAGACAAGTCTTTATTGTATACACTGGTGTTTCAGTGTTTTTTGTTAACAATTGACTTATTTCTTATGAAATGATGAGGGCTTTAACAACACTTCAAAGAGTATTTTGCTCTATCTAGTTAATAGTTTTGCTTTGGGAAAGACCCATTATCAGAGCTGCCTACCTTCATATCAGGTAAAGTGTAGATATATAGCAATTTTGGAGTATTTTGTAATGTTTAGGTGTACAACTCGATGAAGTTAGTATGATACTATTAGTTAGTAGATAGCATGCTCTGGTTTGACAACAATAATCATTGTCTGACTTTGTATACTGGGGTTAACTCTGGAACTTAGTTATAATCTAACTCTATATCAGTCAGAACTCCATTACTCTATACAGAAATTTATGAAATTAACATTTTATATAAGAGGTGTACAATTTGCAACATTGGTGTACAATCATATTTCAGGACTGTAAAGTGTACAAAATACTCCAAAAGTGTACAAGTAGGCAGCCCTGCATTATACCATTGTGGCTATGCAATGTGCCAAAACCTGCAAGCCTTGGTTTAAATTAGCAAACCATGGGTGGTACGAAATCAAAATTCATGTAGATTTGCACCTAAATGGAAAACCTTTGGACTATTGAAGCCTTGAATATTACAAAAAGGGCAATTTAAAGGGGCAGTAGCACGTTTTTTCGCTCAAATAAGTTGATGAAATGTATTTGAAAAATAATTTCACCAATAGTAAAACGTCCTTCTCTCTTCAGAAAATAAAGTTTAAAATAAGTGTACATGTTTTGGTTAAGCCATGGGAATCGTATTTGTAATACAAAATAATAAATTGTGTTCACAATAAAATGGCCGCCATGCAATTTTTGCTTTATACGCAACATAGGTTTTACCACTACAGATAATTGGTTTGTGTAATAAGATTTTTTACCCTCTTAAGTTCATTTAAATGACATAAACTATCATTATAAATGGTAAATTTGAAAAAAAATTTTTTGCCCAAAACGTGCTACTGCCCCTTTAAGAGGCAAGTACTTCATATGAAAGGGGATATAGTATGGGTGAAACAGTATATATAACTATGCAACGTACCTGAGTTCTGGCTAGAAGTTTCTTCATGTTGGAGAAGATCTGTTTGAGTAGATCCATCCACTGTGTGTAGTTCAGGAGACGCATCTGGTCCGCCAGACTGAAATAACAAAATGGTTTTTACTTGCCACAGACTTTTCACCAGACTCCATTCATAAATCATAAGCTTGACTAAAACCAGTTTGGAGAAGGAAGGCAATTTATAAAGTCATACAACAAATTTTTGAAGGGTAGTGTTTCACCCACTTGAAAATCTATGTCAAAATGCTACCTTTACAAACTTCGATTTGTTATTTTTCAAATTTGTCAAGCATATAACATAAGAAGATTCTAATTTACCACCAGTATTTATGAAAATCTGACCATTGAATCTTGGAGTTGAAAGGCAAAACAGGACCATATAGATTACACACCAAATTTGAAGCTTTCAAGTCATATAGTTTTTGAGTTTTTGAGTGAGTGAGTTGGGGTTTAACGCCGCTTTCAAGATTATTTCACTAATATCTGCTAGTAATATGGCAGGGAGAAAGCCCACAACGCCATGTGGCTATACATTGCAGTGAATCCTGCGAGCAACGGCTAGAACTAGCGAACCATGGGTGGTACTACGCTGAAATTCAGTGTCCATTGCACCCAAACCTTACTGTGTGTAGAACAGTTCTCTACTGCAGACAAAGTTGCCGTGCCCCTGGCGGGATTCGAACCCCGGACCTCTTGATCCGAAGCCGAACGAGCTAACCACTGCGCTATCCTGCCCCCTATAGTTTTTGAGGTTTACTTGACACTCACCTGCCTACATTTCCCTCTGTGTCGATATCATCAGCTGCTGACACAGCCTCAACAACTGTCTGTAAGTAAATATGGTTTACCTTTTACTTTTATTTGTTTAATCCTTTATCCTCCAAAACTGTGCTCTACAGATCTATAGCTTGATCTCACACAAGCGATATCTCTTTGACAGTAGATTCGGTAAAATCACATCACAATGCTTTTGCATCAACAAGTAATGCTTCACACAGTCTGATTAAAATCAACCTTGATCCGAGGAATAAAATTAGCAAAATAATATATCAACTGGGATACGAACAGGTTCTGTAAATTCCTCGCCACAAGGTCTGAGAACATCCCGTATAGGCGCGTGTTCAGAACCAGTTTAGCCCAGCCAAAGCCCAGTCAAATAGCTGACCAATCACATCATAGTTTTTAAACGGTCGCTGTTTTGAAAGCATTTGAAACAGACAAAAGGATAGCTGTTTGGAGTTATCTGCCCCTAGCTTCTCGCACCGAAAGCTTTTGTTGGACGTCTTGTGATTGGTTTACTGAATTGCGTTAGAATAGGGGAGTCTACAGGCTGTTACCAGACAGTTTGTCGTGGAAACCTCCGAACGATATGAGTTCGTATCCCGGTAGATGCACTATTTTGCAATTTTTTTCCGTGGAATACTGTCGGTTTTAATCAGACTGCGCTTCACAATGCTATGATGTCAAAGCAACTAATGGTATCACAATGCCATGACGTTATAAACAGGATGACATCACAGACTAGCAGTCTAATTGCAGTGCTGGTTACATATTTTGTTGCAAAATAATGAAGAATGATTTCGGATGATAAATAGAATCTCACACTGCAGAATGGTGGCTTCTTAGAATACAATGGATATTTTCAAGATGTCAATGACACAGCCAGTAGAAAAAAAATTATCATCATATCAAAGTCTATTAGATAAGTAAAGATATATAATATAGATAATGAGGTACCTGTTTGATGACAGCCTTGAGGGCCGTGAAAGCCTCTTCTCGGTAGATATCCACAAAGTTGAGGTTGTTTTGTCGAAGCAGCCCAAACAGTATAGATACCAACTTTTCCTGAATTCATCAAATAAAACAAATGTTCATCATCTAAAGTAATTGGTAAAAGCACTCTCTGAGGTCAATTAAAAATACTTTTCAATTTCTTTTATTAAACTGTTCAGATGTTTTTCGTATACAGTCAAGTCGCGATAGTCCGGTCTCCGATAATCCGAATCTCGCAGTGTCCGAACGGTAGCAAGCTGTAACCAAACTAATCTCTATATAAACTCATTAAATGTGGATTCATTAATCCGTTGCTTCCGTTTCCGAATCCGAATGCTAATTAGCTGTAACGGATTAGTTAATTACAGCTATTTCTGTTTCATTAATCCGACGGTTCATCAAAGCGTTCGGCTAATCCCCTAGACAAGCGAGCACCACACTGATTGAATCGGTAAACATCAATGACAGTGGATTGACAAGGGAGTTGAACGTGTCAGTAGTTTGAGATTGTAATAAATTAAGTACACAATCTGTAACCTGCAATTTCTTCAAACCTGAGTTAGTTCAATGTTTTGTGCATGTCTGTCTATTTGATTTTGTGCAATGATTTTTTAAATTAATATATGTATCCCAGTTGTTCTGTGTATATGAAATAAAACTCATTTGATATTCTAAATACGTTGTCTTCTGTATGTAGATTCAAAGGTTTCTTGTTTGGTTCATTTCAGTAGTCCGAACATTTCACTATCTGAACGTTTTTGATGAAAAACGGAAGTGTTCGGATTATCGAGGTCTGACTGTAACTGTTAACAAAAAGCATCAAAACTTAACACTGGAGAAATAGGATTCAGACATGAACATTTTAATGCAGAGTTTGGACCTTTTGGCAAGACCAAACCCTTTGGAACCTTTCCATAGGGAAGCAAGTTGACAGAATCAACTATATCCACAAACAGGATTCCATTTGGTTCTGTATCAACTTGAGACTCACCTCCCCTGCAAGCACTTCAATATCCGAGACGGGTCTGTTTAGTTCTGAAGTGACGTACTTGACAAAGTCTGCCTGAAGCATCTTGTCTATCAACTTTTCCATTTCCGCCAACTGAGAACCTAAATGTCTGAAACAGCAAATAATATACATTATGATTAATATCCGTGGAGTTGATCAGACTTTGGGATCAATGTCGCTTTCATGAGTTTTATCTGTAGTGAGTGAGTGAGTGAGTTGGGGTTTAACGCCGCTTTCAAGAGTATTTCACTTATATCGCGGCTGCTAGTATTATGGCAGGGAGAAAGCCCGCAATGCCATGTGACTATGCATTGCGGTGAAACCTGCGAGCATCGGCTGGAACTAGCGAACCATGGGTGGTACTACGCTAACATTCAGTGTAGCATTGCACCCAAAACTTACTGCGTGTAGAACAGTTCTCTACTGCAGACAGAGTTGCCGTGCCCATGGCGGGATTCGAACCCCATACCTCTTGATCCGAAGCCGTTTCATCTGTATGACAACACCTTAACCTGCGAGCAACAGCTGTAACTAACCCTTGGTACCCACTTAAACAGTGCTCGACAAAAAGTCACATAGAAAGAATATATTTTTAAGACCAGATAACATATAGTGTACAAATCATGTAAACATATGAGGCACAGTGGTGGCCTCTCACGCCAATGACCCAATTCAAATCCTGATGGAGACACCAAACATTTGTGATCTGGATATCATACTGTATTATAGGAATGTCACGATACACTGATGCACCGGTGCATAGCCGTGGTTCAGTTCATGATACGATACACGATACAGTAAGATAAATCACGATCCAAATTTTAGTGTATATCAAACATTTTTTTAGTGTTTATTGACCAAATAAAAAAATAAAACTTTCCATCATTATTTATTTCAGAAACTCAGTTCTTGAAATTGATAGGAGTTCTGACTTTTTGTTCATGTTCAAGTTGGAAAACTATTAAAATATGAGATTCATGATCCAGTTGGCTTGTATTTGTTTTTAAATGTTGTTCACCATCTTGTTAGAAATGTTGTATTGAGATCCTGAAATGGTATCTCTCCGCAAGAATGTCGCATTTACTGTATCATGATATGTATCGAATCGTGACCTCAGTTAAGTGATACGTATCGTATCGTGAGGTACCTGTATCATGACATCCTTACTGTATTATGTCCCTCGGCAAGGCACTCCATCCACATTGCACACAGTCCACCCAGTGGTTAAATGGGTACCTGAACATTGGAGGTATGGACCTACACTGTAGAGAGCTAAGTAACTGTACCAAAGTACAATTCATTCAGGGCAATAAATGCAGCGTCCTCAGCATGTCTATCAAGTTGAAGTGGGCGGACAGATAAATATGCTTATTACTCGCCCGTTGAAAATATAGCGGTTTAATAAATCTACAATGTTATTACACTTTGTGTAATAACATCACGTGCTTTCGATTGACGTGACGTCATAATGGTTAAACATGACGTCACAATATCAGCCCCGCAATGAAGTTTGTCCCATTTATTGACGAGTTGTGCAACTCAATCAGCGTGTAATAAATAAAATACTAAACTTGGTCTCATTTAATAACATATTTATGAAACTCGTGAATGGTATCGGTATCTAACTCGCTTTCGCTCGTTAAATACCAAACCACTCACTCATTTCATAAATATGTTATTAAATGGGACGTCATTTAGTATTCTCTATACATTACTTAGACAATAACTAACGAGTGACGGGGAATGACAGATTATCTTTCCCGAGTCATATCAATTACGTAATTGCCGAGCCTTGCGCGAGGCAATTACTTTATTGATATGACGAGGGAAAGATAATCTGTCATTCCCCGTCACGAGTTGGTTATTGTTTATCTTACCCATATCCGTTTTCATTCTAAAAATCCGTAAAAAGAAATCAGCTGTTCCTCTATAAGGAGACCCGTAGTGGGGGAATCCCCGTATCCCTACGCGTGTGATGAGACTAAATTTCCAGGAATTTCATCGCGTCACTACCTTTTTAAACAAATGCATTACGCGAGAACAAAAAGTTCCTTAGTATAATGTGTTATTCTTATCCTTAGATTATTGTTAGATTATTTATTCATGTAATTGTACATTAAATCGGTTTACTGAACCTAACTTCTTGCCTTTTTTACTCATAATTGCAATTAAAACGTAATTTGTCGAACCATGTGAGGGGTACAGTCGGGTGTTCCATTTGAAGGCGAGACGTTACGTCGTGACAGTCGCATCACATTGCGAGACCATCAACTTCGTCAAGATTGAAAATATAGGAGTAGACAACGAACTACTCTTTCTTAATCTACAACAATTTTTTAAAATCAACTCAGACAGTGGTTTTATTTGACTGTCAACTTTTTAACAAGAAACACAAGGTGAGAACACCGCGAACATTTGAATATTGTTCAGTGAAATCGACCGGAAGTCGTGTATGCAGTAGGCCTGCTACTGCATGACAGGATATTTGTCAAAGTTAAATATCTTTCAAACTGGAACGTTCTCAAGCAGTTTATTAATCAGAATAAGAGCTTGATTCGATATCTAGAATGCGTCGTCGCTTCTGACCGACCACATGGGAGTGTGCAGATCTACTAGGTCATTCACTTTTATCGGCGATACGAATGACGCCATGTTTGTTTACATCGGCAACTCTTTAGCAGACGAATTATCTTAACTTATTAACAAAGTATTTTTTTGTTTTTCTATAATATTATCAACAAGTGTGTAGATATAATAGAAACGTCTTTCTCGCTAATAAAAAATAAATGTACATTTTGTTACGTTTTCCTTGTTCTCGTGTAGAAGAGAGTTTGAGTGTAAAAAATAGTGAATGAACTGAAAGATGAATGAAGTAGTTCCGGCAACCAATGAAAAAGTTTATTTTCTGTAGCAGCCAATCAAAAGACAGGAAAAGGTGTAACTCCCGTGTGACTTACAGAAAATATATTACCCTGTGTCTTTCTTCCCATATGGGTAAGATCATTATTATCATTACCTGAAGGAGTGCACGCCGGCGAGCTCCTGAGAGAGGATCTCCTGGGAGGTTGAGATGAGGTCCAGAGCTCCCACAAACTCGTTGGTGGAGAGCAGCAGCTGAATAGTGGGCTGTGTCTGGTGGATGGTGGCCATCAGTTTCAACTGGAACAACGACAATTATGTTAAATACCTTTTTCTCAATCTTAATAAATTATCACTTGTCATTGTGTAAAACAATCATGTAATGATTTAAAGTGTTCATAGATAAAAAGTCAGGACCTCGCTGTGACCTCGACCGTTGACAAATTTTAGCGAAAACATGTCCAAATCTTGGCCTTTCTCTATAGTTGATATACAACAAATAAGAGCCTGATAGCACAATTATTTATCAAATTATCGTCTTTACAAGGATTTTTTCAGTGATTTTAGAACTTGTGACCTTGATCTTTGACCTTGAATGTGAACATGTCAAAAAAATTCCCCAGGGGTATAAGTTATGTATATGCACAAAAACTCTAAACAACAATTATGGATTCAAATTGAATTCATTAATGTGTTGGGGTGATATAGACTTTTAATTTGAATTCTTTTTGTAGTCAATTCGATTCATGTTTGTCAAACTTACTTTATTATGGAGTTTGACATAGTTTGCCCTTGTTTTGGTTTTGTCAATGATCTTCAGTGAACCAATGGCTAGCCGGTCATCTAAGGAATGCACTTTGTCCCTGTAAGAAACATACAATAAAACACAAACTTCGCGATTAACTCTCTAAATTTGAAACATACTATCACCCAGTCGAGCACCAGTTCTTAATTTCATTGAACATATTTCCACACATAGAAATTAAAGATAACATGATAATGAATAGTGTTTTCAATTATCAAAAAATATTGATTTTCTAATTTATTATGTTATTTTAAAGGGGCAGTAGCACATTTTTTCGCTGAACTAAGTCGATGGAATGTATTTGAAAAATAATGTCACCAAAAGTAAACACCCTTCTCTCTCTCTCGCATCACAGCTCTTTTGGTACAAAGTTCAATTTCGGATTCAAGGGCCATAACTCCGTAAAAAATAAAATTTCAGAACTGGTTTTCGAACTCGATGAAGAGTATCATCTGGACTACCTCCATATCAAATTTCATTCACCTAGATGTAATAGTTTCCGAGAAACTTGTCCCCATTGGAGCATCACAGTTCTTTTGGTACTATGTTCAATTTCGGATTCAAGGGCCATAACTCTGTAAAAAATAATATTTCGGAACTGGTTTTCGAACTCGATGAAGAGTATCATCTGGACTACCTCCATATCAAATTTCATTCACCTAGATGTAATAGTTTCCGAGAAAACTTGTCCCCATTGGAGCATCACAGTTCTTTTGGTACTAAGTTAAATTTCAGATTCAAGGGCCATAACTCCGTAAAAATTAATATTTCGGAACTGGTTTTCGAACTCGATAAAGAGTATGGTCATGAGTACTCACAACCAAAATTTCATTCACCTAGGTTGAACAGTATCCGAGAAAACTTGTCCCCATTGAACACGTTAAAACTAAGTCCAAAATGTGACGTTTCCATGGAAACGACAAAAAATTTAAATCTCAGAAAATTGAAAATTGTCTGTGCGCGATCGGAAGAACATGGTTAACATCTGTACAAAGTTTGGTTGATGTACCTTTTACGGTTTTTGAGAAAATTGACCGGACGGAAGGACGGACGGACGGGCGGACGGACGGAATGACCGCTATATACCCCCGCTTACTTCGTAGCGGGGGTATAATAAGATGTTTTACCATCTAAAATAAATATTAATGACATAAACTACCATTATAAATTGGAAATTTGAAAAAATAAAATTTGCACAAAATGTGCTACTGCCCCTTTAACCCTATGTCTGCATGCATGAGATATTGAATAATATAAATAAGCAACTCAGAACTGTTTGGAAGTTTCAGCCACTGAATATGTCCAAGAGTTAATGAAAAAGAGAATTTATTTACAAATCAAAAATGGGAAAAGTTTAAGAATGGACGACAGCACATGCCAAAGGCCACTTTCAGGCCTGATAAGGTAAAAATTAATTATCTCCAAGAGTTTATGAAAAGTAGGATTTAAATTCTTAATCAGCAAAGCCTGCAGTAGTGTAGAACATGATGGGTCAATGATCTGATGCTACACCTGAATCAGCTGATTAATTGTTTACCTTTCTGGCTGATTGACTACTTACCTGAGTTGTTTGATTGCTCGACAGGTGTGAAGAAGCTGATCTTGGAGTTCATCGTGAGACGTCATTGCGTGGAAAAATGCTTCTGATTTCATGGAGATCTGTTTGGCAATCTGAACTTCCACAACGTCCAGGTAATGACTCATCTAGAAACCAAAAACTTTACGTTAAGAGGTGAGAGACAGATTTATGTATACCTCTTTTCTTTACACTGAGAAATCATCATAAGAATGGATGACATCATGTTGGTTTTGTGGTTTTGAAACTACATTTCTGATTGGTACTTTGACAAGCTGGCACAGAAAAGTTGATAAAATGCAGCAAGACTTTGATTAGCCAGTGACTGGCATGAGTTATTCCTTACGGACGAAATTGAGTTTAGTTGGAAAGTTGATTGTGACTACAATTGCTAGCGTCTGCTAGAACTTACAAACAACTGAATTGAAACACAATGCAGCATTGCACTCAAACTTCACCGAATGTAGAACATTTGTGTACATTTATCAAAATTGCTGAGTGCGTAGCGGGAGTCAAACTCAAGACCTCTTGATCTGAAGACAAGCGAGCTAACCACTGCACTATCCCGACCACAAGAAGAAATCCCACCTGTTCTTGCAGTAGTTTGGAGGACTGCCTGCTACCTCCTGGTTTTGACAACGACTGTTCAACTTGCGTCCACGGAAACACAGCGTTGAAGGTATCTTGGTTTTCCAGCGAGAAGTTTGGCAACATAAATAACTGAAAAGAACAAGATGTGTTTGTTAATCACTGATGTCCACGGATATAGAAATAGTTTGGTTGAAAAAATTCAAAGTAAGCAAATGTTAGAGGTGCTGGATTCGAGCCACCTTTTGTGCACTCTTTCAGAGTCGTCACAACCCCTGGTGTACAATACACAACCCTGTGCACACTACAGCAGACACCTTATTGCAGTTACAGCAACGTGCAGTATCCTTAGACAAAATACTGTGACCACGTGACCTAGTCCATCCAGCTATGCAGACCTAAAAAAAGCAACCAATTTGGGAGCCTTTGCTCCTTAATTTTTCAGTTTGCTCCCTGCAATTTTCAGTTAGGAGCACACATTCCCCTTGATAAAATTTGGAGTCAACTAAAATTTTGTATTTTTTTTCAGAAAATATAACCCTTATCCATTACAATTACACTTTTCTGTTTATATGTATTTATATATAGGTAATTTTTAGCAATCTAATTTTATTTGTGCTCCTTGCAATTTTCTTTTGCTTCTTAGAATAATATTTTAGAAGCGTGTCCACTCCTTGAAAAAAAAGGTTTACTTTGAGGCCTGCTATAAATGGGTACCTCGTAAGGACGAGCTGCTTTAACTTTGTGCACCTAATGGCTGTACAAGTCCATATTCTAAATGTTTCTATGTATGTTATGTAAAACAAAGTCCCAGTACCTAATGTGAATTATCTGGTCAAGTACTAATCGTTAATCACTGATTAATCAAAAGTAATGGTCACAGAAAAAGTTTATGGAAAAGGTTCCATATGCCAAGCCAAGGTGAAGGTCACAACGGCACAAGTTAGAAGGTTTCACCTTATCTGGAAGGTCTTATCACAACAGATTCAATGTTAAAGATCTGATGGAAATTTTTTTCTTAAGAATGACAGATGATTACCTCTACGTATATTGTACATCGGAATCAATTGAGCATAAAATCAAAGCAATATACACTTCCTCAAACGTGGGGTTGGACATTAATTGATAATTAAAACGATTTTAATTCACCCAGTTTAACACTAGCGAAATCAGTTGGGCGATTCATTTTGTAAATGCTCACTAAGGCGTGACTGTGATAAGCGACAGACGGGGCTGGCTAGACAGCTACTCCGTCGAGTCTCATTAATTAATTAATGATGATTATCACTGCCGCTAAATGAATTTATGAGGTGTATTACATCGCCAAAAAGACATGTTTATGTCATAATTGTGTAATAGTCATCTGCGGAATTACCTAGTTGGATATCTTAACATTCGATATATGGGTAATTTAAGTTGGTTTATTGAAGATTTCTTTGTGAAATTAACAATCAAAATGTTGCGAAATTAAGTTGAATTATGACTATCGCCGAAAATCAGATTCCTCCTGATACGTCACAGAAGTCATCCCTTCAGGGGCCACACCCCCGCAGACTTTCATTCTGGTCGCCGGGGCTAAATAAGGCGTTTTTTTAAAAAGCTGTATATAAGTAATTTATGGACCGATTTCAGAAATTTTAAATCGAGCAATTGTCAAATTGACATCCCATTTTAATGAATCCAATTTTGACCATATGTCATTTGATCTATCCTTTAACCCTTACGTTGCGTATATATATTTTACCCTTTTTAGCCCCTGTGGCGGAATTTACAGGCTCGCAGCTCGCAGCAGTAGTTTGAGCTTAGGCACTAACGAGCTCTGCTGGCGGAATTTCCAGGCGGCGATTCCGGTACCGTTTTTACGAAATATACCGCATCTACATGGCGAATACGGGCTATATACGGGCGTTGAATACAAATTCAAGTCGCGGCACCCGTACACAAATGGTTGCTTTATACCCGCATCTTCGAATTATTTTTTTACGATTTTTCTTTACTTTTCTATTACTTTGTAAAGATTGTCTTTAATTCGGGCCTTATAACATCATGAATTTGGAGCGCGCTACTGAAATTTTTATATGGACTTGAAGACCAGATGTTTGTCTTTACAATGATATAAAAAATATTAGAATGCGACCTATGGTTATAATTCTATTGTCATCTAAAGTTTGTCTTTATTTCCAGCTTCATGAAATCAAAACTCCTGAGCGCGCATATTGCGAAATTTATATGTGCTTGTAGATAGTTTATTCCTCTTTACAATGACATAAAAATTATTAGAATACGACTTATGGTTCAGAAAATATAACCAACCAAAGGAGAGTGACGCTACCCCGACAGTACCACGTGAATGGTCCCGACGCGCACCAAGTTACTGGCACTGCTTGGTCCCCCCGGGACTGTGCTAATTACAGTACCGTTACCTCCTCGATAGTGCCAGAGCCGAGCGCGCGTGGAACTAATGGGTACTAATGAGCACAGCATACACTAATCACCGCGGCGAACGCAATACATGTTGCGCGGTGTAAAGTTTGTCTTTATTTCCAGCTTTATAAAATCGTTAATTATTTCGCGCGCATGCAAAACACGTATGTACTTGAAGACAATTTATTCCTCTTTACAATGGTATAAAAATTATTGGAATACGTCAAATGGTTCGCAATATATGAAGAGCGTAAGGAAGGCACCCCCAGTACTTAGAAAATTCATTTTTGAAAAACTAACTTTTTGCGACATCTGGCGCATCACTTGCCGCATGTTTATTTTTCGCTGCACATATACATATGATACATGGAATTTAAGACAATTTATTGCTCTTTACGATGATGTAAAAAGAAAAAAAATGCGCAACTTCGTTCGGAAGCTATAGCGGGCCAAATGAAGGTACCCTCGGTACTTTGAGGCAACTTTTTGACTATCGCGCATATCGGGGCACGTGCCGCAACTTTAGTTTTTCGTGCGCATGTATAAATTTTATATTGAATCAAAGCCGAATCTTTCCTCTTTACCCCATGTAAGTTTTATGAAAATCGGCCACCCGGTTCATCATTTATGGGGGTTTTTTATGATGCGGTTCTGGTTGAACTTCCAATGAAAGCTCGCATTCACTTTCTCTGTCTCTTTGATAAAATAAAAAATATTTTATTTGCAATGACATGTATTACAATGAAATTACAATGCATTTAGGTACAAATATACACAATATTTACCTGCGGTTGTGCGCAGAACAGCTTTAGGGACCTAACAAGGTATGTATATAATGTGTATATACTGGTTGTCCACACTTCGGCTCTCTTTACTTTCAATTTTCTTCTTCTTCATTCCCTTCTTCATTTCTTTCTTTTTCCGTGGCAGTGATGTAAGCCCTGGAATAGTCAGTGGCGGTGTGGTACAGTTTGAAGCATGGTGCGGCGCACAGAGAAACATTACAATCTGTACATTCATAAGAAGACTCTCTGCCTACTCGTTTTTTCTTCCTTGCTGGCCCATTGCCTTCTTCAATCTGTTTTGCGAGGACGGCGCGTTTTGCCTTAGAGCATACCACACACATCCTTGTGACGTTTTTCTTCCTTCCGACAGGCTCAATCTTCGTCGGAAAGTGACGTCCATGAAGACGAGTGACACTCTCGTCGCTCGTGCTCGGCCGACCACGGGGACGTCTGCAAAGTGATGGAACTTGTTCCTTGTCCGCAAATGTTACTATATGTTGCGCCAAAGCCTTCCTGTATTCCCGACTTGTTTTTAGAGGTTTATCTTTGCTGTATTCTTTATAAACGATGTAAGAGTTCAACATGGCAACGTTGAGAACGTGAAACCAAACCCGTTTCCACCACTTCAGGGTCTTCACTCGGAACGGCGTGTACGACAACATCTGGTCGGCCCGATCAACACCTCCCATGTACTTGTTGTACGTTGTTACAATGCGCGGCTTGAGAACTGGTTCCCCTGTTGCCCGGTTCTTCTTCCCTGTTTGTTCAAGTTGTGTATCTTCAACAGTAGACATGAGAAGCACTGATTTTCTATCTTCGTAGCGAAGAACGAGTAGGCCATGGTTGTGAGAAACTGTCTTGTCCCCTTGCTTGGCTTTCTTTTTAGGTTTCTTGACTGAATCAGGAAGTCCCTTTCGATTGGCTCTCAACGTCCCCGTGGCACCTATTCCCCGCTCCCACAAATTTATGTACAGATTTGTGGACGAATAGTAGTTGTCCATAAAGATGTGATGCCCCTGTCCAACGTAGTCGTTCACCAAGTCCATGACTACATCATAAGTTTTGCCACCTTCAGAAACCGGTTCATTCGTTTTTCCAGTGTAGAGTTTGAACTTGCAAACGTATCCGTTGTGCGAGTCACACAACATGAAAGCCTTTATCCCATACTTCTTAGGCTTGTCGGGAAGATAAACTTTGAAAGATAAGTTACCTTTCCAGGGCACCATGCCCTCGTCGACTGAAATGTTTTGATGCGGTTTATACACTCTTGAAAAACGGTGAACTATCCGGTTATACAAGTGTCCCAGTTTATTTATTGGTGAAAAGCACGGGGTGTTACGGCCCGGCATCCTCCTGTTGTCAGCCAAGTGTAGGTAGGTTATAAGAAGCCAAAACCTGTCTCGGGGCATGCACTTGGCGAAGAAAGGCGTTGAGGTAACATCACTTGTTGACCAGTAATCAGCAAAGTTTCTCTGCACAACCAATGACATGGCAATTGTCATGGCTACAAATACCTTCATCTCTTCTGCATTAGTGTCTTGCCACTGTTGCATTCTTGAACGGGGTCTTAGAATTTTGTCCTCCATTGCTTGTTTGAAATATCTATTGGTTTCCGTTGCCATATCCTCATAGTCATCATTATGTATAAACAAATTGAAAAAGTCAATAGGTTCAGGGTTCTCAGGAAGTTCTATGAACTGGCGCAACCCAGTTTGACCAGTGAAAGGCAAGTTTACACGTGGCCGCGGACCATCCACCCACTCATCAAACGTCTGTGAATTATCATGATTATATTGTGGTATTTCGGCAAACTCCTCCTCAAAACCACTAAAGTCTTCTTCGGTGGAATTACCGGCGGCTAGAATCTTTCTGGCAATCTCTGTCTCTATATCACTCAGAGCATCTGTGTCACCATGCTCACTATCTATTACAGTGTCCCGATCATATGCATCATCACTGTCTAAACCACTGCTACCATCACTGTCAGTTGACTCCATATCAGAGGCTTCATCAGCATGGATCTCGTTGATGAAGTCGTCGTCGCTTGAAACGGCTTCAAAGCTGCGTGTCCTAGTATGCAACGCCCTAGGCCGTCGCAGGGCCTTGCGTCCGCGTCCGCGCAGCATTCTGCTTCAACCTGTAAATGATTGAAAATGCGTTAGATGTATGCAACATATAACATGTGATTAGAGACAATAAACATACAGAGATAATGAATGTGAGCTTCATGGACGTTCATTTGCCAGTTTCAGAACCTCCCGGCGCATCTAGGACGACTGCGCCGCAAGCGCCGATGGCGCCGACGGCTTCTGACATCGCGCCTATTTTTCCGACGCATATGTCAAACGGACCATTTTCTGATTTCCTCGGCGACGTGTAGCACCGGGCGCGAGGCCCGGAAAATAAACTACTATGTCAGGGAAGCTCGGGTTGTCAGTTGCCGAATGACTTCTCTTTTCGAGAAGCAGAGCATCCAAGGAGCGGTCTCTCGAGGCGGAGCCCGGACCCATGGGAGCATACTCCCATGCTCTCCGGGAATTTCCGTCCCCGTCTTCCGCGGCGGACCCCGGATTCAATCGCGGGACAGGTTTCCCATGTTCTCTTTTGAGAACGAGAGACTCCGAGGAACAATCCTATGGGACGAACCCCGGATTCTATTGGGAATGGGTTCCCATGCCCTCTCGACATATATAGCAGAAACCTTCATACCTCGGAATGACACGAACCTTTATTTCAAAGTAGAAACAAAAAAATAATTTGCACAAAAAGTTTGGGGGGTGGCGACCAAAAGCGGGGGGGTCCGCGCACCCCCCGGTAGATATTTATACTTGTGGGTCGGTCCCGAAGATGACGGACCACGCCCATGTTCATGGGAATTTTTTCTCATTATGTCATGGCGAATCCCGTCGGAAATTCCCCTGCTCACGAAAAAACTAATACCTAAAAAAGTAATTGTGATACAAAAGAACTTTGGTAATAAAAGTGGTGAGGAATCAAATTCTCCATCTGCTCAGTTCAGTCCGCTACACATATAAATAATTCTTCAAATCTTATTGAATGAAACGTCTTTTATTCAATAATGTAAAAGATAAAATAATAAATTCAATTCAAATGGTTTGGAAAGGTGCGCCCTCGCATTTGAATTTTAGAAATAAAAACCTTTCGCAAATGGCATCAGTAACAAAAATGTTCACGCATTTTTAGAAACTCCGAAAAGTGAAATATTTTCCTGAGAAAATATTCCCACGAAAAGGCTTTTCCCCGAGCGGCGGGTCCCGTACTCAAATATATTTTCGCTTTTATGTTATATTTTTTTTTCCAAAACTGGAAACAAAATTCCGTCATGACAGTTGTTCATCGTTTATAAAGCTCTATATTTGCGTATCAAAAGAACAGTATTTTAGTTATATATTATCATACTTCTTCACTTATGCGTACATCAATATTGCGGCTCTTCGCGCATGCATGGTTCTTCCCAAAAACATGCGCATTTTATCTGGAATTAAAGACAATGTTTTTCTCTTTACAATGATGTAAAAATTATAAAAATCGGACTTGCGGTTCAAAAGTTATGAAGTGCGAACATTATACCTTTTGGCGCAGCGCTTCGCGCATGCAGAGTTCTTCCCGAAAACATGCACATTATATCTGGAATTAAAGACAATGTTTTTCTCTTTACAATGATGTAAAAATTATAAAAATCGGACTTGCGGTTCACAAGTTATAAAGCCCGTAATGATGGTATATGCTAAGAGCGCCACTTATTCAAAGCCGAATATCACCTTCTGCGCGACACCTGGCGCATCAAAAGTTATTGCCGAAAATACACGTATTTTATATGGAATTGAAGACAATTCTTTTATCTATATACTGATAAAAAAATTATGAAAATATCCCAAGTAGTTTCTTAGAAATAGAGCGCCGAGGCATGTTGGGGTAAATGCGCCACATGTATCAAAATTCAAAAGTGCGAAAGTCGCCTATCTCTGTGCGATTGCTGTATTTTCAGTTATGTTAGCGCAATTGCGATTTTTATATGGGAATAAAGGCCATTCTTTCCTCTTTATTTTGGTATAAAAAAAATGAAAACAACCAATTGGTTCATATGATACGAAGTGCGAGAGAAAGGTAGCTTATCGCAATATCTTCCCGTAATTAGAAGCTATCTGCCCATGTGGCGAGATGCGAGACAGATAAGCATAGGCTATCTGCCCATGTGGCGGGATGCGAGATAGATAAGCCTGTACGGGCCTATCTCACCCCGGGGCAGTGCAGACACTTAGGTGCTAATTAGCCGCCGGGCAGTGTAGCCATCGGAGCGAAGCAGGACAAAATTGGCCTTTTGTAAAGCTAATTATCGATGCGTTACGGGTCAACAATGCACACGCAAATTGGTGTGAATTTTGCTGGACGTTCTGACCAGACACTGAAGAAAGTTTTATTCTCATTGCGGGCTGCGAGGCATAAATACAGCCATTCTCATGCAGCGAGTCGCGGAAACAATCGACTCGGGACCCGGTATGGCAGATAGCCAAGTACATAGACAGCCGTGAATTCTTCTAAGTAAGCGATCCGGGATCCGTATTGAGGTACCTACGAATCGCTTATAGCCCGCCCGGATAATTCCGGGACCCGCATGTTAAGGGTTAAGTATCAAAAGCCCATCAGTGACCAATCAAAAGATACGGTCACGGTAATGTTTTTGGAAACCTGCACCAAGGTGAAGGTCACAATGTAAAAAATTATGACATCATCTGAAAGGTCTCATTATATTGATGCACATGTTAAGTTTTAAAGGCCTAGCACTGACTAATTAAACATTTTGACCAAGTTTAAATTTCAAAAATTATTTTTTAAAATGACATTGAATTAAAGATACCATTTGTATTTGATTAAATTTAATTTTTAGAGCCCATAATGATACTAAAACTTGATACTACTTGATACGAACTCCTCTTTCACATTATTTGAAGCTCTGTAGTATTGAAAATAAATTTCACAAGGAGATGATCACTTTCAATCATAAAATTGGCATAAATCTAAACAAGACTTATTGGGCCAAGTTCATTTGTTACTAATTTGACTTGAGATAACATCATTGAGTGTGTGTCTGACCTACATGTGACAAACGACTTCATTTACAGTCCGGCTTGTAAAACATTATTGTCATAGGCTCGGCTGGTGCCATATAATCATTTATCAACATTAACATGACAGGTTTTTTTATCACATAATAATAAAGCCAAATCAGGCAGACACCAGCTGTTGATTGTTTTAGTTTACTAAGGCTGCGTAAAAATAGTTAAATCTCAGGCACATTTTTTCAAAGGTGATGAGGTTTGTAGGACTTTTTTTATTTTGTTGTTGAAAAAAATAATGACGAGGGAGAAACTTAAAAAATATTGAAAAGATATGAAATAAAGTGACAAATTCATATATTCACAACAACAACAAAATTTTCAAAGAAGTATACAAAAGGTTTGCAAAAGCTTGGCATATTATCAAGTATTGCTTAAAATATGCCAAGCTTTGTATATTTTAAGCGATACTTGATAATATTTTTGGGGGTTTTATCATAAATTTTAATTTTCCAATGATTTCTATCACTCAAATCAATAGTAAGAAATAATGTAGTTGAAAAAATCATTTTAGTGAAATACATTAAAACTACCACAATCTGAAAAGATGACAGCATTTGAAATTTACCTTATACAATCAATTTACAGTTCTCAGGTGTTCAGGCTGTAACATATCGGTTTTTTTTAATTTCCTGTTTATAATGATAGTTTATGTGATTTATATTTACTTTAGAGGGTAAAATATTTTATTACACAAACCATTTATCAGTAGAGGTAATAACGGCGTTGCGTAAAAAGAAAAAATTGCATGGCCGCCATTTTAATGTGAACAAATTTTATTATTTCGAATTACAAAAACATTTCCAAATGCATAACCAAACCATGTACACTCATTTTTTAACTTTTAGTGACATTATTTTTTAAATACATTTTATCAATTTATTTGAGCGAAAAAAACGTGCTTCTGCCCCTGTAACACTATCAAAATATTGTTTTTTCTCTTTATGCATTCATTATTTTTTTCATCCTATCATAAAATTTCTTGTCAAAAAAGCGATTTCACTGCCTCTTATGAGTTTTTAAGTAGAGAATTCTATGACTCAATTACAAAACCAAACAAACATCATCTCACTTTTGACATTTAATCAATATTCATACATGTAATAAACCAACAATATTGAAATATAAGTCTTGTATAAACAAGGTGTGTTATTGAAGAGCGTGTGGCATTGATAGTTCTATATTTTATCAATTTTGTTGGCGTAATTCAATCCGTAAAACATATTCACGAGCACACATTTTTATAGTCATAAAGAAAACTTACTTTAGGTATTTGGTCAAGTTCAGCTCTATTTTTCTCTGAAATCACAAGAAAAAATTTTATTATGAAGAATTTGCATCGTCATTGACAATCATTTCATGAAATGAAATTTCTGTAATGTTGCAGTGTCCAATCTACTGAATCTAGAACCAAAATTCGACGAGGGATTTATCACATAAAGAAAATAGGGGATTAGGGGGGAAAGTACCAGGGTATGTATTTCAAATATATTGATATAATTACAATGCGCAGCAGTTCCCACTATGATTCTTTAAAAGAGCCATTTGATTATGTTGAGCGTGAATCGTGCGTCCTAGATTGGACAATGCAAAAGAAAGATTTTTCACCCAAAGTTAAAATTTTGACAGTTACCTTGGCACAAACTTTTTATTTGATGAAATTTTCCCTGACATGACAACTGAAAGGACTTAATGAATGACAAAAAACTCACTCAAAAATAATTGTTGACTTTGAGTAAAGTCTGGTTTATAATGACAGACATAAAGTTATGTAAACATAATGTTATATTAAAATACTGTTACCATTAATTTCACATTTTGTTTCATATTTCCATGTGTATTAAACATTAAACTTATTATTTCTTCCCTTTAGGTAGCTTTATCAATGTCTTTGTCTTAATATCGTGTTTGTAATTGTTTTGAATATATTTCTACGCATAATTCTGGTTCCAGATCACATGCATGTCTGTTTATGTATAATAACTTAGCATGCATGTCCACTGTTAAGCCATGTGCTGATCGAATCACTGACAAAACATTAGGTTAAATGTTGCCTTACCCAGTTGTCTGAAGTCCAGAGATGGGAATGCGTTAGGGCTTGGAGACGGGGGTTCGGCAAGACGTTCTGCATTTCGCATGTGTTTCTTGTGTCTCTGTCAAAGAATTTTAAAATCAACAGCAAATATATCTTAGAGGGTACAAAAGTTTCGCTTGATTAAAAGTACAACAAGTAGTTGTCACTAAGGTGACATGATCCCCCGCCGCAAATTAATACTTCAAAATTGAAAAATAATGTCAAGATCAGCAATATCGACTGTCAAACTTGTCGAAAAAGTCAAAGCTCCACTGTGACCTTGACAAAATTGTCAAGGTCACCAAAATCTAATCAGCCCTTTGTCTTTCCTAGGAGGTGCATAATGTAAGATATGATGGAATTCCGGTGAATGGTTCTTGAGATATCCCGCTGACAAGCTTTACATGTACATTAACATGTCGAAAAATTCAAAGTTCCGCTGTGACCTTGAAAATAATGTCAAGGTCACCAAAATCTATTCAGCCCATCGTCTTCCATAGAAGGTGCTTTGTGTAAGAAATGATGGAATTCCGGTGAATGGTTCTTGAGATATCCTGCTGACAAGCTTTAAATGTACATTAACATGTCGAAAAATTCAAAGTTCTGCAGTGACCTTGAATATAATGTCAAGGTCACCAAAATATAATCAGCCCGTCGTCTTTCCTTGGAGAAGCTATGTGTAAAATATGAAGAGAATCCAGCGAATGGTTATTGAGATATCCCGCTGACAAGGGTAAAATGACCTTGATGAAATGAAGGTCAAGGTCACAAACTTCTGTAGGAACATTACTCTTCCTATGATGAATCCATATGCAAAATATGAAAAGAATCCAGTGAATAGTATTTAAGTTATTCTATTTCGTACGGACGGACGGACGCAGCCGAATATTATATCCCCCGCTTTGCGCTAAACGCGCGGCATGGGATAATAAAATGAGTTTCAATTTGCACACTGCTCCTTTTAGGGTATTTATATCGGCAATTCTACTTAAAATATCCTGATTCTCTGATAGGCCTTTGACTTGTAAAGCTATAAATAACCAGCCAATGAAAGTACTTAAAATTGAGCAAATTGAATGATTGTCAACTTTCAAATCGCAACATTTACTTGACAAAATACGGTACATGACTATTTGTTATCAATTCAAGCTCACGACAGCGTGAGTGACACAACATAATACTTTAGTTAGCATGATATAAATTCAAATCAATAGTCTGTCTACATGTGTAGACACCAGATGTTTCCTGTGTGAAACCAACATAATCAATCACTCACGTCTTTCATTTCAATATGACATTATAAGTCTGTTCAAAACTAGCAAATAGATAAATGTATTTGGTATGAACCATGTTATTTGTGCATGAAAATGTTTCCTATTTAGTTTTGTCAATAAAATAGTTTCTATCAAATGTGAAGCTCTTATTCAACCAACTGTGACCAACATATGTTCAGTTGAAGCTCAAATTAAATTACACTTGTGACGTCATCCTATTGTTCTTTCACTCCATTATTTTCCAGTAATGGAGAGTTGCACATCACATCATATTTTTTAAGTAGAAATTTAATTTCTTTAACTTTGTAAAGCAATTTTGTTAAGAGCAATACTTTGAGTATAATTTAAGTAGGGTAATATCCTCGTAACTCTCCATTCCTTAAAAATAATGGAGCTGAGGATGGAGAGTTACTCGGACATTACTCTACATAAAATCTCAAAATTGTAGAAACTTTTACTTGGAATGCCAAGAAAAGTAAGATGGTCTTTTAAGTTTTATTGCAAGACAGACAATCTATTTATGTTCATTTTCCTGGTGACTATTATTTCTTAAATCTAAATTAAATTACTGATGTGTCTACAATACAATGCAACACAATGAAAACAGTTGAATATTTCTGTAACTTTGTAATTTTCAGCAAAATCACATGTATCCATTCTTGCAGATCCATATATTTCGAGGACAAATGAATTTTGGGGTTTAGCAAAACGATGCGTCAAAATTCTGAATTTATTTTTCAAATGACAATAAAAAAGCTGTCACATGCACAAATAAAAGTGACCAGCTGATGCATGAGAAACATTCTATTTTTTAATTAGCAATACTGAAATTGTTAAGAAAGAATGCTAAATGGTGGTAAAATTTTCCTCATAAAAGCACCAAAATCTGTTTATAAACTGCTGCACCTTCAATCAGGGAGAGGAAAACGTCCCCTTGATCCTAGTTTCTCACTCATTGCAACTTTCTGGGATGTCAAATTGACAATGTGCAAGATATTTATTTTCATATATTTTCATATCAAACTCAATTTTAAATTCAAATATAAACAAATATAATTTCTTATTTAACTCTACATTCTAAATATTTTATCTGTGATAAATCCTAAGATTGTAATAAGTATTGTATGATAGTCTTATACACTAATACCCAGATTGCCGAGAGAGTCTGTTTTAACTGCCCTGGTGATATTGAAGACGAAATGCACGTACTACTTCACTGCCCCCTGTATGAATGTGAGAGAGAATATTTAATTGAAATATGCAATATTTTTAATCAAGAGTTTTGTAGTTTTAATGATTTAAAGAAAGTGGGTTTTATACTATCAAATGTTTGTTTTTATGATTGCTGCCAAACCTGCCAAAAGATTTTGAAGAGAAAACAGGTTTTATACTCGTAATTTTACCAACATTTTGCTTTTACTCTAGCCTTTTATGTAACAATGTTCTATTTATGTGTATATATATTTTAGGTATATTTTAGTTATAGTCTCTTATAATCCCACTTGTGGATGGCCCTTTTTATATATTTATTGTATGTTTTAAATTGTAATGGGGTGAGACTCTAATAAACACTTGTCTGTCTGTCTGTCTGTATATTCTGCATACCTTCCTTCAGTTCCTTGTCAACACACTTGATCTGTTTATCATGTAACTGTTGTCATAAAATCTCATATCTAATCTTTAACCACTCAACACATATAAATTTGTTTACGAAGTAGCGCACCTTCCCGATGCAAGGCACAATTTGCACCAGTCTCACTGGCTGATTTAAGTATTGATGCATTTCCCTAGGGTTTCTGTGCTGGCAGATCAGACTCCACTTTGCATTTCAGATGCAGCACTCCACTTTCTTAGCACAGAAAAGTGAGGGGAATACTGCAAGGCTTAAATCAGCAAATGATGGAGACTGGCTTGACAGTCTGATTAAAATCGACGGTTTTCCGTGGAATAAAAAATGCAAAATAGTGCATCTACCGGGATACGAACTCGTTCGTGAGTTTCACGCCAAACCGTCTGAAAGCACCCCGTACACAAGCGTGTTCGGGCGCAATTCAGCTAGCCAATCAAAAGATGCCCAACAAATGCTTTCGGTGCGAGAAACTAGGGGCAGATAACTCCAAACAGCTATCCTTTTGTCTGTTCCGAATGCTTTCAAAACCGCAACCGTTTAAATACTATGATGTGATTGGTCAGCTATTTGACTGGGTTTTGGCTGCGCTAAACTGGTTCTGAACACACGCCTATACGGGGTGTTCTCAGACCTTGTGGCGAGGAATCTACAGAACCTGTTCGTATCCCGGCAGATGCAAAATTTTGCAAATTTTATTCCTCGGAACAAGGTCGATTTTAATCAGACTGACTGGCTTGAGTTATGTTTTGTGTAGGAAGTTGGAGGTGAATGATGAATCAAATATTAACTTACCACAGACGTCTTTTTCAAATATTTTTCAAAATGATCTGCTGTGATTTCTGGAATATAAGGGGAGGGCAAAATATCCTGTTTTTCAAAATCCTGTCCCCATGTTTTCGTGAAAAAGTCAGTTTCTCTCCTTGCTAGCCGGGGATTATTGAGAACAGCGGGCAGATTAACTGTTGAATTGTAAACTGTCCATCGAAACTGGTCCGACACAACACTAGGTTCCGAAGTAGCAGGGGTTGTAGGTGTGCTAGAACTTGATCGTTGCTGTCCAACTTTTGTGGAATTTTTACTTCTGGCACCTGTGAAATGAAAAATATATATTGTAACAAAATTAAAAGGGAAATATGAAAGCCTGATACTGCAAAATGTGAAAGAGAAAACAATATTTTAATCTAGTAATTACGAGATTAAAACTCGTAATTACGGGAAAGAAAGTCGTAACTACAAGATTAAAACTCGTAATTACGAGATTAAAACTCGTAATTACGACTTCCTTATTTATTTCTCGTAATTACGAGATTAAAACTTGTAATATCGAGAAAGAAAGTCGTAAATTCGAGATTAATTCTTGTAATTACGAGATTAAAACTCGTAATAACGCTAAAGAAAGTCGTAAATACAAGATTAAAACTCGTAATTACGAGATTAAAACTTGTAATTACGAGTTTAAAATATTTTTTTCTCTTTCGAATTTAGCGGTAACAGGCTTTTGTAGGGAAAAAATTCAAAATAAATTAAATTAAAACAGAAATATTATCATTAAGTTGGTTCGAATCCTGGTGAAGACACCAATCATTTGTGACTTTGTTCTTTTACTTTGTGTCCCTGTGAAGACATTTCATTCGAATTGCACTCGGTCTGCCCAACACATGGGTATCTACACTCAGGAAGAATGGATCTATATGGTTGCTCAAAGCGCTTACTTTGAGATGTAAATAGTAAAAAAAATTCAGGGTCATGTGCCCGACAGTGTACTAACCGTGAGTAACAAAGCCTAGCATTAGATATTGGGCATTACAGTTACTATGATTATTATTATTAAAGATGTACTGCCTGGTAAAATGTTTGCAACAATATATAGGGTAAAGATACACGGTTGGTAAAATACTCACTAACATAAAATTAGATAATTGCATACAGTGTAAACAGTATAATACCTTCTTTCCTTTGAGTATTTCAGATGTTATGGCCATGGTTTTAAATGATAATATATTTTAATGAGGATTAGGGTCACAAAATATTAATAAAACAACTTTACTTTACTGGTATTTATTGGTGCGGAGCTTGGGCCCCAGAGCTTTACCTTCAACACTGTAGTACCAGCTTTTGTCAAATGTTGGTTGTGTGATCATGCATGTCATTTTATATTTTACCATGTTTAAAGGAATCCCATTGTTTACACATATCTATAACTTAGTATAACTATGACAACAACATTAAAAAGTGATCAAAACATCAAAGTTATCCTCTTGATCAATGATGTCATCATAACATTTATTATGACAGATGACACTTCATCAGCTGACCTGTGTCCCCACTGTAAACATGATCCCTGGCAACGTGATCTTCATAGTCCTTGTCACTTACACCCTCTAAAGGAAGAGATGGGCAGACGCCATTCATTCCGTACCGACAGACATACGACCCGCCTTCTTTTGAACAGTGAAAATCCCGAAGGTGTTGAGAAAATTCTCTGGGAGATTTGAAAACGATCGCTTCCCGACAAAACACACATTTCTTCCACGAAACTTGGACTTTTTGGATTTCATGTCTTGTTGACATCGTTTCAGTTTATGCAAACAAATACAATGACGACCTTTTACATATCACCATTTATGATATCTCCTTTTACCACCGGTACATGTTGTATCGAAATACATCGGAAATAGCCATACATCGCCATTTTGATTACCCATAATGCAGCAGTTATAGAACGTGGCAGGTGAAGGACGTTTGAGTAATTTGGCATTTGACCCGAGTTCGAGTCCATCTCGATAGATTTTTTCCATGTTTTTGTTTTGTTTTTTTAATCAAATTAATTCCTTTTTTTGTGACGACATACATTTCATCAGCAAAAAACAAAACAACATTTAAAATATATTCTTGATAAACCTGAGTTTATAAACTCAGGTTGAAAGGTTGCATTTTACGGGTTGACTGGTCTAGATCTATTTTATGATCAATAGATAAACCTAGCTACTTGCATTATCATTGAAAACTAACTAAAACATACCGTGGATAATGACTGAAAATGGTTGATGCCGTATGTTAGTGTCTGTAAAAGTATCACGATTTAGTTTTTTTAACAACGAACACAACACAAAATCAATATTTCGGGGGAAAAAAGAGATTTAAAATTTAATGCAGAACGTAGAGCTTAATTATTTTCATAGTACAAATTCAACTATACATATTTCGTGTGCATAGATAATAACAATTATTCTCTCTATGCATGCATGGTTGATTCCCGTTTTGGTCCAGTGACAGGTCATATTGTCATAGCTGTGATACTGTTTGTTGATATTATAATAGACAGACATATATAATTTTCATAATTTTGATACGGGTTATATGTCATATTGTAATAGACTAAACAGAGGGACAGATTGACATAAGGTTGATACTAAAACTTGATACTAATCATGTCATATAGACAGGTAGCCATAACTAAGTTGAAGTCTTAGTCATATTGTAATAGATAGAGAGTCATAACTCTACCTCTTTTTTCTTGAAGAATGAAGAACAATTTTATGGATAGACAACTTCTTTATTCTGTATAGGCGACGTTTCGACATAGATACTAATGTCGTTGTCAAGCAGGTGATACAGTTGAACAAATTCCCAGGGTTTATATACAAGTAGTGTTTATACAATAGAGGAGGATGAGAAGATTTTGAGTTGTTATTACAGTAGATAGGCTTGATGTACACATATTCAGTAGAAGCCAGAGAGAATGATTTACAGTGTTAATACAGCAGATGAGGTTGATGTACACAGCTTGTTAAGGAGATTAAGTCTAGTCTTTTTTCTTATTGTAATAAATCGTAAATGTCAAAATATCAATATATCAACACCATGGGTATATTTTCATCAATTAGTCGTATCGTCAAAATTTCGGACTGAGAGACGAATCATATCGTGTATTAGATACTGACCTGTGATATGGTCGAAATATTGAGGCAAATGCTTAGTTGAATTTGAAGAAAAAACTTAATTACTGAATGTTAGCCTCAGTTTTTCAGATTATATCATAATGTGTACTTACAGAAGCATCCGCTGTGATTAGTTTCATTCTAAAGTGTTTCTTTTGTATCAAGCCACAATAAAGCGTATCCACATATGTGGAACAAGATTAATATTGTACATCGTATTATTTTGTTTATTTGGTGTTATTGTGTATTTTTCATTTAATATGAAACCGTTTTTATGAAAAAGATTTCTCCCCAGGGTATTACAAGTTTGCTTTATTTTGTATAATTATCTTACCAAACAGAAATATAAACAGGTAAGATTATAGTATGCAAGTCTTTATCATACTAACATTGGCAACGTCCATGCATATAAGTGTGACCTTTTCTTCACGAGGTCAGTAGAGGCTTACTCGTCGATTGCCGCATACGTTTGTTTCTTCCTTTTGCGCATGTTTTGTCCTTTCCTTTAGATTCCCGATCAGCAATGAAATCTTTGGAATATTCAACCAGGTTCATTGTATGTCTGGCCTGGAATTGAAGTCGTTGGACGTGTAGACATATCAACAGACAGACAGACCTACAGTTAATGCATCCATTGTGTTTCATAGAAAATTATTTCGCTTTAATACGTGCCAACATACGATATGTGCTGATTTCAGTTGAAACAATTTCATTCAACTTGCATTTTCATCCCCAATCGTGAAATATATCACATCTACTACTTTCCAATTAAAATCGAACAACATCATTAAACATGTGCAGAAACCGAAACTACACGCCCCATGTACATGCAGGGTAGTTATTAGATCTATTAAACATAATTAACAGACATTTTTTTTTTGTCTGTTGTAAATAAGTTTCAAAAATTACGTGTGACTGATTGACGCACGCCACACAAGGTGCACTGTCCGGTTTTCGATCAGAAATCGACACTTCTACCTTTATATCGCCGGTATACTGAGTCTTCTATCATCAAAACGGCATTTTTTGGCAAAAGTCTGTACTTGTCGATAAAATAACACTATTTATAACGTTTGGCACATGTGACCCCTAATAACACAATGGTTACACCTTTAAAGTTTAAATTTCACATCGATATTGTAAAAGAACAAACAAAACATGTACAAATACACAGAAGTTCAGCGAGCCACCGGAACAAAATGGGATAGCAACTTAGTACAATGGCGAGAGATTTAGATCAGTTTACTACCCAAAAACCGAGACAAAATCCCTGTAGCCTACATGTATCAAAATAGTCTGATATCACGAATATGTATGTATGTATGTTTTAACAATAAGTAAGAGGATACTAGATGGACGGACAACCTAAGAAACTCGGTATCGTAGTTAAAATGTTTGTAAAACATAGGTAAAAAATAACTACACCTTCTACCCTCTATATGTATATATATATATATAGAGAGAGAGAGATGGTATAGTTTTTAAAGGTACATCCATTGTGTTGTTGGGGGTCACATATTGCAAACGTTATAAATGGTGTTACTTTATTGAGAAGTACCGACTGTTACCAAAAACTACCGCTTTGATGATAGTATATAGACTTAGCATACTGACGATATGAAGATTAAAGTAGTGATTTCTGGTCGAAAACCGGACAATGTACAGCGTGTGGCGCGCGTCAATGAGTCAAACGTAATTTTGGAATCTTATTTATAACAGACAAAAAGACAAATTTGAGTTGATAATGTTTAATAGGTCACATCACTACTGTGCATGTAAATGGAACGTACAGTTTCAGTTTCTGTACATGCATAATGATGTTACTCTATTGCAAGCTGAGGGAATGTATTTGTATTGTTGACAGCACATGTGGTGAGTTGGAACGTATTAAAGCCAAATAAAATGTCATTAAACACAATGGATGTACCTTTAACTACGTTTAACCTCCATTTTATTTACATCTACTTCCTGTGACGGACAACACTTAATCGTATAATCCTTCAAACGTAGTAGAGAATATAAATAAATAATTGTTATATTCATTATCACACTATATGCTTTATACTAATAATAGCTGTAAGCTTTTTAGTCTACCTACCGTCCAAATGAACCACCAATACAAATATACAAGTTAGTGTAATCCAAAAGCGTTAGGCCTATACGACGGAAACATGGCAACATAATGTCTCCATTCAGGGGTCACCTAACTGTATATATGTTTGAAACCTTTTTTTTCATGTTTCTAAAGAACACGCCTTTGAAAATCATCCTCAGGGTATGTTTATTCGTAATTCTTCTACAAATATGAATAGTCAATATTGGATACAAATACATTGATAGAGCAGGATGTTGAAAATCGTCGTTTCAGAATTTCTTTACCTGCGGTCGAGATGGGTGTGTGAAATAGGGATTTTCCCCTAAATTTTATATGACGCCTTAAGTGATGCGTCAATGATTCAAAGCTTAAAAGGGTTCATTATTTCGATATATGTTATCGACTCAATTTCCATATTAATTATCATATTAATAATTGTTTGCTTGTTTTATGACGTACTACTTTATGTCGACAACATCTGTATTAACTTTCCTTATTTTATGAACGTGTAACTTACAAAAATGCCCAAAATTCGGTCCAAAAACATTTCGAAATATCTATTTGATTTGTTTTAATAGATACCCATATGTTTTATAAAGAAGTCCTCCCAAAAATGTCAAAATGTTTTTTCCACTTTATTAACGGTTCCGCGGAACCATAGAGTGCCATATCAGCTTCGCTTGAAGCGCTTGTAAAATCTCAACATAACGTTACAAAGTCCTCACAATTTCATTTATACTTTCATCAGGGAATGATACTTTTCATACGTTGATACGTTGTCATATCACAAAAGAATAGCGATTGTTGCAATTAGACAAGAGAAATCGTTCAGTTTTCGATCAGCGCATGATCAGAAAAACATTTGAAACTGATTTCTATACACCCACGAGCAATACAGGCACGCGTTCGCATTGTGGTGATGACGGTACAGATGTACGCAAGTGAATCAACCGGATATAACAGTCTTCATTGGGCGTGGTTTTCATGAATGTTATTGACTCGAACAGAGACCATAACAATCATTTTATGGTCTCTGACTCGTCGTAGAATAACAGTTTTCCCACGATTTCAATAGACTTTCCTATTAATTATTTCAAGATAACGTGGAGACCACCATTAATTATATTTCAGAAATTATTTCATTTTAATGAAGATCAAGTAGGAGTTTCTTTTGGCTGACAGTGTATCTGGACGGCACACTATTTTATTGTGAGCGTAATATCGTTTGCTTCAACAGATAGTAAAACATGTTTTATATATGTTGCAATGAAATTTTACTATACTAATTTATGTACCTGGTCAAAAGTAAGTCATCAAAACTGAAATTCAAAAACTAATCGACGGACAGATAAAAGGTAATTATGGTTGTATAGCAAAGATGATTTCCTTGCTCTGTACAATAACTAAAAATTAAAAGCACTTATTCTCTATTTATGAAAATTATTCTTCATATGGTTAAGTCTATGGGATTCCAGCTTTGATGACTCAATTTTGGCCAGGTACTGTAAACATAAGTGAATGACAGAAATAAAAAGTTAAAACGTAAAATATCCAGGTTGCATGGCTGTGTTAGAATATACCCTGGACTTTCTAATTAGAGTGTCGCTGATCAAATTTATAGGGACAGTTCATGTACGTACAAAATCCGAAATGGACAGATCCGCTCGAAAAACCCACCAACTCCATGTACACATACTAAACAGTTTTACAATCTAATTAATCTATTCAGCCATAGTCTTTGATAATTACAGGGGGTTTCGACTAATGATCTTTTTTAATGAACAGGCCTATGGTCCATTTGTCAATAATTATATCATTTACTCATATTACTTGTTGCCAAGAACATTGCGAGTGTTAACAATCAGCTGATTCACCTTGCCACTCCTTTTGTACTTTCTCTTTCGAACTATTTAATTTCGACGTTACATTTCGGTTCTGTTACAATTGTTTTCTGTTAGTTGATCTTGTTTTTTCTAAGCAGATGATACTAATCGTTAAATATTCTCATTATATTCACAATCACGCCACAATTAGTTCTGTTTCAGGATGATTTGACTCATTGAATACCACGTGTATTTGTTTTGAACAATGAAGGAAGCCACCTTTTGAGCATGCGCTGTGAGGTGCATATCCGGGCACCTGCAAATAGTGTCAGGAGTTTGTCCCAACATGGCGGCTCAGAGCGAGGGAGGTGGCAGAGATGAGTTAAAAACCCACTTTGCCACCAGAGAGGGCACTTATAAATTAATGCCATTATCCGAATATTCTAAACCATCACGTGTGGCATACAATGGACAAACTAATACACCAGTGAAAGTGTCATTTGTGAATGTCAACGACGGGTCAGGATCCCCCGATCGGATATGCTTCAATGTTGGCAGGGAACTGTATATCTATGTTTACAAGGGAGTTAGAAAGGTTGGTAGCCAACATGCACGTCCATTTTAACCGACAACATGTCAAGCTAGAATGCACATTACCAGACATGCTAGTGACATTTGCCAGACATCCAAATGTTGATGTTTTGGCATCGCGTCGGAAGTACCTAGTGGCGTGAACTTTCTGTTGCTAAATCGTCACACCCAACAGTTCTTCCGTCGCAATAACTCGTGTTATTGGATCGTAATTATCTGGGCACAATGATGGGATATAATTTTGTATTATTTGCATTTAATGTTTCTTTTTCAGTAAAACACCATGTCTAGTTATGAAAGTCATTCGGCAAAACTATGAGAACCGGAAGAGGAAGTGACATTTGATGTACTTTCATTCAATGGAGCCTTTTGACAGATTGAAGTTATTCACTTCGTATAACATCATCACAATCATCATCATTACCAATTATGAAATAGCATGCATAGTTTTACTAATTGTAATGAAAAGAAACAATATTTCCAATATGGCTTATCAATTACTTTGATTCAATGTTATTACATCAGCTTACATATTGTTGGCTTACACTTACATTGAAGAGTATCATTACTGTATGTCTTACATAAACAATCTGGGAGATCACTGATTCAGTGGAATGTACAATTTCGTTTTTGAAAACATAACAAGATTTTTAAAAAAGAACTGACCATTATTTTGAAAGGAAAGGTATGAATAAACAATTAACAATTCATTTCTTATATTATTCAACTGCCATTACTAATACACGCAAGATTTGACAGAAGAATCGATTAACTAAAGTTACAAATCGAAAAAATTTCCCAAAACTTACTTGTCCAGGGGTCAAAATTAAGCTTACCATTCGGACAAGTAAATGTCCTAAGTAAAAATCTAAAGTAATTTTAGCTAGCCTAGCATCTACAGGATTATATCATCCTAAAATTCACATTAGCCGTTAACTTAGACAATGAATGTAATGCTTGTTGTGACTATCTCAAGTAAATCCGATTTGATCTGAAAAAGGTTGAACTGAAATACAAAAAGATTAACATCTGTTGTTTTTTTTTAAAACTAACCGCAATTGTCATTTTTATGCATTTCCAATAAAAGAATCTTCATTTCTGACAAGGAAATTAACTTTTATTGTGAGTTTCTAATGCAATAAATTCAACAAGTATCATTGCGAATGAAAAACAGGAAGTTTGTTAAGCTGAAAATGCAATATTTTGCTGCATATTGAAAAAACCTAGAGCAACAAGTGATTGCTAATGAACTGATAATGGTGGCTCTAGACATCTCAATTGTATGCTCTGCTGAATCAGTGATCTCACAGACAAAAGTTATGTTATTGCGAAATATCTTTTCTTTTCATTATATCGCCAGTAATAGCTGTGATATTGCCCAATTGGCGTTGAAGAGGCTATATAGCTACATAAGGCATAACTTGCGCCAGTCACTATCGCTGGCAAAGTTAAGCCTTGAAGCATTTTCTTTACTTTCGCTTGCTACCATAACAGTGCTTCACCTGAATTGCATAGTGAGCTCTGATTTGCTGCCACAGTATTGTTGAGGAAATGTGGCAAGGCTTAAATTAGCCAGTGATGGAGACTTGCGTGAGGAATGTAGCAAAGTTTCATCTAGATTGATATTTATTCATCATATTGTTGACATAATGACATTGATAATTTTTTCAATAATGTCCATAAATCAGCGGGCAGGAAACCGCAGTGGTGAGCGCATTCGGCTTTGGATCAAGAGTTCAGGTGTTCGAATCCCGCCAGGTGTTCGGCAACTTTGTCTGCAGTAGAGAACTGTTCTACACACAATAGCCACAAGGTGTTGCTGGCTTTCTCCCTGCAATAATACTAGCAGCCATGATATAAGTGAAATAATCTTGAAAGCAGCATCAAACCCCAAATCACCTCATCTCCATAAAACACATTGATTGAATTTTATTGATTAACATTTTGAAAAAGTCATTTTCCAAAGATTACAAATATGACGTTAAGGAATATAACAGTCGATTCAATCTTCCATTGTTTTCTTATAGGCTGCCGATTTAACAAAGCCTTTGGACAAAAGGATTTACAAGGGAACACTTCCAACTTGTCATGACTTCAACCAGCACTTCGTCACAAGTGAAAGTGTTTTCCTTCTGGTTGGCTTCACTGCAGGCCAGGTTCAACTTATTGACCCAATCAAGAAGGAACTGAGCAAACTCTACAATGAAGAAGTAAGTATATTGAAATGAAAGTAAAAATGACCATAGTTTTATAGTACTGTATTCTCTTGGATATAAGACCAGGGGACCAGGCAAACAAACATCTTGAAAACATTGGGGTGGGCTTTTAGACGGGAGAGACCCCAACTCAGATGAAAATTCATACCTGAGGCGATCAGACAGTCAGAATAGGCTTTATGTAGGTTTGTGACACTTAACTTAAAATAATATTACCGGTACAGATGTAATATATGACCATGGAACATATGGCAATATTGGGGGTGGGCTATAACCCGAGAATAACTCCAGCCTCTGAAAGTGGGGATGATCTTAGGCTCGAGTTTGGTCTTATACCCGAGAGAAAATGTCATCTTTCAATGCTTGATATTTAATACTGATGTTGTGAAATCATTTTCAAGTAGTATAGTAAACTGGACAAAAATAGATATTTTGAAATTTGGAAACTATTATTAAAGATGTATCTATTGCTTGACATACTAATGCACTATTAATCATAAACATATATCCATAACGTATTTTGTCCGGTATAATATCTGGTTGTTTTGTAACTGAGAATCTAAATTGGTGTTTCTGTGTTTAATGTAAGTAATGGTTGTATTTCAGCGGTTGATAGACAAGACGAAAGTGACTTGCATCAAGTGGATCCCCGGTTCCCCGAATCAGTTCTTAGTGTCCCATGGCAGTGGTCAGATGTACGTGTACAACGAAGACCTTCCATGCGGCCCCACTCCACCACACTACCAACCTTTCAAACAGGGAGATGCATTCTCCGTCTACACGTGTAAAACAAAGACTACTCGCAACCCAATGTACAGATGGGTTGTAGGACAAGGAGCCATCAACGAGTTTGCTTTTTCTCCGTGTTCGAGATATATTGCAATTGTGAGTCAAGATGGATATCTTCGAGTGTTCAATTACAACTCTATGGAACTTCTTGGTTCAATGAAAAGCTTTTTCGGTGGACTTCTATGTGTGTGTTGGTCGCCGGACGGGAAGTATCTTGTGACAGGCGGAGAAGATGACCTCGTGACAGTTTGGTCGTTTCACGAGAAGCGAGTTGTGTGTCGAGGTCAAGGTCATAAGTCGTGGGTGAATGTGGTGTCTTTTGACGCGTATACTTCAATAGTTTGTGATGAAGAGGAGGACTGTGATTTCACGGAAGACAAGGAAGATTGTCAACATCATTCAAAGGCGAATCACACGGATGCCAACGACACTTCTCAAGACTTACCTCAACCAAATGGCTCTCATGTCAATATGAATATGAATTCCTTTGAGGGTAAAAACATTACTTTCACCTCCTACCGATTCGGTTCAGTAGGACAGGATACAATGTTATGTCTATGGGACTTGACCGAAGACATTATGCGACAATATGGCCGATCTCGGACTAGTGTAGTAGCCTCGGCCAACGCGGCAACGTCGCTTCCTCGGTGTAACAGCCTACCAAACTCGCAAAAGCCGAACTCCATTGCAAACGATGTTTCTGCTACAGCAATGGATGGAAATGCTCACCATATACAAAACGCTGTCATGAATGCCAGCAGCAAGTTTGCGACTCTCTCTGTGGCGGATCGCAAGGAGAGTCAGGAAAAGAAGGAGCACAAGAGGAACTTTAGTTTAGCAAGTCGGAATACAGAAAAAGTCAGTCTACTTAAGTCGAACCATGTGAGGCCTATAGACGAATCATTAAAACTATTAGGGACAGCCTCTTGTCCCCGGTTAGAAGAAGTTCCCATATTGGAACCGTTGATATGTAAGAAGGTTGCACATGAACGTTTGACGTCGCTTGTGTTTCGAGAGGAGTGTATTGTGACCGCGTGTCAGGAGGGACTTGTGTACACGTGGGCACGGCCTGGCAAAGTTGTAGGTGAACAGTTTTCTTTCATTTTGTTGACCTAGTTATTCACCTCACTCAAATCAACCTTTTGGTTAAAACGTCTCTAGATTGCTAGATTGTTGTGAAAATTCTTAAGGCTTTGTGACACATCTCTGTTCAAGATATCTGCAAAGGTGGAACCCCTTTCAATGGTAAAAGTATGATGTCTAAAAATTTGAAGGGGTTTCAAGCAAAAGGCATTCTCTTCCCACAGAGGTTGCATTTGTAAGAACAGGAATATTTTCTAGATAACAACTTCTTTAATGTGAAAATACATGTTTCGTATATACTCCTAAACTTAGAGTATTTTCACAGTAAGGAAGTTGTTATTAAGAAAATCTTCCTGTTCTTACTAGAGTCGTTCATCTTAAATCTATGAGAGAGTTCATGAACACTGTATGAGTACAATTTGTGATTTACAATCTAAGTTAGGATGATGGATCGTATATTTGAGTCTTGTTTTCAATTTTATTGCATAAAATGATCTTAGATAACCAACTCAATGCTTGGAATTATATGACATATCCCTTGTGAATTGTTGTGTCTAAGTCCTTGCTAATAATTAATTCAGGACAGAGAACCCGTAATTCCTCCGAACTTGTTGATTGAAAAGAGCAGGGTTAAAGGGTTGAAATCAGTAGTGCTGGGTGTCTGTAATGTAATTAGACCAAATTAATATTGTTTATTTTCACTGGAAATATATGTGGCTATTTCAAATTACACTGTTACTATATATTTTCTTATAATTTGTTAAAAAGACTGTGCATAGTTTGAAGTGTTTTTTTCTAGTGAAAATTAATAATTTTAAGATCAACAATACTGTTTCACAATTTTGATAAAAGAATCGATATAGTTATCATTAGTTTATCAATTCTATTATATATAGCCACAACCCATCAGGACGAAAACCTAAAAGACATTCTTCATACTGTCATTGTTACGCAATGCATTGATCTATGAGTTAGAGAAGGGTAAATCTGATCTATTTGTGGACTACTAATACCATTAGCTTGCATTATACAGTCTTCACTACACAAAACTGTCACAACCGGTCATCAATCAGTCATAAATAGCTTCCGTTGTTCCGTGTTCATGCAAAATAATAATAATAGTGGATTTGTGTAGAGCCTTTTCCTTATTTCAATAATGAATATTATTCTGAGTATGCTCAAAGAACAGACATATTTTCTGATTTTCCATGTTTTATATATGAACCAATAAAGTTCAAATAATATTTTTATGTCCCCATGCCAACCCACAAAAAGAATTTTTTTACAAATTTCAATGTGTTTTATATGATCCCAAGAAGCTCATTTAATACTTTATGCCCCCACGCCCACTCACAAGATAGACATTTATTTGCAAAGGTCCCATGTTGTGTTATATCTAAACTAATAAGTTCATATAATATTTTCATGACTCCAGGCCCACCCACAGAACAGACATTTTTTGCAGATTTACCATGTTTTAACTTTAAAGCAAGGCATAACTCTTGCCAGTCTCCATTACTGGCTGATTTAAGCCTTGCAGTATTTCCCTCACTTTATAATGCCAAGATAGTGGATCGCTGTACCTAAAATGCATAGTGGGCCCCGATTTCCTAGCATATGCTGCAAGGCCTAAATCAGCCACTAATGGAAACTGGCAAGAGCTATGCCTTTTCATTGGGAAGTTTGTTTTATATGTGAACTTATTACACTAATTTCATTTAAGTTCATTTACGGTAATATTTTATCCCCCATACGCACCCACGAAACATAATTTTTGTTGTATATGAAGCTAATGAACACATGACACTCATCTAATAACATGTTTTTGCCCCCATGCCAAGGGTTCAGGGTCAATAGCACAATCACTCACCATGGGAGGAAATATTTTCATAAAGTTTTGACCTTATTTGAAGGTGCATCCATTGTGTTTCATAAACAATTATTTGGGCTTAATACGCTCAAACCCAGGTTTCTAGGTTTTAACAAAAGTAAGGGGCAGATAACTATAATTTTTTAGCTTCAGAAAACATTGGACATAGAAAATGTCACTCTTGTCTTTTGAGATGGAGTGTAGGGGTGATATTATTGACTATTTGGAATAGTTACACATATTTGAGAGGGTTTGTGCTTTATTTATATAAATAATTGTATAAATTTTGTTAGTTTATCTCTTCATTCCCCCCCCCCCCCCCCCCCAAAAATGCCTTAAATAAAATTTTAAAAATCGCTTCATTGCATCAATTTCAACCTGTAAAGACCAGAAACATTTTTTTATTTTAAGGCCTAATGCAATAGATATAGCATTGTTAATAGCATTGTTTGTGACCTTGCAAAAAAAATTGCAAAAATTTACATATTTCCAGGGGTAGAAGCTCGCTGGAAATCTTTACTAGCCCGAAGTGCTCTTCGGGCTAGTGACATATGTTAATCTGTAGTGATAAAACAAATTTCACTAGCCCTTCTGAATTTTCACTAGCCTCGGGCCAGCGGACTAGTGCGAGTGTCGATCCCTGATTTCTGATCCATATTTGTATGTTCCAGATCCATGAGGGTTAAAGCCAGCAAAGCCTGATTGTGAACATTTCTTGTGACAACTTGTGATATCATCCCTACAAGTGCTGAATTCGCTGTCAATCCAGTTTGTTAGCAGACCAAGACCTGGAGGAGGACACACGCAGTGATAACGCAGAGTCACGTGTCTATTGTAGTGACTCCATCTGTCTGTCTGTCTATCTCTCCCCCAGTTACACTTGAACAGGGAAACATCGCATTGTTATTCATGCGGTTTTGTTGTTTGTTTTAACCAAGATGTCCGCACGAAGAGAATCCAGTGCTTGTTACATGTTTTAACCCCCAGTATGACAATACTTAATTAATTAGATTTTATTCATCAGTTAAGCCCTATTTCTAAACCCTCTGGTGTTCAGCCTGGCTGTGTTGTTATTATTTATTTGCATTGTTTGTTGCAATTTTTGACAGACCAGGGACCTTATATTCTGAACTTTCATTCAGTCTTGTTTTGTAAATGTATACAGCAAGATCATTGGTTTTTTTCGCCTGTGTTTCTCATTTCCGAACTTAAATTTTTTTTCTTAACCAACTTTTGAAAATATTTTGTTAATATTCTGAAGACTGAAATATGTAGGTCATCACTGGTGAGGAAAACCAGCGACAACCGTATTTCCTCCAAAAGAGGCCCCTAGTGTCTATATTTTCAAACCTCTTTCAGCCCCGGCCTCTATTCAAGACCGGCCTCTATTAAAGTTTGGGCAATATTAATAGTACGACTTACAAATTTAAACATATATAGAAGTGCAATCATAACAAAATTACTTGAATTATGAATTTGTTATTGAATATTTATTCATTATTGAACGGTAACAATATATTCTTTAAGTGGCATACATGAACTTATAAGCATTGCCGTTTTTTTAAAACTTTGCTCATCTTATTTGCGACGTCTATTCGAGACCAAGTGTCTATTTCTTTCAAACTGTCAAACCCCAAAGTTTATTCGAGACCCGGCGTCAATTCGAGACACAGCGTCTATTGGAGGAAATACGGACTTCCATTATGAGCGAGATGTCATTCCTGTAAATTTGTGTCTCAGAATGGTCTGATTCAGCTGAAGTGAAAAGCTGGGTGTAAATTGAAAAGTATTTAAAAAGCCATTTTGTAAAATAAGAACATATTTAGATCTTTATATTTCAACTTGCTTAATGTGAATCAATTTGTCCCCAGAAAAATTGACAACACGATATTTTTAGTTTCACTATTTCACACCCTCCACAACCTTTATAGCATATGATGACACATTACAAATTATGAATGGTCAGTCATTTGATTGTTTTTGAAAAAAGACTTATAATGATATGTGAGTATTTAGCCAGGCCATCTTAAAGGATAGATGAAATGACATATGGTCCAATTCGGATTCATTAAAATGTGATGTCAATTTGACAATTGCTCGATTTTAAATTTCTGAAATCGGTCCATAAATTACTTATATACGGCTTTTTAAGAAACCGCCTGATTTAGCCCCGGCGACCAGAATGAAAGTCTGCGGGGGTGTGACCCGTGAAGGGATGACTTCTGTGACGTATGTGGAGGAATTTGATTTTCGGCGATAGTCACAATTCAACGTAATTTCGCAACATTTTGATTGTTAATTTCACAAAGATATATTCAATAAACCAACTTAAATTTCCCATATATCGAATGTTTAGATATCCAACTAAGTAATTCCGCAGATGACAATAACACAATTATTACATAAACATGTCTTTTTGGCGATGTAATACACCTCATAAATTCATTTAGCGGCAGTGATAATCATCATGAATTAATTAACGAGACACCGGCGGAGTAGCTACCCAGCCTGTCGCTTATCACAGTCACGCCTCAGTGAGCATTTTCAAAAGGATTCGCCGAACAAATTGCGGTAGTGTTAAAATGGGTGAATTAAAATCGTCTTAATTATCAATTGCAAGTGTATATTGTCTCGATTTTATGCTCAATTGATTCCGATATACAATATACGTAGAGGTAATCATCTGTCATTCTTGAGAAAAATGCATTTCATCTATCCTTTAAACAGTATAACAATGTAATTCATACGATTCAGATATATGAACAATTATATCCAATATCTTAAAATATAAGTGTGAAGTATTTCCAATAAAATATTTTGATATTTACATATATTGTGATGCCTGTACATGAAAATATGTTTTTGGATTCACAAGTAATGTATGAAATATAAAAGTATATACATATTTGTTTTGCTATTGTACAATGTTTCAGTAATGAGACAAAGGGGGAAAATACACTGTTGTATGTTATGATCAGAAAACAAAGAAAATTCAGAACTTAAATTTCAAGGTTTATTTATTTTCATGGATTTGTATGACATATTGTAATGTATCCTTGTGTTATGAAGTTGTGTTGTGATCATACAATTTTAACTAGTAAATGGCAGCAGTTACTGTAATAATTGGCCACGATAATCATTCAGAAAAATATTTAATTATATTGGTATAAAAACTTATTTTATGAGGAAATTCATAAAATGAATAAAACAAATCTCAACCTTACTGTAGACCTGGAAATGTCTGTGAATTCTTAGATTGGCATTTTTAAGATCGGTGAAACAAGATTGACGATGAAGAATGAAGACAATGTTTTCCTGTTTCAAAATTTTGAAAGTTTAATCACCTATTATTATTACCACAACAATGCATATCATTCACTATTTCTCCCATCAATATTTTTGAGGATTTCAATGGTTATACATTTCTCAAATGTCTCATTATGCACTTTGTGTAATATAAGATATTTTTTAAATTCTATATTTGTCATAATTGATTACATATTCATCAAGTGATTTTACATTCTTTACTGGTCAAAACATGTTTTTAATATCTTTCCTTTGCAATTTCTTTGCTAATATGCATGTGTCATATAAGTTAGCTTTATCGTGTGCCATATGGATTAGTTATCTTACCAACGTTTCACACTATTTTTGTCAATGATGTCATTGAAAATTATGATTATGCATTGCAGTTTCAATCATTTGAATTAAATTGAATCACAAGGATAACACTTCAAGGCAAGGTTATCGAGATAGGGTTTCAAAAATATAATTGACCGACGACCACATATTGTAAACCTCCATGTTTGGCAATTAGACAATCCTTACGTTTTTCTTTGGACAATTAGTGATTGTTAAAATCAGAATTTATTTAAAGTCAATCGCTATTTAAAATTATTGTATCCTGAAAATTACACCAGATTTGTAAGTAATTGTACAAAAAATAAATCAAGTGAAAACAGTGTTAACACTCGCAAGTTGGCAAGTAAAAAGTTGAATTTGAACCTTTGTTGACATGCATTGTGGATTCACTAAGATATTTTGTTACATGTATATTTTTCATTTTCCCAAAGTTCGAAAATGATATGGGTTGTCCCCTCCTATCAATGAAGTACAATATTTCAAGAATAAACATGTAATGTGAACTCACAAACATGGGTTGCATCTTTACGACCAGGTTTCCAAAGATAATTTTCTTATAACTGAAATACCATTTTGACAAACAAAGTTAAAATTTTTAAGGCATTGTTTCAAAGACACAGCATACAATCATGCAACATTTTTTCAAATAATTGATATTTCAAAGAATTTCCTGTAAAATATTTGGAAATGTCTTCACTATTTTGGTTCATATTTCAAAATATTTTTCTGTATATTCTTGAAAGTGTCTTCAGCATTTTGATGATACAAAATTAAGAGTTTTGAAGACACATTTACAATGACATACAGTGTACATTCATGCAACTTTTTTTTTCTCAAATAATTCATATTTCAAAATATTTTTCTGTAAATTCTCGACAGTGTCTTCACCATTTTCATTATACAAAAGTAAAACTTTTCAAGACGTTTACAATGACATACAGTGTATATTCATGAAAGACAATTTGTCAAATATGATTGTATTTCAAATGATACCCTGTAATTTTCGCGGCAATTTCCTCACCAGAGGGTTTAGACTCTGCTTCCGAGGCTGTGTGTTACTTTGTCCATTCATCGATTCTACAGAGCTATGTCTATATTGCTTCTCTGTGATATTCAGGGTGAACCTGGAAGACGTAAGAACGGCACGCGAGAGCGAGAGAGAGAGATCGGACGAATGAGAGGAACGTGTGATTACAAACTATCCGACCAAGCAACCGATTAATAAACGTTGTTCTCGTGTGATCAGCCCTTTTATGTTGTCAGTGTGCTCCCACAATGCACTGGTTGAGTAGTTAAAGTAGTATTTTATATCAAAATATATTGGAGAAATATACAATATTTTTAAAGGCAAAAAAAGGTGTAGTTCAAAGTACGAATGTGAAAAAAAAATAGTGATTTATTTGAGATTAAACATTTACTATTATTGAAGACAGGATATTTGAGTAACTTCTATATCGAATTGATGATTTGAAATATTTTGGGATATTAAATTGGATATTAAAAGGGTTTTAAAATATAAGTGGCTTAACATGATACTTTGATTAATATACATCTTATAACTCATTAAATATTAAAATATTTCAAATAATTTCATTTATGTGAAGAAAGGATTGACTCTTGACCATAATGTTTGATAAATTAAAAGGGTTTTAAATATAAGTGGCTTAACATGATACTTTGATGTATGTTCATCTTATAATTCATTAAATATTAAAATATTTCGACTTAACTCATTTATGTGAAGAAAGGATTGACTCTTGACCATAATGTTTGATAAATTTTAAGGAAAAAATGGAAACAGTTTTCTTCAGCTATTCAACAAATAGTCGTTTCAGGAAGGTGAAATTTACAAATTTATTCAAGGAAGCTGAGTTTGATAGAACAATATTCTAACCAACTTGCTTTCACACAGTTATCTCCCTTTAATCTTTTTTCCAATGTTTAGGAATCAAATATTGTGATGTGTGGATTGCAAACATTTTAAATAATCCTAAAAGATCTAAAGGGTTCAAGCTGTTGGGATTATCTGCGATGTTGTTTTTGTGCTCACATGAAATAAGAAAAATGCTATATTTTTTATTAATTTTCCGTCTTGGTAATAATAAAACATATGTGATAGAATATCAACAAAGTAACAAATGATTTATCATTAGACTAATCAGCAATGACATGTTTAGCCATAGCAAAGCTTTTAACACTTGAAGCACAGATGAAGCACTTCTCATGGTTTAATTGTTTAATGAACATGTGCGTGTCTTTAACTGTCAGATATAAAGTCATCAAAATTACCCTCTGTAAAATGCTTCAACTGGAGTGCTCATAAAACATGATATTATAGACTTGGTATTTACTTCATTCATAAATAAATGTACAAAATAAGTTAATAGTTACCAGTAAGAAAGGCGCAGTCTCTCCTAGCGGCCGTTTTGTTTGATTTCAGAATTTTCCTTGTGACGATTCTTTAAGTTAAAAACGAACTTAAGAGTGGTAATATTTCCAAGAATTGTCTTAAAAGTACAGAATGTATAATGGAAACTAAGAATTCTGAGTGGAGTTAAGAATATATAAGGCTTACGAAAATTCTAAGAAGTGAATCCGGACATAGAGTCCTATATCTAAGTATTTAGCAACCAGTGCAGTGTGCGACTATGTGTTGTATGGACTGGGGCTGAAGCGTGATTGGGTACCTGTGATCTTTATGCATGATTATAATAGCATAATATGTAGAATAATTATGCAGATTTATGTTACATAAGTATGTGTTATATTCAGATCTGCCGCGAGGAGTCCAGAGTTGAATGTCACTGGAGTGTGTTTTGTACAAATATGAACTCTCCCTGGTTTGTAAGCCACTCCTACCATATTGTTCGGCGACACCGCTAGGTGGAGCTTCCTGTCATTCAGTGACCATACTGGAAGAACATAAGAGGAAAAAAACAAATTAGAAGTGGATTTGTGTTCTGTCTTTTGTTGCAAATGGAATGTTGACTGTTAGATTTTCACTCCTGGAAGTTGGGGTTGAAAAACTGGTTCAAATCATTTCCCTGAGGTCTTTAACCACAAACCAAGTTCAGCGCAAAATGTTCCGCAACAGAGAATATGCGACCAGTTTTTCCTATGTGAGAACCAAGTGAGTTTCCCAACAGAGATGAATGACCAGTTTTTCCTATGTGAGAACCAAGTGAGTTTCACAACAGAGATGAACGACCAGTTTTCCCTGTGTGAGAACTGAGTGAGCTTTGTTCGCACATAGGGAAAACTGGTTGTTTATCTCTGTTGCAGAACTTATTTGCACTAAACTTGGCCTGTGCTTTAACATATAGCCATAACAGTGTTGCAGCCTTTCCTCCTGCAATTATATTGCATCCTAGCATGTTTTGTGGTCAGATCAAAGTTGCCGGGGGTGGGATGTACAGCTAATTTGATTCAATGCATTATGGGGGCAAAATAGCGCAGTGGTTAGCGCGTTCGGCTTCCGATCAACAGGTCCGGGGTTCGAATCCCGCCATGGGCACAGCAACTTTGGATGTATGTCGCTCAATAGAAAAACAAAACAAATGTCACTCAGTACTCTCTTAATGATGAAAACAATTGATCAGCTGATTAGAAACTATTAAAAAAAATCTAAAAAAAACACCATTGTTTTTAAATTGTCACTAATTAACACGAAGGCAATCAATCCAGCGGAAAATAACGAACAGTCATTTGGGGTGATAATTAATGTTCACTTGACAATTCTGTATGTTGATGTACATGTATGTAAGAAGAAATTCCACATGCCTCGAAAACGCCAGCCAGAAAAGGGACCTGCGGAACTGGTTCCAAAGCCCGACTGACTTCCTGAGGTGAAACGGGTAAACCATCTCTAACAGCGGATTTCCCCAGACTGATTACTAAGGGCGAAAGTCATGTCATGTGACAGGCGCATATTTGTCGAACGTTACCCATTGGATAAAACAGATACATGATTGACACAAGTGGGTGTGAGACGATAGCTCGATGATATTTTGTATACACCACTTGTGTCATCATGTATCTATTACTTATCCAATGAACATCGAGCATGTTTCTCAAATCCTAGTGACATCAAACAAAACAGCTTTCACTTTAATGTAGCAACATTGTGTTCTTGGCATCTGCCTCAGCCCTTGAGCTTGTCAAGGCACAACCTGCATATTTTGAAAAGACAACTAATGGTATATGTGACATTATACAGCTACTAAATCGAAATTATTGAAATAAAATGAAAATATTTAAGGAAATAACCACCCATTGGATAATATATAGAGAATCTCCCCCAAGTGTCTTCTGATATCAAATATATCAACAAGAGTTGATAAATGTTACAAATATCCGAGGCTTGCCGAGGATATTTTGACTTTTATCAACGAGTGTTGATATATTTGATATCAGAAAACACGAGGGTGAGATTCTATTTATCATCCAAAATCATTCTTCATTAATTTTTAATGAAAAATGAACATATCTGAACACAAAACTACCATTTGACTTCCAACATTATTATGACGTCATAGCATTGTGACGTCAACATGATTATGATGTCATAGCATTGTGATGTCATTACTTGATGATGCAAAATGATTGTGATGTCATGTAGCTGATGCCAACGGAGCATTGTTTAAAATCTACTGTCAAAATGATATCTCCTAGGAGATATCTTTGATCTCATACAAGCGATATCTCCTGTGGAACCAAGTTTTGGATGATAAATCACTCTCAAAAATTCCACAAACACGTTTTTAGATCAAAAGTTTTGGATGCAGAAAAGAGATTTTCAAAGCATGGTTGAACTCTTTACCAGTCTAGCTAAGCTTTTGTTTGGTGCCAATCCTGCTTCTTTTCGTAGATTGAACTGAGCATTGTATATACTCTGAAAAGGGATATCTTGACTTATATATATACATGACTGTATGGTCCACAGAGACCTCTATCTATTAGAAAATACATTTGCCTATCAACCCTGTATAGTATATAGTCTATAGACAAGTATCATCGCTAATGGCTGTGATACTCCTTCACTCTATAGTATTTCTAAAGCTATTTCTGAGCATTACAATACCCTGTGGTGCAGTTGGACTTTGGAATGGATGATGTGTACTAAGGAATGCCTAGTTATAGTAATTAATGCCATGTGTTTGTATGTCATTCAATATATCAACTTCGTCACAAGATGGTGCAAAGCATTGAACCTTTCTCAACGTGTTTATCATCGTCTTCTTATCCATAACGAAAAGCTCTAGAAAGCTGAAAGTTTTTGTACAGACTCCTTGGCCAATGGGGATTATGAATTTTGTGACCCTGTGACTCCTAGAAAGGGTTATTGAGGTCACAACCTAAAAACCCATTTCATCTTCTCCAGAATGAAAAGGCCAAAAAAGCTGAAATACTGTGTACCTACCCTTGCCATTGGGGATTATACATTGTATATTTGGTGATCCTGTGGCCTCCTTTTCAAGAACTTAAGCTTTAAAAACTAAAAGCAGACAGGCTTATACATACATCAATTATACATTGTATATTCGTTAACCTTCTGACAACTAAAACCTGATGAGCTACCGAGCCACAAGCTCTATATTTGCAGGATTGTGATATTGGGACGACCGTGTCTGATTATCCCCCGTTGCGTGTTTAGCGCCAAGCGGGGATATAGTATTCGGATGCGTCCGTCCGTCCGTGTGTACGAAATGGAATAACTCAAATACTATTCACTGGATTCTTTTCATATTTTGCATATGGGTTCATCATAGGAAGAGTAATGTTCCTGCAGAGGTTTGTGACCTTGACCTTCATTTCAAGGTCACAACGAGACTGTCATTTTACCCTTGTCAGTGCGATATCTCAATAACCATTCACTGGATTCTCTTCATATTTTACACATAGCTTCTTCAAGAAACGACTACGAGCTGATTTGATTTTGGTGACCTTGACATTATTCTCAAGGACACAGCGGAATTTTGAATTTTTCGACATGTTAATGTACATGTAAAGGTTGTCAGCGGGATATCTCAAGAACCATTCACCGGAATTCCATCATTTCTTACACAAAGCACATTCTAGGGAAGACGACGGGCTGATTAAATTTTGGTGACCTTGACATTATTCTCAAGGTTAAAGTGGAGCTTTGACTTTTTCGACATGTTTGACAGTCGATTTTGCTGATCTTGACATTATTTTTCAATTTTGAAGTATTAATTTGCGGCGGGGGATCATGCCACCTAAGTGACAACTACTTGTTTTCTTTATATTTAGTGTTATGTCATATGGTCTCTTTCACTGACCCTTGACAGTTTTGGTAATCTTTGTTTTCATTTTATGGCAAGGGATTGTGCTTTATCTGGAGAAACATGTATTTTAGTCTATATCATCAAACCGTAACAATATGATGAGCTACAGAGCCCATGCCTCTATTTTTCTAAAGAACCAAAGAAACGAGAGTGCTGAAATCCTATGTAGGCGTAGGTTATGATGGTATAATTCATTGAAATCTCAAAATCTATCAGGTTGAACAAACTGCTATTCTGACATTCAGTCCCTGTTGGAGTAACAAATTCTGTTATTTTCTATGTATTTTTGTGATACTGCCAACGCAAAGTTAAACAATAACTCGCTCAATCTCTCAATATAAGACCTTTTGTGGTTTTTTTTTCTCATCAGACTTTGAATTCTTTCATATACGTGATTACTACGATTGATCCATTAACATATTGCTGAAACCATGTACACTGATGGCAACACAATGGCCACATCACGTTAACTGTAATAATCACTCTCCGTATGATGCTCCCATTAAGTTCAGATGCCTTATGAATATTTTATCAGTGCTTACCGTTAACACATATGTCTGAGGTCAGCGCCAACAAACCATTTTTCACAATGGAGGTAACAGTGACATACACTGCTATCTTCTTATACATAATACCATCAGGTGTGGACTCTGGTGTAGTCTCTTTGTACAAGAATGTGTTGATTGATAGTACATGTGACATTGACCTAACCAACATCAGCAGTGACTTTACATTATGTATACAACATTTATGTAATAACACCAACAAACTAGTGGGAACGTGTTCCCCAGACTTCAAAAATGACACCTTGAAGAATGAGATGGTTTGCAAGGAACTTATCTTCCACAGTCCATCGAGAGTTCTTCAGAAGGTTCTTGTTCCTGTCGTCATTGGTTGTTCAAATGTGTCGTCTGCCTACAGTGAAGCATGTGGAACTGGACGCTTCAAAGGGCAGTACGACCCACGGGTCGCATTTGAGGAAACGGAATCCGGTGTCAATCTGTTCCTGAACAAATATTGTGCGCTTTGCAACGGTCATTTCTTCGCTTTTGGTCTCGAGTCTAATCTGTACTGTAACGGACAATTTCAATTGTCTACTCTTGCTGAAGTTAAAGACGTGGTCCAATTTGTAAAGAATGAAACCAACTGTATCATCAGCCATGCGATCTCGGATGAAGTGATTCTACCAAAGTGTAGCAACATCTCAGATGATCTATTTGACCTCTGTAATTCCTCGCTGACTTTGAACGACAGCCACAATGATTCACAAATGCAAGAAGAGTGTGAGTTCTGTTGCAGATCAGGTGTCACTGGGAACGTCACGTATCCTAACGTATTTTGCTGTCTTGTCAGTGTGCAAGATATAAGTTCTCAGGACGAGGACTCCTGCCTCAACGATTCGTACCCTAAAACTGTAGACCCATCGCTCCGGTTTGTGGCAGTTCTGAACTTTTTCCCTCCTTCCATGCTGACGTCAGGAACAGGACCAAGAGTTGACACATGCAACAACTCATCTGTGTATGATGGAATTCAGGTGAGGACAATCACTGGTTGTATCATTATTTACGAAAATATGAAATTCATAAGGCCATTCAACATGAAGAAGATACATATTAAGGATGAATTTTAAATACGGTTAACACCCCCGCCTCAAATGATGTATTACTTTAAGCACTTGTAGTAGGGGTGGCAAATTACCATTGTAAGTCATATCCAAAAAGGAACAATGGTGTAATTTTTCATCAGGTTACTCTTGAATCTAAATGTTGAAAATCTCAATAATGTCCTAAGCTGATCAGTCTGATTAAAATCGACCCCGTTTCGAGGAATAAAATCTGCAAAATTGTGCTTCTACCGGGATATGAACTGATTATATCGATTCCTCCAGGTAGATGCACTATTTTGCAACTTGTATATGTCTGAAAACAATCGATTTTAATCAGACGGCTTTCCAATTCTCTTTCTATCGTAACTACGTAAATGAGTAGGTGGCAATATGCGTTCGTTTGAGGAAAACCAATCCGAAGTTAGAAGATTATTTATTTAAAACACATCAATATCGAACAGCCAGATATGAAATAACATGATTCTAAACTCTATTCTTTCCCAGTCAGCCTGCAGGCCTGCGGTGTGTCCAGACTTTGAGCAACTCCGCGGGGGAAGCTGCATCTCCCAGTACCTCCTCCTCCAGGACGCAACGTTCAGAGTCAAGGTGATGTTCCTGCCAAACGTTACCATTGGCATCAACGGAAGTGGACATGTCTTCGCACAGGCTGTCTTTGATAGAATATACACTCATCTTACTCAAAGCTTCTTTGAGGAAAACATGACGCTAGTGTCGATAACTATTCTCTTCCGGTCTGTGAATCACCAGGATAATGGTTATTTTGAGGTCGAAAGTGCAATCCTTGACTATTATGTTAGGCCTAGGAATATGATTGAAATTTCTGTCACCGAAAGGTTACTATTGAAGAGGGATTTTTACAGATTTGGGGTAAGCTATGAAGACAGATTCATTGGATTTGATGACACGGTGATATATGGCGGAGATGAGGTGGATGTCTCTCTTGAAGACGGACAGATCAGATTCTGGGGCATCAGTATTGATGGTGACATGCAGGACAACAGTCTGACTATACAGATGAACCCAACTAAAGCGTGTCCATTCGTCGAGTACGAGGAAAGCTGGTTCAAGATTATAAGCAATTGGCAGATTCTGCTTTTGAACAGCGGTGTTACATTCAACCGAACCCAATACATGGTCAAGGGGTTGAAAATTCGTCTTTGTTCCTGGCACCTATATGACATCGTCATAAAACCACTAATGTCAACACCAGATCATGAAGAGTTCGAAAGGGGCGATGAGACTGAGGATGAGGATGACGATGGCACTGCCATGGCAACCGCCATTGTCCAATTCATCGGCCTCGTTTGCTTGATTCTAACTTTCCTGACATATTCCCTCTTCCCGGAGCTCAGAACACTTCCGGGGAAGAACCTCATGTTCCTCGTGTTCTCAATGTTCATGGCGCATGCGTCGTTCATAGTCGGAACTTACTACACAGACAAACGTGTCGTCTGCGTTGTTCTAGGCATTGTCATACACTACTGGTGGCTGACAGCGTTCGCCTGGATGTTCGTCTGCTCCTTCGACATCTTCAGAACCCTGAGGTCAGTCGTACCCATATACCCCCAACGGGAAGACACCTCTATGCATCTTAGGTACTGCGTCTTTGCCTTTGTCGTGCCCTTCATCATTGTATTTTCAACATGTGCAATCAATCTTATTCAATCTAAAGGAAATACAGTAGGATATTCATTTAATCAACGCAACACTGTGTGCTTCGTATCGACTACCCTTGAGGCTGCGCTGACGTTTTCCCTCCCAGTCACCGTCTGTATCCTCCACAACATCGTCTTTCTGGTTTGTGCGTGTATCTCCTTGAAGAAGGCATCCACACTGAGACGCTCCCTGCAGAGGAAGGACATGAACTTCCTGTCCCAGTGCTGCAAACTCTCCACCCTCACCGGCATCTCCTGGGTGGTAGGGTTCGTCGGCACCTTCACACAGAACCGATACGTCTCGCTGACGTTTGTCCTCCTGTCTGCAGGACAAGGAGTCTTCCTCTTTCTTGCCTTCGTCGTCACCAGGCGGGTATTCAGACTGTATGTGGCTTTGTTGAGGAAGATGTATTCCGTTAGACACAGAGGTAGGGGGAGGGGGAGGGTTCAAACGCAAGTGAGAAATGGGGAACAAGGGTCCAGGGAACAAGTGAGTCAGTCAGGAGGTCGTGTGAGAAGAAAGGAAGAAGTAAAGAGTGGAAGTCGAGTAAGGTTTGACGAACAAATGAGTGGAGAAGAGGTGAAATCTGAGGGACACGTCAAGGTGCATATACCTTCCAGTTCCCGCTGATGCTGATGATATAGGATCTAAAGAACTTGAACGTAGGGCCAGCAAAGGAACGAAGGAAAATGTATCAAATAAGATCTTTTTTACAGAATGAAATAACACTTACTGCTACATTTGTCCATCATGTTTTGAGGTAAAAAGGCAAAGACTAATTTGAAAAGAGCCTATAGTAACGAAATGATTTATTACCCAATGGGGATTATATCCCTTTGATTTTAAATCATCAGGCCTGGAATGCCAGGTGGGCTTATGGCATGGGGCGTTTTCCGGCGTCCGTCCGTCGTCCGTAAACATTTTCGAATTCTCCTCTAGAACCGCTATACTCCCAAAACTGAAATTTTGCGGAGAGGTTCTTTGCACCTTGGGGATACATTTTGTACATTTTATTAGATGCTATAAATAAAGCTATAAATCAAATTCAGGAAGGTGAATTGTTATATCTGACACACACCCAACAAAAATTCATAAAAGTTGCATGACACAAATTATTTTCTTTTCATTCCATTCTGGAACATTTTGTGATGCAATAAACACGATACCCCTCAGACACCGGATACGAGCTGTCACATTCAATACACTGTTCTGGCATTCAGTCAACATTGCACGTGCAGATCGTGCATTCGTTGCGGTTCTACAATGAAAGAGAAGAAGTAGCACGTGCAGTTCGTGCACTAACAGAAGTTCGTGGAGTGTTTGGTCCATTTCTTATCGACCATATCGTAGACATCCACCGGTGCCTGTAGTTGACCTATATTTGCACGAATGCAGATATGGCATTGATTATCAAATGAATAATGAAACACAAAAGCCATTGGCTATAGACATGATTTAATTACTATCTTATGGTGATGATATATGAAATAATAGGTTAATGCTATATAATTAATCGTCACCAAATATGCAATAACATTGTGCCGGTCAAAGTATATGTTGACAAACAATTTCAGAATTCTAGTGATTTTCATTCATTAGAACTAAAAGAAACTGCTTAAAAGAAACTCTTTTAAACATTGTGATAAATATCACACATTTCTTTTAAATTTTGTATCGTGTGAAATGTGAAATGTTATTCTAAAGCGGCCAGCAGTTTTATAGACACTTGAAATCTTGTTAGAAATAGGCAACAATCATTTTAACCACAAGTTTCTGACAAATTAATAATTTCCAATTAGAATACATTTAATAAATAATACGATGAAACTGGCACTTGAAAGTTGTGATTGATAATAGTACATGTGGTTGTATATACGTACTGTAATGCATCAAAAGCATGCTCTTTGCAATGTGTATGCATTTAAGCATGTTTCAATCCTTAATTAGAGCAAGGCGATAATCTAAAGCTGTCACACAGTAATTACCCGTATGGGCTACATGGGGATGGCATTATTGAAAATGCATGCCATTACTTACTCAATCATAACTCAGACATCTAACATTTACAGCAGCGATAACATTAATGAATTACACATTTTAATTTAGCTAATTACATAAGCGGATTTGGCTAATGGCATATTTATACCCTTCTTGTAATCTGATCAAGCAGATTAAATAATATACCAGATTGTATGGGGGGTGGGGGGGGGGGGGGGGGGGGGGGGGGGGGGGCATTTAATATAACCTTTAGAGGGTAAAACATCTTATTCCACAAAACAATTATCTGTAGTGGTAAAAAACTATGTTGCGTATAAAGCAAAAATTGCATGGCGGCCATTTTATTATTTTGTATTACAAAAACGATTCCCATGGCTTTACCGAAACAGGGACACTCATTTTAAACTTTATTTTCCGAAGAGAAAGGGATGTTTAACTATTGGTGAAATCATTTTTCAAATACATTTCATCAACTTATTTGAGCGAAAAAACGTGCTTCAACATGTTCTTTTTCAATGAATTTGGATATATATCAGAACATATATTGGTCATGTATATATATGCATTTCTTTAAGACAGAGAGTGATAGGCTGCAATCCAGACCCGGGACACTTCAGTTAACTCTAATTCTAAACTGTTTGATTACTCGTTTTTCAGGTCATCTCTATCTATAGAACACTGTAGCCTCTTACTTATAAGAAAATATCTATTTATTTTCCGATGCCCCTGCAATACTCTCATGATCGTAAACGACATTTCAACTTAGAGAAGGAAGATATACCCTGGTCCAACTGCATGTTTATATGTTGTGGAATATATGAAATTGATTAGCAATCCAAATTGACAATCCAAGTTGACAATCCAAATGACAATCCATTTTCATAGTCCAGATGTACAATCATATTGACAATCTAAGTTGACAATTCATTTTTACATTCCTTTTGACAATCCATTTTAATAACCCAAGTTGACAATCCATTTTTACATTTGCATTTTCAGACATAGCCCTTTATGTACATGTACAGGCATTTTCAGACATAGTCCTATATTTATGTACATTTGCAGGCATTTTCAGACATAGCCCTATATGTATGTACACGTGTAGGCATTTTCAGACATAGCCCTTTATGTACATGTACAGGCATTTTCAGACATAGTCCTATATTTACGTACACGTGCAGGCATTTTCAGACATAGTCCTATATTTATGTACATGTGCAGGCATTTTCAGACATAGCCCTATATGTATGTACTTGTGCATTCATTTTCAGACATAGTCTTAATTTATGTACATGTGCAGGCATTTTCAGACGTAGCCCTATATGTATGTACATGTGCAGGCATTTTCAGACATAGTCCTATATTTATGTACATGTGAAGGCATTTTCAGACATAGCCCTATATGTATGTACTTGTGCATTCATTTACAGACATAGTCTTAATTTATGTACATGAGCAGGCATTTCAGACATAGCCCTATATCTATGTACACGTGCAGGCATTTTCAGACGTAGTCCTATATCTATGTACATGTGCAGGCATTTTCAGACATAGTCCCATATTTATGTACATGTGCAGGCATTTTCAGACATAGCCCTGTATTTATGTACATGTGCAGGCATTTTCAGACATAGCCCCATGTTTATGTACATGTGCAGGCATTTTCTGACATAGCCCTATATGTATGTACTTGTGCAGGCATTTCAGACATAGCCCTGTATGTATGTACTTGTGCATTCATTTTCAGACATAGTCCTATATTTATGTACATGTGCAGGCATTTTCAGACATAGCCCCATGTTTATGTACATGTGCAGGCATTTTCTGACATAGCCCTATATGTATGTACTTGTGCATTCATTTTCAGACATAGTCCTATATTTATGTACATGTGCAGGCATTTCAGACGTAGCCCTATATGTATGTACATGTGCAGGCATTTTCAGACATAGTCCTATATTTATGTACATGAGCAGGCATTTTCAGACATAGTCCTATATTTATGTACATGTGCAGGCATTTCAGACATAGCCCTATATTTATGTACATGTGCAGGCATTTCAGACATAGCCCTATATTTATGTACATGTGCAGGCATTTCAGACATAGCCCTATATTTATGTACTTGTGCATTCATTTTCAGACATAGTCCTATATTTATGTACATGTGAAGGCATTTTCAGACATAGTCCCATATTTATGTACATGTGCAGGCATTTTCAGACATAACCCTATATCTATGTACACGTGCAGGCATGTTCAGACATAGTCCTATATTTATGTACATGAGCAGGCATTTTCAGACATAGTCCTATATTTATGTACATGTGCAGGCATTTTCAGACATAGCCCTATATTTATGTACATGTGCAGGCATTTTCAGACATAGCCCTATATTTATGTACACGTGCAGGCATTTTCAGACATAGTCCCATATTTATGTACATGTGCAGGCATTTTCAGACATAACCCTATATCTATGTACACGTGCAGGCATGTTCAGACATAGTCCTATATTTATGTACATGAGCAGGCATTTTCAGACATAGTCCTATATTTATGTACATGTGCAGGCATTTCAGACATAGCCCTATATTTATGTACATGTGAAGGCATTTTCAGACATAGTCCCATATTTATGTACATGTGCAGGCATTTTCAGACATAACCCTATATCTATGTACACGTGCAGGCATGTTCAGACATAGTCCTATATTTATGTACATGAGCAGGCATTTTCAGACATAGTCCTATATTTATGTACATGTGCAGGCATTTCAGACATAGCCCTATATTTATGTACATGTGCAGGCATTTTCAGACATAGTCCCATATTTATGTACATGTGCAGGCATTTTCAGACATAACCCTATATCTATGTACACGTGCAGGCATGTTCAGACATAGTCCTATATTTATGTACATGAGCAGGCATTTTCAGACATAGTCCTATATTTATGTACATGTGCAGGCATTTCAGACATAGCCCTATATTTATGTACATGTGCAGGCATTTTCAGACATAGTCCCATATTTATGTACATGTGCAGGCATTTTCAGACATAACCCTATATCTATGTACACGTGCAGGCATGTTCAGACATAGTCCTATATTTATGTACATGAGCAGGCATTTTCAGACATAGTCCTATATTTATGTACATGTGCAGGCATTTCAGACATAGCCCTATATTTATGTACATGTGCAGGCATTTTCAGACATAGTCCCATATTTATGTACATGTGCAGGCATTTTCAGACATAACCCTATATCTATGTACACGTGCAGGCATGTTCAGACATAGTCCTATATTTATGTACATGAGCAGGCATTTTCAGACATAGTCCTATATTTATGTACATGTGCAGGCATTTCAGACATAGCCCTATATTTATGTACATGTGCAGGCATTTTCAGACATAACCCTATATCTATGTACACGTGCAGGCATTTCAGACATAGCCCTATATTTATGTACATGTGAAGGCATTTTCAGACATAGTCCCATATTTATGTACATGTGCAGGCATTTTCAGACATAACCCTATATCTATGTACACGTGCAGGCATGTTCAGACATAGTCCTATATTTATGTACATGAGCAGGCATGTTCAGACATAGCCCTATATTTATGTACATGTGCAGGCATTTTCAGACATAGTCCTATATTTATGTACATGTGCAGGCATTTTCAGACATAACCCTATATATATGTACATGTGCAGGCATTTTCAGACATAGTCCCATATTTATGTACACGTGCAGGCATTTTCAGACATAGTCCTATATCTATGTACACGTGCAGGCATTTTCAGACATAGCCCTATATTTATGTACATGTGCAGGCATTTCAGACATAGCCCTATATTTATGTACATGTGCAGGCATTTCAGACATAGTCCCATATTTATGTACATGTGCAGGCATTTTCAGACATAGTCCTATATCTATGTACACGTGCAGGCATTTTCAGACATAGCCCTATATTTGTGTACATGTGCAGGCATTTCAGACATAGTCCTATATTTGTGTACATGTGCAGGCATTTTCAGACATAGTCCTATATCTATGTACACGTGCAGGCATTTTCAGACATAGCCCTATATTTATGTACATGTGCAGGCATTTCAGACATAGCCCTATATTTGTGTACATGTGCAGGCATTTTCAGACATAGCCCTATATTTATGTACATGTGCAGGCATTTTCAGACATAGTCCCATATTTATGTACATGTGCAGGCATTTTCAGACATAGTCCTATATCTATGTACACGTGCAGGCATTTTCAGACATAGCCCTATATTTATGTACATGTGCAGGCATTTCAGACATAGCCCTATATTTGTGTACATGTGCAGGCATTTTCAGACATAGCCCTATATTTATGTACATGTGCAGGCATTTTCAGACATAACCCTATATTTATGTACATGTGCAGGCATTTTCAGACATAGCCCTATATTTATGTACATGTGCAGGCATTTTCAGACATAACCCTATATTTATGTACATGTGCAGGCATGTTCAGACATAGTCCTATATTTGTGTACATGTGCAGGCATTTTCAGACATAGCCCTATATGTATGTACATGTGCAGGCATTTGAGACATAGTCTATATTTACGTACATGTGAAGGTTCCAGTTTATTGGATAGAATTGACGCAAGTTTCGGATAAAAAAGTAAACGAAAAGATTTAAACCTTTATACAGTCCTACACTTTAGGTCATGTATAGGGATAATACTCACTTTAGTTTGATAGCTATAATAAGGCGACACACACATATATATATGGGCGAGGAAATACTTGCTATCTACAGTTTCATAGCAACAATAAGACCGCGAATAGGGTAGAAATATATGCTATAGGTGCAAAGCGATAATGAATTCAAGTATTTAAACGTGTACGTACATGTACATATGTTTAGAAACGAATTTCGAGGGGGTAATACAATGCATTCGTTTTTCTTGTTCTTTTTTTATGGCTATAATTTCGTACGTGTATCTACAATGTACAGCTTCATCCAGACATCCGTCCACCTTCTTGTGTCTCTTAGCACATATATCATTGCAACCTGTAAAAAAAAGTTTGATTTAAAAAAAAGTTTAAATAAAAAAAAAAATTAATAAAAAAATCAAAAAATCATTGCAACGTTTATAAAATTACATCACATACAATGACAATGAATAATCCTATATCCCAGTGTGAAATTAATATTTCACGGGAGAGAAAATAAAAACTGTAGTTTTGAAAGGTCACTTAAAAAATATGTAGCGTGCCAAAACTAAATGTTTACTATGAGGTATAACATTGGATTACTTTATGTAAAATTCAACTTTATCCTTATTATGCGAAAATGCAAGATAATCGTCTAGTTTTAGCGTTGATACGATGCTTCAAAGACATCCAAAGTTACATTACATTTGCACTAGAATACACAAGTAGGTGAACAAACTTTCGGGATGCAGCTGTAATGTTGGAATGAACTGTTGTTGGTGTTACCGCTATTGAATGTTGATTAATGTCCATGCTTTTATATATGAATGTACTGTATAATTCCCGTATCAAAAAATAAAACAAAATGCCTCTGAAGAAAAGAAATATAAAGACACAGACATCATGCAACCGTAAAGGAAACGAAACGAAAGCAAGTTTTGTGTGGAGACAAAATTCGATGGCAAACATTGCTTTCGTGTAGTAGGTTATTATTAATCGAGAAAATTACATCTATTTACAATGTGTAGCTAAATGGATGGTGATTCATTCATACGTTAGCAGCATAAAAGCAAAAATAAGAGTATCGATCATTGAATCAACGAGTAATACCCCAATCGTATAAATAACAACATTTAATGAGACATATCCTCCCTGTTAACTTTAATGCCACTTCAGTTTTACTTAGACATACGTGTTGGGTTTAATAAATCTATGTAAACAGATTCTTCCATTTTAATTATTTTCTTCTTTGAAAATGTAGAATGAAAATAGATACATTTACTACAAAACAACACAGCAAGATAACTACAAATATTGATAATATGTTGTAAGAATTCGTGAGTTTAATTAAGGTATTTGAAATATTTGCAAAAATAATATTCACACAACATGAGTCGATTATCTTTAATACTTTTAAATACAATAATAAAACGAATTTGATAAATTTAAAAAAAAGAAAATTTATAATTAAAAAGGTATATATATAAATTTCATTAGTCATTAACATTTACATTTATATTTTAAGACTATATTTATTCGATAAACATTGAATTGCAGATGAATGCACTATCGAATTAAAAGGTCAAATTACAAGGTTAATTGTTTTGAGTTAGAGATTCTGGATTAATATTACAGCTTGACCTCATATATTCCACCGGATACGTACATTTACGTAATACCTACCCAGACAGAAGCCGTCCAGACCTACTTAGCACTAATTAAAAATACAATTAGTAGCATTTGGCAATTAACCGAATGAATCTGATCGTTAACGGTTACGTAATCGACACTAATTCGTTCAGAATTTGTCGTTTGGATTACATGCATCTGCATCCGGTTAATGTTCTATTTGCAAATTTGGAAAATAAATATTTGAATAAAGACAACATTTAAAAATAACACCTGTCCTAAAAATGAGAACAAACATGAGAAACTGTCTATTATAATTACGACGCAAATCCATGAACTCGAAAAATCCAAATGTGAAGTTTTAAACCTAAAAACCGAGAAACGTTATTATGTAATCGTTCTATATTTGTCAAGTATAATGCATTTTACTAAAATACAATACATAGTTATAATATGTTCATTAACAAGGTGAATTTAGATATTAGCCCTACGCATAATACATTTTAATACAATTTCTTATTTTTAAATATTAACATTTACAAGTTTGTTCTCGTAATTTAATTGAAGATTTGACAGTTCAGAATGTTTCATAAAAGAACAAAAGATACTTAAGAACAATTATTTTATTATTTATTTTTCAAGAATGAAAGGAAAACAAGAGAGAAGTTTAGCTGAACCTTCCCAGAAATCATTTGTTGTATCCAACGTGGGGAATCCCCTTGTTAAAACCGGTCTCCAACAACAACGTTATTATGTTTGCGCTCACAAACTATCAACAGACAGAACGCAGTCGTGACGTCACATCCGTAGAATGTTCTCGAAGCTCGGAGAAGGCATCGATTTTCCAAACTTCCGCCGCATTTGTGCGCGAGACTATAAAACCGGCCCAGCCGAACACGCTTCAGACACCAAGCAGCCGACGCGATCGTAAGCAGCTAAGACTTGTGTCTGCAAGCGATTTCAACTTTCCTCGTCTTCAACCTCATTTAATCAAAGGTTTGTACATAGATTTAGTGTAGTTTATATTTAGACTTGAGATTCAACAATATTTATAGATTGTTTGATGTTGGAATGACCGATCTTTATCATTTAGTTTGGTTGTTAGTCGCCCGGCGTCTAAACCACGTGGTTGGACAAAGATTTGACCGGACATGTTCATCAATGCATTTTGATCATAAAAGTAAATCGTGATCGCCTGATTGTATATAAAATGCATATTTTATTAACATATTGATTCTTAATTTATTTGTTAGTTATGAAGGATATCAATTTATGAAATTTATTAAGATCGAAATCGCCATTGTTAAGACTTGAAACAAAGGCCAAATCTTTGATTGATGATCGAATTTAGCGATTTTATTGCTGCAAGACCTGATTTAAACAATTATATGAAGTTACCTGTATTTATAATTTGATACTTAAAGTTTTGAGATAGTGTTCATCTAAAAAATCACGTGGTAAGACTGCCAGTCACGCCCCAAACATCGAAAGCGTGGGTCATGACCGGGCACAATTTATTGCAAAGACGGAATTTGTCTATGTTCATATAATTATTTATCCAAACCTATTTCATGTAAGCAAATCAAAAGTTTTCAACTGCGCACACGTGACATGGCGATTGCTGTAGATCATTCCAGATCGTTATGCCAACTAATCTATTCTTCCTGGATTGGCGTCATGCTCGTGCTTCAGCGATTCTGACCAATGCTATTCATCGATCGGCTCAAAACGAAACTAACTTTTATGAATGGTGAAAAAGTAGAGAAACCCATTTTCTATTCAAAGACCACAGAAGCCTTTTTATCTAAATTTGTTATTCCCTTTTTGGCCTAACTTTAGAATCCCTCGCCATTTAAGGGCTCATTATTCTGTTCTATAAATTTTCACGAAGCTAATAAATCCTTTTATTCGATTTTCAGTGGTGAAATACGGCATTTATCGGTTAAAATAAAATCCGTATTTTCACTGAGTGAAATAACATGTTATTCTACTCAGTGAAATAACACTTTCAATCATATGACGTCATCGTAACAATAGGATGACGTCATATGATGGCTGTGGAAAGGAAGGCGATCTCGGAGGCTCCGTTTATAAAATGAACGTCATTTACCAACTATATGCATGGTTTGTTAAATCTAATAAATAGAACATTTGACATGTCTCGTCGAATACCATGTATATATCATCTCGTGAAGAAGAAATAATATATTTACACTCGTGGCTGCGCCACTCGTGAAAATATACATTTCTACTTCACTCGATGAGATATACATGGTATTCGACGAGAAATGTCAAATATCCTCTATTTATTATATGACGAGCAGTGAAATACTGGGATTTATCAGTGAAATAAACTGTCTATCAAGCTACAGTGAAAATAACTTATATTTTCACTGCGAACGGTGACTGATATAATTTGACGTCATAAAACAATGGTCTCACGAGGCAAATTGGCTTATGACGTCAGTGTTACTGTGGTGACGGGATGTTCCTAACGGCCGCTTGCAGTGAAAACACCCTTTTCGGACATAATTACATGGATAATATCATATAATAAATAGAATATCTGTCAATTCTTGACAAATACCATGTTTATCTCATCTCATGAGGTAGAAAAAGTTAAATATTTTCACGAGTGGCTGTGCCACTCGTGAAAATATAACCTTTCTACCTCACTCGATGAGATAAACATGGTATTAGTCAAGAAAAGACAGATATCCTCTATTGAATATTGTTGCACTGGTCATTAAAAGAAATTCATAAAATTTGATTTTCTATTCACAGATGCCTGAACTAAAGGAACAAGAACAGATGGAAGACTCCGAAACTGAGACCTTTGCCTTCCAGGCCGAGATCGCTCAGTTGATGAGTTTGATCATCAACACTTTCTACTCAAACAAGGAAATTTTCCTCCGAGAATTGATCTCCAACTCTTCAGATGCTTTGGACAAGATCCGATACGAGTCTCTAACAGATCCATCCAAACTGGATGCTAACAAGGAACTCTACATCAGAATCACTCCGGACAAGGAGAACAAGACCCTCACAATCGAGGACAGCGGTATCGGAATGACAAAGGCCGATCTCGTCAACAACCTTGGAACCATCGCCAAGTCTGGCACCAAGGCTTTCATGGAGGCTCTGCAGGCTGGAGCTGATATTTCCATGATTGGACAGTTTGGTGTGGGTTTCTACTCGGCATACTTGATTGCCGAGAGGGTTGTCGTAGAGTCTAAACACAACGATGACGAACAGTACATCTGGGAGTCCTCTGCTGGCGGCTCTTTCACAGTCAAACAAACAACTGGTAAGCAAAGAAGGGTTTAAAATTAGTATTAGCCAGTAGCCCATGGCTAGTGAAAAAGTGCTGAGCTTGGGAAATGTGGTAGTCCAAAAGATTAGTTTGAATTTGAAGATGTGACTGTAAATGCATTTGGCTGGTTGAAATGGCTTTGGACTAGTACTCCAGAAAATTAACAAGGATGGCTAGGGCTTTTTAATTTTGACCTGTAAAGAGTTTAAAATTGAGAATTTCTGATGATATTCAGAAAAAAAAACTCCCCGAATTCTGTGCATCAAACTTTAAAATCTTATTTCATTACATGCGTTGCCGCTTATGGCTGTGATACTGCCGAAGGGGCGTTAAACAAGAACTCACTCACTCATTACTTGCACTAGTTTTACATCATTCCTACAGAAGGTCATATTTGCTAAAATTTAACTTTGAACAAATCTGATCTTCAACTTGTCAATTTCTCTCCAAAAGAATAACTTGTCTATAACTTGTAATTTATCTTGCAGCCAACCCTCTTGGCCGTGGAACACGCATCACTCTGTTCCTGAAGGAAGATCAAACAGAATACATCGAGGAACGTCGCATCAAGGAAGTCGTGAAGAAGCACTCTCAGTTCATCGGCTATCCCATCAAGCTCCTCGTCGAGAAGGAGAGAGACAAGGAAGTCTCAGACGATGAGGAGGAAGAGAAGAAAGAAGATGAAGAGAAGAAGGAAGATGAGGAGGTAAAGACTAAATTTGAATCAAGATCCCCAAGGTGTTAAATTTCGTAAACGGCGAATTGTTTTCTCTTGCATAATTATGTCTTGAGAGATATTAATGAGGCTACTTCAAAAGTTCATGTTTTCAAGTTCAGTGTTTTTTGCGCCCCTAATGATTCATGATCCCAAAGGTGTTGTTAAAGTTTAGTAGATGGCATATCATTTTCTTACCATAAAACAAATCTTAAGAGCTAAGTGATATGGTTTTTACAAAAGGATGAATTCATCTTTTAAATTCCCTTATTTTGTAGACTTTGTCATTATATTTCCCAATTCTTGTCCTGTTTTAGGATGACAAGCCAAAGGTAGAGGATCTGGATGAGGATGAAGACGATGACAAAAACAAAGATAAGAAGAAGAAGAAGAAGATCAAGGAAAAGTACACAGAAGACGAAGAACTGAACAAAACCAAACCACTGTGGACCAGAAACGCAGATGACATCACACAAGAAGAATACGCAGAATTCTACAAATCTCTCACAAACGACTGGGAAGACCACTTGGCAGTCAAGGTAAATATTGTCAAAACTGAAGGACATGACGATAGACTTGCTATTACACCTTGCATTTACAAAAGCGAAGTAAACAAAGATTTTAAAATGATATATATCAATATCAAGACATAATGTAACAAATAAAGAAAAATCCTGTTTGTTCAACTTCATATTGGATTGGGAAATGCAGGGCCATGGACAATTTTGCACATTGGATGAAAATTTTTTTATTTTTCAATCATTTCTATTCCAGCACTTCTCAGTGGAAGGTCAGCTTGAGTTCCGTGCTCTCCTGTTCGTGCCCAAACGTGCCCCCTTCGACCTGTTCGAGAACAAGAAAAAGAAGAATAACATCAAGTTGTATGTGCGCAGGGTGTTTATCATGGACAATTGCGAGGACCTGATCCCAGAATACTTGAACTTTGTACGTGGTGTTGTAGATTCCGAGGATCTCCCACTCAACATCTCCAGAGAAATGTTGCAGCAGAGTAAAATCCTTAAGGTTATCCGTAAGAATCTTGTCAAGAAGTGCATGGAACTCTTCGAAGATATCATGGAAGACAAGGACAACTTCAAGAAATTCTATGAACAGTTCAGCAAGAACCTCAAGGTTGGTAGTTAAAAGTTTAAACAAAATTAACATCTTGAACTGATTGAGTGAGCATGTCCTAAGAGTTACTCAGAGTTACTTTTACTTAAATTGAGGTTTCTTTTTTCACGCTTTCTGTAAATATGTGAAAAATCTTTTTAATTAAGTGAAACACCTCTGGTAACCAATGATTAGTTATCAAACGCGTTAATGTTGCTGAATATATATTTATCGTTATTTTCTTCTAGCTTGGTATCCACGAGGATTCCACAAACCGCAAGAAGATCGCAGATTTCCTGAGGTGGTACACATCCCAGTCTGGTGACGAGCTGACTTCCCTGAAGGAATACGTCTCTCGCATGAAGGAGAACCAGAAGAACATCTACTACATCACTGGCGAGAGCAGGGAGGCCGTACAGAACTCTGCGTTCGTCGAGCGTGTCAAGAAGAGGGGGTTCGAAGTCGTCTACATGACAGACCCCATCGATGAATACTGCATCCAACAGCTGAAGGAGTATGACGGCAAGACCCTCGTCAGCGTGACCAAGGAAGGTCTCGAACTCCCAGAAGATGAGGAAGAGAAGAAGCGACTCGAGGAGGCCAAGGCTCAGTTTGAGGGACTCTGCAAAGTCATGAAGGAAATCCTTGACAAGAAGGTTGAGAAGGTGAGGTTTCATTTAAAGCAAATAAATTTAGTATTGAAAAAAAGTTTTAAGTTAGGACCACTTTTGGCTGCCAGCCTTTTTGAAATTGCAGCTATTTAGGATCATAAAATACTTGAATAAACTACTAAAATGACAAAAAATAGGTTTCCTAATGTTACATTTTATAATCTTGATGAATTAAGATGCTTTATCTTATCTGATGCAAAATGATCCTTTACTGCAGTTAGAATTGAAATTTAAACGATAAACTCTTGATTCCAGGTTGTCGTGTCAAACCGTCTGGTTACCTCCCCTTGTTGTATTGTGACGAGTCAGTACGGATGGTCAGCGAACATGGAGAGAATCATGAAGGCTCAGGCCTTGAGAGACACTAGCACAATGGGCTACATGTCCGCCAAGAAACACCTAGAGATCAACCCCGACCATCCGATAGTGAAGACTCTGAAGGAGAAGGCTGATGTGGACAAGAACGACAAGGCTGTGAAGGATCTCTGTATGCTCCTGTACGAAACATCACTCCTGGCTTCAGGATTCTCCCTGGAAGACCCCACATCACACGCAAACAGGATCCACAGGATGATCAAGCTCGGTCTTGGTAAGTTCATCACCAGAGTTCGAAAATTAATACTAGTCCGGTTAGCAATGGCTGGTTAAAACTGTTGGGCTTGGAACTTGCACTGTCAAATGTTAATTTTGACCACTGATCAGTTGATTTTAAAAATTTCAAAAAATCTTGAAATCAATGGATTTAAACTTGTGAATATTTGGAGGTTGTGTTGTACTTTTGTAAAATGTGAACACTTCTAAAACTCAAATAATTTTAATTAATGAATAACTAAATGCCCATCACCGCTAATGGCTCTGATATGCCCAAGCGGCGTTAAACAATAACTCGATCACTAGTAAAATCATCTGTTGCTTAGTGAACATTTTGAAATTATTAAAACACAAAAATTAATGTAAATTTATTACTTCAGGAATTGACGAGGATGACATGCCAGCTGAACAGGCCCCAGAAGCAGGAACAGACGACATGCCTCCATTGGAAGGTGACGAGGACGACGCATCAAGAATGGAGGAGGTTGATTAAACACCTCGCGAACAGACTTTACTTTCCACCGAACTACCACATATGTACATACCTACTCAGTACTCGTGCTGCTACTGTGTGATCCATTTTTTCATCGGTTTCATTTCCAAAGATGTGACATCCATTTTTGTGTCTGAAAACATTCTCCATTATCTCCTGTTGTCATGGTTCCACAATATGAGTTCTCTGTGATCAAAGTTTCAGTAGCTATCCAACCGTTCAACGCTGATGTTCAGTACTCGACGTTTGCTTGAAAGACAATGCTGTGTTTATTGACAAGTGATTGAACTTTTACGAGCCATAGTTGTAACATAGCAACAGTGTTTATGTTCCAGTTCATTATCATTTGCTGCAACTGAACTGTTGTAATCTGGTTCTGATATGAATCAACAAATAAATTAATTCAAATATAAAAATGAAGTTGAGTTTTGTTTGTAGAATGACAGAATTGAATTTTAGATCCAATCCATAGCCAAGTGCACACATTCTCCTAAAATAGTTTAATTGAAACTGATTTAAAGCATAGAAGATTTCCATACAAGATAAGTAAAGGGTGTTACTGCAAGAACACTACCCACAGTGATGAAATACTCTTGAAAGCAGCTTAAACTGCATATATCCTTGCCTACATTTAATGTTTAGTGTAGAACACTTCAAATGACTTGGTCCAGCCAGTAAATATCTTAAATGTATCAGAGTTTTCTATCCTCCAATACATGATAGGGTTGCAATGATTCACTACGATGTATCGAAAATCAATACAAACTAAAGACATCGAAAATCTAGTCATGATTCAAAATTTTGATTAGATTCACATTCATTTTTAGCTCATCTGGCCTGAAAGGCCCGATGGGCTTATGGCATGGGATGTCGTCCGTAAACTTTTCGCTTTTTCGACTTCTTCTCCAGAACCAATGACTCCAGAGAGCTGAAATTTTTTGTACAGACTCCTTGGCTGAAGGGGATACCAAATTGTAAATTTGGTGACCCTTTGACCCCAAATGTGGGTCACAGGGGTCATAACCTTAAAAGCTATTTTCATCTTCTTCTCCAGAACCAATGACTCCAGAGAGCTGAAATTTTATGTACAGACTCCTTGGCTGAAAGGGATTCTAAATTGTAGATTTGGTGACCCTGTGACCCCAAGTGTGGCTCACAGGGGTCATTACCTAAAAAAAAATATTTTCATCTTCTTCTCCAGTCCCAATGAACATAGAGAGCTGAAATTTTATGTACATACTCCTTGACTGAAGGGGATTCTAAATTGTAAATTTGGTGACAGTGAGACCCCAAATATTGGGTCACAGAGGCAATGACCTAAAATGCTATTTTCATCTTCATCTCCAGTCCCAATGGCTCTAGCGAGCTGAAATTTTATGTACAGACTCCTTGGCTGTAAGGGATTCTAAATTGTAAATTTGGTGAGTCTGTGACCCCAAATATGGGTCACAGGGATCATAACCTAAAAGCCTATTTCAGTTTACAGCATCTTTCTGAGATTATATGTGCACTTCAATCAGTTAAATAGGAAGGGGAGGTAATTTTAAAGAAAACAGCTGAGTTAAAGGCATTTCATCTTTCTGATGTGAGAGTTCTAACATGTGCTTTGAGAATATAATATGTCTGATGAAAAAGAGATATTGAGAATTAAAAACTTAGAATTGGTGGTCTAACAAAAATTATAAGTCATATTTTATCTTTGTCTCACATTTCACATATGAGTAATTATTTGTATTTTTCAAGTGAATTTGCTGATAAAGGTACACAAGTCTAAAAGTATTCTAAAGACTTAATACAGAATCTTTTATTAAATCTAATATAATGTTCTTTGTAATTTAATGGAGTTTTTTAATATCTCATGATATTGTGTAATTATTTGGAGAATTAATTAATTAATTAATGAGAATTTCCAGTACGAGTCAATTTGGTATACCTTATTTATATCATATTTTATACTTTATAACTGATTTAGTTTTCTATTAACTTTGCAGTTAATTTTATTCAATAGGAACAAGAAATGAGATAGATGTCTACATCATGGACATGTTTAATGTGAATCTATTTGAAATGAGAACTATTGAATAATGAATACCCTTTGAAGGAATAACTTGAAGAGGAATTAAATTTTTTCATTTTACATGAGATATGTGAACTGAATATGACTAGTGATGACTGGTGATAACATAGGACTATAAAAGAAGTAGCTATATGAGATTGTGACATCACACCTATTTTCATCATCTTCTCCAGTACAGAAAAATAATTAATTGTAGGAAAAACTGCATCTTACATATAAATTTTACTGGCTGTGAGTCCAGTGTCTGCATGTTATGTAATTGCATTGTGTTGACCTCTTCCTGGCAGAAGGATGAAAACTGATAGTTACACAGAGGTTTCAGGTTACTTCAAACTTCTGTGCAGCACTGTGTTATCATAGACTGTGCGTGAGACTGCTTTAGTCTTCCACTGACTCTAAAAAAGAATTTATTCATAGAATATCACCATTTTATCAAATATTGAAAGGGAGCCTATAAGAAATGGTGAAAAAGAATTTACTAAAAAAAAATTCACCAATTTATTAAGTATTGAAATGGAGCCTATGCATAGGCGTAGGAACAGGGGGGGCCCGGGGCGGCCGGGCCCCCCCACTTCTGAACCTGGGGGGGCACGGCCCCCCCACTTTTCACCCAAGAAAAAAATTCAATAGCGCCTTCTTGGAGCAAAAAGTCTGTGTCAATTTTGACTATTGTCTATTTGTCTATTTGTCTATTTTTTCAGAAACAGATAATATGACGAGTCCTCACCCTATTTTTAACACTAATATGGATGAAAATTTTGATCCTACAGCATCTTCTAGTGAAAATACGACATGGCAACCCCAATTTTCAGACGAAATTGAAAAGAATGTTGTTCCTATAGCTGTGTTTGGTGGGAGGAGGGTGCTTTGATACGTTTTTAATACGTTTCAAAAATCGGAAAATGGGGATCTTAAATTGCCGAGTTTGTGGCCCTGGTGGTCCTCAGATGCCATGGCCCAAAAAACCTATTTTAGGCTTTTTCTCCAGAAGTAAGAGCTAGAAAGTTGAAATATCGACTCCTAAGACATTTGGGATTGAAATTGTACATTTGGTGACCATGTGACCCCTAGTAAGGGCAACATTGGCCACTCCTGAAAACGTATTTAGCTCATCAGACCTGACCTCAAAAACCTATTTCGTCTTTCTTCTCTAGAACCAGCTCTGTAGTGACTATAGTCAGTTGGCATCTCGTGTACATACTCCTACTGTCACTCCTTAGATCATGGGTATCTTGATTAATAAGGGCCCAAGGAACCACAGCATTAAAACATATTTTCGTCTTATTCTACAGAACTACTGATTCCAGAGAACTGGAATCATTAGTACAATTAGCTTGGCAAGCGGAGATTCTGATTCATATGTTTGGTGACCTATTGATCCCTAATAAGGTCCTCAGGGGCCACAAACTCAAGGACTATATTTGTCTTTTTCTCCAGAACCAGTAACTCTAGAAAGTTGAAGTTCTGTGTACATGCAGGCACCTTGGCAAGTGGGGATTATAACTAATACATTTGGTAACTTTTGGGTGTCATGGTTTTATGACCTTCTACAGAATGAAAAGTCTTTGTATTGGTCTCTTGGATTATGAATTGTAATTTTTCAAACAATATGTCATTTTGGATGCTATTTCAGGATTAATTCTGATCGAACTGAGATATGAATGTTCTTTCTCCGTTTCTGGAACAAGTAAAACTTGTCGACTTTATTTCAATCCTATTTTATTTCCATTTTATCGTGACTTCCGTTGTCTTGTCTGCAAACATTGAAGCTCATACATATCCCTTAGCTTGCAATTACAACTATATGGTCCTGAGTACCCTAACACACGCACTCAGAAATTCCAAATTGTTGCGATTATGGACTTATCGTGGCCTAGTGTAAACGCAGCATATGCAGATTAAACATTTGTAATGAATATTATCCGAAATATTAAGAACAAAAGAACTAGGAATATATTACATGCTAACTTTCAACTATCTCGCGAGTATAGGTCTCTGTCCCTTTCACAGCTAGGACATACTGTCCTTTCTCTCAAAATGAATTATTTCTATTATAATTTTTTAAAATTTCCGCCTTTAAAAATGTGTTAACGGTGCTTATTCTATTCAGGTGCATGTTTCAGTTCAAACACATTTTCAAATGTTCATTTCTGATTTGATCTAGGTACAATTTGGTGTATTTTCTTGACATAAAATCGATTTTTTACAGATTTTTCACGTGACTTTTTTTGGCCTCAAAAGCAAGGTCACGTGACATTGTTGGTTTCCAAAGCAAGGTCACGTGACTTTTTTTGGCCCTAAAGTAAGGTCACGTGACTTTTTTGGCCCTAAAGTAAGGTCACGTGACTTTTTTTGGGCCCTAAAGCAAGGTCACGTGATTGTAAATTTAAATTATCAGTGAAACACGCTTTAAACCCCATCCAAAATGACTTAGATTCCCCCCCCCCCCCCCCCCCCCACCACCAACACAGACGGGGTATTCTGACCCAAGCTCGATCCACCCCCCGCTCTCAAGAAAAACAATTGGGCCCCCCCACCCCAAAAACCGTTCCTACGCCACTGCTATGAGAAATGGGATTTTCAAAAACTGAGGCTCCTATTCATTATGTAATAAATGTTGGTATTGCCATAATGCAATTAAGAATTAAAACAATATAATGCAAAGGTGTATGATATTCATAACGAATGTTGATTTATGTGTAACCAATTTTTATAATAATTAGCAGGGGTCATGACCTAAAAAGGTTTTTTTTCATTTTCTTCTACAGCCCCAGGCCATTATTGCAATATCTTACAGTGGTGAATTGTATGCAAAGAATTGTACCCGGGGTATTCATTATTATATAATGTGTGTACGATCTTAGAAAATAGTATGATCTCTCCACCACATTATTATTTGTTTGATACCAGCAATTTATTTCCAAGGTTTGCGTTGCTCTTTCAACACATATATATAGCAGATTGGCAAAGTTATGGTAACAAAATATTTTTAAACTGCTTTAATCGTTTCACTACCTAGATTCTTATTACTACATTCCATTATCTGACCATTGCTATAAAGTCCACTCCATAACATACCCCACTTATTATCTCCTGATGAGCTACAGAGGCCATGGCTCTATTTTTTTCATGCTAAAATAATAAAATGTCATCTGATTTTATTACAATTAGATCGTGAAATTGCATTCGCGAGCGATAACAAGTCGCATGTGAACTGGAGACCAAGTTCAGTGTCTACAATATGTAACGTAGTCAATGATTGGTTTATATCCTCATACATGTATTTCGATGATTGGTTTATATCCTCATATTTCGAGATTCTCGGCCAATCGGCATGGCTTATACATTTTCTCTTAGCAACGATCAAAATGGCGGATTTTTGTTTTTCTGTAGTGTTAAAAAATCAAATCGAAATAAATCGAATCGAACTGTTAAAATAAAAAAAACAAATTGAACTTGTCTGGGTGAATCGTTGCAGCCCTAATACATGCTGCTGTGATAGTTGTGAAATACTATCATCAATGTCAAATTACAATTACAATTACTTTTACAAATGTTACAGAAAATGTTTAAACTCCTACAAAGTTGGCCGGGTATATAGTCATCGTCCGTCTAGTTGACTCTGAAAAACTGACATGTACATGAATGAAATTAGGATTTGTATACTCCTGACCGTACTTTCGATTGAGTAAGGAAGCAATATTCAAATTTTTTTTTTTTACAGAGCAATTGCTCTTAAATTTGAAATTGGCATAAATAGGTATTCTCCGGAACTAAGTCTCCTATGTGAATGAAATAGATAGCCCTGACGATACTTTTGATAGAGGGGGCGGGATAGCGCAGTGGTTAGCGTGTTCGGCTTCGGATCAAGAGGTCCGGGGTTCAAATCCTGCCAGGGGCACGGCAACTTTGTCTGCAGTAGAGAACTGTTCTACACGCAGTAAGGTTTGGGTGCAATGCTACACTGAAATTCAGAGTAGTACCACCCATGGTTCGCTAGTTCCAGCCGTTGCTCGCAGGTTTTACTTCAGTGCATAGCCACATGGTGTTGCGGGCTTTCTCCCTGCTATAATACTAGCAGCCGCGATATAAGTGAAGTACTCTTGAAAGCGGCGTTAAACCACAACTCACTCACTTTTGATAGAAATAGTATGTTTTACGGAGTTGTTGCCCTTGAATCTGTAATTGAACTTGATATAAAAGCTCACTGTGATACTCCAATGGGGACAAGTTCTCTCTGAAACTATTTGGTGAATGTAGTTATGGTTGCTAGTTGGTACTCCTTGAGTTAAAAAGCCAGTTTAGAAATTATCAAAGCTGTTGCCCTTGAATCTAATTGCACTAGGTACAAATAACTGCTGTGATGCGTTTACTCCTTAGTTGGAAAGCAAGTTCCGCAATAACCTTTCATGGAGTTATTGCTCTTGAATCTGAAATTGAACTCGGTACGACTGGCCGCTATGATGCTTCTATTGGGTAGGATTTCACTGGTACTGTGGCTATTACATCTAGGTGAAAGAAAGTCCTGATGATATATAGTCTCTTGACAGTTCCAAAATAAAGAATTATCAGTTATTGCCCTTGAATCTAATTGCATTAGGTACAAATAACTGCTGTGATACTCCAATCAAGACGAGTTTTTTGCCATTTACAACGACAACGCTCAATGGGCAGATGGCAAAGGTATGTGAGCCATGCTAACTTCTGCCTTATTACCACAGCACAGGCCCATCCTTGAGGGGCATATACCAGTAGATGTGGAATACACAAGATTTGATACTCTAATTAGAAAGTAGAGGAACAAAATTACTGTAAATCCTTGAATAATTGCCATTTGACACAGCGTTCATTCAAGGCAGGCAATTATTTTTGTTGAAGTCCTAATATATATGTGAAATTTACAAAAATTGTAATAACATCATAACAGTATGTTTTAGATTATGAATATTGTAAAGAAGTGCATGTCATGAGGTTAAATCTTAAAAATATGCTTTATACCATCCTTATTTTCGAAAAGGGTTAGCCATTAGTTTTTTTACATGTGCTAAATTTAACCCTGCGATATTTCAAGGCAATCGATTATTTCAGAGAGCTAAGACTCTGCGATTATTCAAGAATTTACGGTATACAAACTTATCCACAATCTCATTCTCTTTCCAAAATTGTTACTCCCCTCAAACTTTGTATTTAGACTCTCTGTTGCATATTGATCATTCTTGAGTGTGGGGTAGCCGGTGGTCAGTGCGTTTGGCTGCGGACCAAAAGGTCTGGGGTTTGAATCCCGCCAGCGCCTTGGCAACTTTGTCTGGTGTGGAGAACTGTTCTACATGCATTAAGTTTTCGGTGCAAAGCTTTCAGAATTTCAGCGCAGTACCACCCATGGTTCGCTAGTTCCAGCTGACAGACATTTCAGACATTGTAAAAAAATACAACTTGTGACTCACGGTGTCTGTTATTACACAGCTCACTCGTATACCCCCGCTTTTAACATTGGTCAAAGAAGAAAAGTTTTAAAATAGCAGATAGACATCAATGTTTAGTCTTCTGTATGAACAAACCACAGCAGTACTATGAAAGCAGAGTATGTTTGTTTTCATAGTAACTATGTCTTCATAGATACACTTGAAAGGGTGCTTTAGAAGTAAAAGTCGATAAACGGAGAAAAGTTGCATAAATTATGCCAATGATGGTATGAAACATGCAAAAGGCAGATGTACACATCATGGTGATTGTACATATCAAGTTTCGTAAGATTTAAACAACTACTGTCAGAGTTATGAGCGGAACAAAAACATTCCGGACGCACGGACACGCTGACCGCTATATAGCCCCGACTACGTAGTAGCGGGGTTATAAAAATATGGACGTTGACAATGCTGGAAACATTCGCCGCCAGGTGATTATGAGAGGATAGTGAAATTTTGCCTGTATGTAACGGGTAACAATAGAAAATCTGAAAGGAATAATTATCCAAAATGTGGAGAACTGATCAACAACGTAACAAAGTTTTCAGAGATTGTTTTATTGAACACTGCTACTCTCAGCACCGAGTGTTTACAGACCTACAGCTCTGGTTTTGATTGGTCGAAATCTCAGATAATTACCATAAACTTAAATGGACAGTGTGAGTTTCTTTCCCATCAAAATATGCTTCAAATAGACTTTGTGAATACCTCTTCAAATTTCAATTCCACAAAAAAAATGTTTTCGTTGTACCTCACTTCAATTTTATTAATCAAAAACAATAATACTAATACTTTATTGAATGTACTGTTGATTAATGATAACATCCTAAAGACTATGATAGCAGCAGATGTAAATTTACTCATAATCAATGAAGTTTATTACAAATATACTGTAACACATTAGCAAAATATTCTGTGTAGCATGAAATGATTTTACTTATATGACAATTTAATTTATTTCATTAATTGACTAGTGTGATATAGATTGTTTAGTATTAAAGTTGCATCCATTGTGTTATATAAAATTTTATTCGGCTTTAATACGTTCCGACTCACCATATGTGCTGTTTACAGTGCAAATAAATTAACCCAGCTTGCATATTCATCCCCAATCGCCAAATATATCATAATTACTCGTTTCCAATTAAAATAGAGTAACATCATTTTGCATGTGCAGAAACCGAAACTGCACGTCCCATTTACATGCACAATAGTTATATTATAGACTCATTGGCCCACGTCAATCGCGATTCACTGTTCGGTTTTCGATCAGAAATCACAACTTTTACCGTCATATGGTCAATATACTAAGTGGACTATCATCAAAATGGTGGTTTTCGGTAACAGTCGATAAAGTAACACTATTTATAACATTAAGATATGTGACCCCCAACAACACAATGGATGTACCTTTAAAAAAACTTCAAGTCAGATATGAAGATCTTAATATTTTGTATAATACCATAAATAAACTTTTTCAAATCTAGGCAAATTAATAAATATCTGAATACCACCGTTACATAATAAACTTATTTCTGTAAATACTTTTAAATATAAGATAAGCTTTTTCATTACTGACTTCTTCCTACATATAAAGATAACTATAACTATATAAATACACAAAACAAACTAAAACAAATAGTCATCAGCATTGTTGCTCATGAGACATATATTTTCCTATAAAGGCATTGAATATCTTGAAGACAATGAAAATAACTGCTTATGGTGTGGTTCCTCTGATTCTTGAGAGTGGCAACAGTCACCAATCTACAATCTGTATTCCTTTGACTAAAGAGTCTGTACAAGATTTCATTACTGCTTTTTAAAATAGGTTTTTAGCCTGTGGCACAATTTCCCCCTGCAAGCGTAACTCATGCCATCCATCATTAGCTAATTTAATCTTGCTGCATTTCCTTTACTGTCCTGTACTAGTTTAGTGGCAGGCTGAAACTGAATTTCATGTTGTGCTCTAATATGCTAGCTCGTTGAGGAAATACAGCAAGGCTTAAATTAGACAGTGATGGAGACTGACACAAGTTATGCTGGGTGTACGTGACAAAATGTTTTACCTACAATGTGTTTTAAAAATAGCATCAAAATATTTAGTTCAAGAATGATATTGTAAATGTGATAAAATATTTCCATTAATAAATGCCCTGACAATTATTAAGCCTGCAAATTCTCAAACCTTGCACTTATTTGAGAGTCTGCGGTTAATGCGCAAATAATATACATCCTCCATTGACACTTTATCTGAAATCTCCATGGTGACAAACCCTGTTCTATGCTATGAGCAACAAATTACCAAAATGAATAATTTAGTTAACTACAAAATATTCATTTGACTTAAAGTATTGAAACAATTTTATTAGCCAACATTTCAGAACAATATATATACACACTGCCCCACAAACTTATGAAAAACATAAAATGATAACTATTCTGGTTACAGGGTCTCTATATTTATGAGGAGGCCCTGAACCAGGATAGTTATCATTTTAGGTTTTTCTTAAGTCGGGCTGAGCAGTTTCTACATGAATTTGACACTCTACTCACATTTTGCTATTGACTAAATCATCAATTCCACGTGATATATAATATATAAGGCTGACGATCTTAAAAATGGTTGTGTTGGTTCTAAAATTTTCAAATGATATGTATATACAACTGTTATCTCATAAATATCATTTCTTTAAAAGTTCATAATACTAGGAATATCCCCATATATATTTGAGAAAGCAGTTGACTTGGGCAATACTGAAAATATGAGATCAGTGTTCAGACAGAAATTCGACTTTGAGCAGATTTTGTACAACATTCATTATGACATATAATTTGTTACTAAACCTTCTTCAAAGTATAGGATAATTTTAATTAAAATGTAAAAAGGTATCTGAAAAAAAAGAGACCCAAAAACATTAAAATTAGTTCAATCTTTTCCTTTTTGTAAAAAATATTTTAAAGGTGTTATGAAATTTGTTATTATCAAAATGAAATTTAGTACAATAACTATAGCAACCTATAGATTTATCAAATATTACTAAAATGCCCAATATAAATTTTAAATGCAATACTTAAACTTTCATTCCGCCTTTATAACAACTTAAACACCCTCATCTTACAAAAAACATTAATCATTAAAATAAAATATTTACCGGTACCTTCAGTGATAAATAATTAAAATGATGATTGGATTTTCAACAACACAAATTCACTAAGTCATTGCCCAATAAGTTTTGTTTTCATATATATATGATTTTTTTATCATGATAAATACATACTAGATGAAAATATGATCAATTGATTAAAGCTTTTTCATAGCAGCGCTCCACAAATTTTATTTCAGAATTCTAAAAAAGGCGTTTTTCAAAATGGATAGTTAATACAGTCAAGCCGCGATAATCCGGCCACCGATAATCCTAATCTCAAAGTTTCCGAATGGTAGGAAGATGTAACCAAACTAATCTCTTTAGTAGTCCTCAGTACTCAATAGTCCGAACATTTCACTATCCGATTGTTTTTTTATGAAAAACGGAAGCTTTCGGATTATCGAGGCCTGACTGTACATACCTTAAAGATTAATATTGGTTCAGGTGATATTAAATACAATAAATAATAAATAAATAGAGGATATTTGATATTTCTCGCCGAATACCATGTATATTTCATCGAGTGAAGTAGAAATGATTATTTTCATGAATGGCGCAGCCACGAGTTTAGATATATTACTTCTACTTCACGAGATGAAATATACATGGTATTCGACTATAAATGTCACATGTTCTATACATTAGATTTAATAAATTATGCATAGTTCGTAAATGACGTTCATTTTATGAATGGAGCACCTAGGTCGCCCTACTTTATCACGGTCTTTTTATGATGTCATCCTTTTGTTACGATGACGTCATATGATTGAAAGTGTTATTTCATTGAGTAGAATAACATGTTATTTCACTCAGTGAAAATATGGCTTTTATTTTAACTGGTTAATGCCGTATTTCACCCCTGAAAATATAATAAATAGAGATTATTAACCGAGGAAGTGTGTCATATGACTTTTAAGAAATGAGTGTATATGGTTGTATTGCCCGAGCGAGAGCAAGCGTAATACACACATTTGCACTAGTTTCGTAAAAGTCGTATGGCACACTTCCAAGTGTAATAATATCTTTGCCATTTGATTTGCGTCAAAATAGGCAGTAAACTGCCTACTTCTCTTGCGACGGCAAACTACAGTGAAGTCACGAAAAATTGTTTTATGACGTCACAGATGATAGAATATGGGAAGTCGCGGTGAAACAATGGTCGCTAGGCAAAAGTGCACAAGTGCTCATGTAAATAATATTAACTTGGTTATTTTCAACCATATGGGTCATAAATTATTTTATTTTATTGTCAATATCTTTCAACATGATTTGTACATATACACAACTTGTACTCACAAATATCAAATTCATACAGATATGTACATACAATATATTTTATAGGTGAGTTTTGTAACACTCCATATACCGGTACATAGATTGAGCAGCAAAATCAACAGTATTCACAATAAATAAATATGGACAATTTTCACAATAAATAAATAAATATGGATAATTTTCACAAGATAAAAATATGGATAATTTTCACAAGAAATATAAGATATGGATAGTTTGCCTTTAACTACCTGCATTAACACAGAATATTTCTCAGATTGATAATGATTTGGGTTAATTACTTTATACTTAATGAAAATCTTCAATCTTTTATAATAATGAAATTTATTGACCATATGTTTTAACAAACATGTGTTTTGAAATGAAATCTAACAACATTAATTATTTAATTTTTAAACACTAAATAAAATTTTGTTTTTAAAAATGTATTTACAATGAATATTTGCTTTTTTTTATCTGAGCAATGCTGTTGATGTCAATTTATATCACAGATAAGCTATTTATGTGACTTCAAGAACATAAGTAAATTCTTTGTAAATATATTAACTTTAAATATTTATAAAAGATAACGTACATTGCTAAAAGAGAATCATTGGTTCAAAAACAAAATAAAATATTAATATGCAATTTTAATTTAATTATTTTATCATCTCTACGAATCTTAATGGTTGCACAAACTTAACAACAAATTCCAACAAATCACTCCTATAAGAATACAACATTTCAGAATTAGGCCACGTCAAATGAAATTGAGCATGTTTAAATGTCTAAACTTAACACTGACATAATTTATGTGTTTAAAAACTTTTTAGAATTCCTATCACGAGTCGAAGAAATCATCTGTTGCCTTGGTTATCTCTGACGCTTTCTTCGAGAACGCTTGGTCGAAACTGTCGACGGTGCTTGCACTCATAGTCTGTTTGACACGCGCGTTGTGTTTTTTACGAGGACTGCCAAATACTCCCGCCCCATCTTCATCTTCACCTAACCAGGAATCTGGAAAATAACATTATCAAAATTTTAATTTTTATGGTTATCAGTAACTGTTGCGAAAGACTTTGCATCTCCAAAACAAAAATATTGGATCCGCCATCGTTAGGCCGATTCACACTGTGAAATTTATATTTACAACTTGTAGTATCAACCTTTGGTCTCTACATGATTGGTATGTACATCAGAGGTAAGTTGATACAACTTGGATATTCTCACAGAGCAACTAAAGTTGGCTACAAATCGTCAGAAAAGGCCTTTATTGCCCAATGAAAAGTACCGTAATGAAATTAATGGAAAGGAGGTTTTTCTTTAATTTTATATTTAATTTGACAAAAGTATACTTTTTGGTTAAGACATTTCAAGCTTATATTTTGCACTGCTAACAAAGAATAACAGTTTACAATTCTGATGAGAATATGAAGGGAGGTAACTCTAACCGTCACTAGCGTTGTAGTGGTCATCCTTCTCTACCTCCAGTTCCAGCTCAGGTTCATCTTGGTTCAGTCTCTTGGCCTAAATTAAAATTAAAATTGATTAAAATTAGTTTAAATTAAAATTGATTAAAATTAAAATTAATTAAAATAAAAATTAATTGAAATTAAAATTAATTAAAATTAAAATTAAAATTAAAATTAAAATTAAAATTAAAATTAAAATTAATTAAAATTAAAATTAAAATTAATAAAATTAAAATTAAAGAGGAGGATAGAGCCGCGAGGAGGTGGAGGAGGAGGAGCAGGAGATTATGTGCAGTTACATGTGTCTGATGAAGGGGGTCTAACCCCCGAAACATGTAACTACACACATTCTCCTGTACCTGCTCCTCCTCGTGCCGCTAACTTCATATGTTTTTGCGGCTCTCTCCTCCTCTTCAATTTTACCCAACTCGTGTTGGTTTCGTCATAGTATCCTTCGGTGGATCTTCACCACACACATATTTTTAGACAGGTCGTCAAGCACCTCACCAAATGCAGTTTTTAACTTAAAATTGATTGAAACATAAATAAAAAATAAAAAATAAATAAATAAATAAATAAATAAATAAATAAATAAATAAATAAATAAATAAATAAGATTTTATTGGTTCTAAATTAACTTATAAAGTACAAGCAATAAGAAATATCACATTTCTTAAACCACTAAAACATTTCAGTGACACAGTTCTAAAAGATAGTATTTTGAAGGGACCGATGATGGGACACATTCTTGTCTTGAAACGTAACAATTAACGGCAATCAACTATGTCAAAGTCATGTATTCCGTTGAATGATAACTTGAAAGTACTATGAAAGCACAGAAAAGTTAACAAAATACAGCAAAGCTTAAATTAGTCAGTAATTGACGCAAGTTATGATTTGCAAGGAAGCTATATTTTCACTAGCCAAGGACTAACAGAAATAAATGGTAATTTGGAACCTATACATCATAGACTAATTTTTATCATAATTCAGTTATTATATATTAATAAGCTCTTAAGTTTAGTGTCATCCCTACCTTTTCTCGTGCCCTCTTTGCTCTTTCCTCTTTAAGTTTTTGTTTGTTTTTTATCTCCTCAAGTCTCGCTATTCTCTTCATCTCTGCCATCCTCAACTGTTCCTCGATCTGAAACACAAAACATATATAAAATAAGCAAGGATTTTCCTTTGGAGGGGTTGATGACAAAATCATTAACAACAGTGTCCACCTCCATAAACAATTAAATAACAAGATATTTCAAGAAAAAAGCCTGCAATAGTTTTGTTAGTGTTTTGAGTAAAACATGTTAGTGTAAGCATAAATATTTGAATTTGAGAATTTGCTTTTGAAGTTTAAACCAATGAGGCCTTTCACTGGTGAATATTTATATTGTTTAGAATATATTGTCTGCTTTTAAATTCAAAATATATATATATTTCAACAAAATATATTATACTTATTTTACACGTATAAGTTGGATGATAAAAAAAGATTGCAGGTCAAGAGACATGGATTGTGGATGAATGAATTTATGTCTTATACCCGGTAATATAGGTAAATGTAGAGAGAGAGAGAGAGCGAGAAAGAGAGAGTGAGAGAGATAGTTAGAGAGAGGGAGGGAGGGAGGGGGGACAGATAGAGTTGTACATGAATTTGAATTTCCAGATAACAACTTGTTTGAGAACGCTAGTTGTTATCCAGAAATCTTTTCATATATGTTTTCCACATCTAATTGCTAATTGCTAGAGAAATTAGGCAGAAATGAGCTTTTTGCTACATGAAGAGAAGATAGGACAAAAATGATAAATTGAAATAATTCACTAATAATACAAACTTATTTCTCACCTCTAAGCCCTATTGTTGCAAGGAAGCAACAAAGTATATATATTTAAAAATGTAAGTTAACAATAAATTCATAATACATAAATATATATGCATTAATGTACCCATCATTATAAATTGACGAATAAAATTCCTCCTTATGCAAAAATTTAGCCATTGGCTCTGTAGCCAATCAGGCTTTACATAATTTAGAAAAAGAAGACTTGTTGTCGTGTTTTATAGTATCGCATTGCCCTGAGTGTTTTATGCTGCCTGCTATGTTTTATTCTACAATAAAGCACGACTACGAGCCTTTTATTTCTTATATGAGATTCCCTTAAACAATTATTTGCTTTTATATAAAAAACGTTGTGATATTATGTTATTTATATAAACTATATTTTGAAAATATTAATGCCTCCCATCATAGAACACATTCACAAGCAATTGAACAATCAAAGTGACGTAAAATATGACGTCATTTGCTATGCGACGCTCTAACTGACGTCTTTAATCACGAGCATATTTTATTGTCTCATAAAACACGCTGTCTGTCCCATTGACCACCTGTGTTTTATTGCTGTGGGTATCTTATATTACCTGATAATGAGGTTGAAAGTAAAAATTTTCCAGGAGTAGTTGTCAGGGGGTTGAAAAAATCTACAATTTATAATCCACATTGGCCATGTGTCGGTTCACAAAATTTAAACTTCCTGAGACTTTTAGTTCTTGAAAAGAAGACAAAATTATTTTTCAAGAGTATTGTCAAGGCAACTCTCTCATACCTGTGAACTCTGTTGTTGCACTTGTTCCTGTTCGAATTCTTTGGCTTTCATCAGTTCTTTGCGCCGCTTGGACGATTTACGAGACGTATTTAATTTTCGTTGTCGAACCTATGATGAAATATGTGCAAAATATTATAATTCAAGACATTATATGGTTCAATTAATGAAAAGGAAGGTGGAGGGGGGGGGGGGGGGGGGGGGGGGGTGGGGGTGTCTGAGGGTTCAGACCCTCTGTCCCCATCCTGGATGTGCAACTGAAGGATAATACTGATCACTATGTGTGGCTGAATAATATTAGAGTATTCAAGATCCATTCATTTTGTCAATATCATTAATTAAACTATGAAGCATTTGATTTGATTGTGTTTCATCTGGCTAAATTTTAAGCTAGATCGTATGATGTACCGGTAGTCCATTTTTAGATTTATTGAAATCTTGGAAAAGGGATGGAATAATAAAATGATTCAAAATCCAAATTGTTTTACCTTTATTGTTAAATACATATATATAATATATGAAATGGTATTTTCATAATCCGTGCATGAAATGTGACTTACTAAACAATTAAAGACATTCAATATGCATAAGATTTGTTAAGTTAATTTTTTAAACTTTAATTTTTTTTTTTTAAATAATTAAAAAAATAAATCTTTCACATATTACTAAAGCAAAATAAAAATTTGATAAAAACAACAATTATTCTTCAAAATGTACTTTTCTATATCTAATATTTTCAATGTATTTATAACAATTTCAATGGAGGAAACTTTAAATCAATAGTCAATAATGCTCAAAGATTATTTGTTTACCCTTTCTCGTTTTTCCTCTGCTTGCTTCTGTTTTTCAGCCAACATTTCGGGAGTAAGCTTTGGTAAATCAAGTGGCTCTAATTTCTGGAAAAATAATTCAAAAAGTAAATTTGAAGGGGTTATTCTATTTGCACATTCATCCATCCTTTATATTTGTATCCACATTGTTCAAACAATACCAACAATTACATAGTCATCTTTGTCTTTTAAAAACAAAAAGATGATAAAGATAAACAATTTTGTTTTTCAATCAACATTTTCAAGCTAAAAAGCAAATTGAAATTTACAGAGATGCTTTCATGTAGGGATGAAATTAAATGATTTTCATAGATTCTATTTAAATAAAGTTGTAAATCCATAAAAAAAATCCATAATTTTCCATGAAAAAATAATTGATAAAATTATAACAAATAAAACAATATTAAAAAGCAGAGAAAAATGTAAATGAACAGACCTGTAACCGCCGGGGTGGGTTCTTCAATAACAGCTTGTCATTGAATGCAACTTCAAATGCAACTGCCTTTGGCACTGAAGAGAAAAAAGATTTTATTAAAAAATATTCTTGTAACAATCTGACAAAGAGACATAAGGTACATAAAGGTAATTAACTATGTACTTACATTACACTTAAAAATTGAAATTCTTCTATAATCGGATGCACACAAATACAAAATTCTTTTTACTTGAAGACAACATTTTCATCAACCCAAATTGATTAAAAAAATAATTTGTATGCATTGGACAAAATCAAAGTTTGATTCTCAAACTTTAGTATTTTTTTTATCATTTTGTTTTTTTAAATGAGAAAATATCACTCAAAACCAAGAGTTTCTTTTGTCACAGGAACTTAATATCATATGTAAAATGTAAGTGAAATAAAATCTACACCCTATTTAATAATAATATGTGTTCTTATAATCCAATCAGAGAGTGAATTTTTTAGATATTTTACCTACCATTACGTTTTACTTACAATATCTAGTTCATTTGTTTTTTTGGACAAAAACAATTTTCCTACACAAGGCATAAAACCACTCTCCATCACTGGCTAAATAAAGCATTGCAGCATTTCCTTCACTTTTCTATGCTAAGATAACGAAACACTGCACCCAAAATGCATAGTGGGCTCTGATTCGCTAGAACACAAACATTAAAGATATGCTGCAAGGCAACTTAGCCAGTGATGGAGACTGGCATGATTTATACCTTGACTAGGGAAGTTTGGACAAAAGATGAAATAAAAGTTATAAAATAAACTCAGGCTCCCCAACATATGACGGGGTTGGGGGGAGATAATTATAACCCACACAACCCTAAAATCTGAGATAACTATATTTTGTGGGCTGCAATACCATTCTCTACCATATAGGAACTTGTTATCTCCCTTAGCTATTACACGGACTGAATTGCATTATCCCTGTTTATGATATGCCACATGACTTTCTTATGCATTTCAGAAATAATATAATATGCCACAAAAACATGGCTGACCGCATGTTTTCTGATGACGTTTTTACGTGAATTTTACAAAAATTGTGGTGATGATGACTCAAACTTATCAACAAAGTGATGAGGCATCAACAGGCAATGGTTTGATTAAGTGAATTTCATTACTTTGAGTCATTTGGAGAAAAAAAATCGTGGGGTATATACATTTTTTTCCTGAAATGCCTGCTTGTAAAACCGAATTCTTTAAACTGCATTTCCTCAGTTTCTCCTTTTTGTTGGTTATCATCTAAGGGGTTCGAATCGCTGTTTTGACAATATTTTCAAAATTCAAAATCTAGATTTTTGCAATCATATACTGTTTAAATACGATATGGTGAGCTTATGTTCCAAATTTGAGCGAAATTGGTTAAGAAATAAAGATTTGAGATAAATATCCGCACTATATAGTCTTTTTATTATGTGAGCATATTTTTCCAGCGATCTGATTGGTCGAGAGTCCGTCACGTGACCGTCGACAGAAAAGCATATTGACTCCAGCCCGAGTCCGACCAAAAGCAATATTGACTTGAGTGACGTCAAACAATTGTTGCATGACGTCAAACGATTGTTGAATGACGTCATGCTATTGTAACCATGACGTCATCTGACCGTAGCTCCAGCTGTTCAAACCAAATTGCATTTTTGACTGTATTTCATTGTTTTCTTTTCGTTCCTGTGTCAAATACATAATAAAACAATTATGGACTGGTGATTCGGTCAATACCTGTTTTTATGGACCCGAGAAAACAATATTGACCGCGGACTTCGTCCTTGGTCAATATTGTTTTCTCGGGTCCATAAAAACAGGTATTGACCGAATCACCAGTCTATAATTGTATAATATCAATATTGAAACTATTGTCAAAACAGCGATTCGAACCCCTGTGGTTATCACTATCTTCCCTGACAAGAAGATTTTGAAAATACTTGTTGTACAAGGTTGCATTTTACATGTGATACAGGAATTGTAAACTTAGTAACACAAGAAACAAGTTGCAACACTGTTAAACAATTTGCTGTTTTAACACCTTACAGAGGCAATTTTAGAAACAAAATACTACATTAGCATGTGATATAGAAAAAACTTCATTATAATGTTATACAATGTTTTGTTTATACTATTCAAGTGCCACAACCCTAACCAGATATCTTGACTGCCAATTCTTGACTCTAACCATGCTCAATATAAGACAAGGTAGAAAGTTTATATTCTACAGAGGCGGTTTCAGAAATTTACACGGGGGTGGGGTGTCACTATCTCATATTGAAGAGGGGAGTCCTCCCAGAGGGTGTGTCAAATATACAGTAGAACATGGATATAGCGAACACGGCTTTCAATTTGGACAAACTGGATTTACAATCGGACATGTCCGGCAAATAGACTGATTTCTGCATCCCTGGTCAAAAGCCCTATATGATATGCCAAACGTGAATAGCGAATAGCGGATATAGAAAACTGAATTCTTTGGTCCCTTGGAGTTTGTTATATCTGTGTTCAACTGCAAAATTTTTAAAGGGAGGTTGACCCTCTCAGAACCTTTGAATCCACCACTATTCTATAGTTTCATAATTCACCATTTGAGATAAACATTCTACCTGTCAAGATAGACAGCCATTCTATTTATCATAGGAGGAAATTCTTGTTGAGTGGGTGTTAGATTGACCATTCGTCACAGTAACACTGTGACATCATCAAGAATTCGTTATGTCAGATCATTATTTTATGATGTCAAAAAGATTCATCGGAAAAAAGTAGGTAGATAATCTGCTGTATCTCATTTTGTCTGCCGCTAGGGAATTTTGCAAGAATTGAGTGAGATTTTTATTTATGTCACTTCGGCAATATTGCAACCATTAGTGGCGTTGCTAGAACTGAAAAACATGGCACATTTGGAACAGATGTTACATAAGAAGACCTTACTTCAGTTACCACTGGGGGGGGGTTGAAACATTTGATTTTATATCTTGATTTAAACTTAAAAAAAGAAATATCCAAATTAGAATTTATTCTAGAATACAAAATCTTGAGACAAATTTCAGAGTGAAACGATAATGAATAAAAGAAAATTTTGTCAACATGTTCGTTTTTCTCTAAATACATTGACAAATATTCTTGGCAAGCTGCACTGTTTGACTTCACAAAATCACATGCATGCATGTGCATATTGTTTTTATTTTCAAGCTACCGGTTTTAATAAAAGCATGAGGATGTCAATATCATAGTTAGACACTCCTTCATCAAACAAGAGGATAAAATGAGAAGGTGTTTGTGTTACAAACCTGCTTAGTTACAGGGACTGATACAGATCGAAACATTTCCCATTGAGAGGGAACACTGAACGGTCATGTTGACCTTAAAAGATGTGAAATATTAATATATGAACAATGCTTATTCTTTTAAAAGCCTTTTTAATTCTTGTACATATACTGGACAAAAATAGTAAGGGATATTTGGAAATTATGAATTATGGTGTATTTGTAACTTGACATAATAGTAAAATATTAATGTTTTAAATATCCCTAACTTATTTTTTTACAGTATACAAAATAAAGTACAAATTCACAAAATTTCAGAACAATGAATATTAATTTAACAGTGGAAGAACCATGCTAATTTTAAGGGGTGGGGGTGTCACTTATTGAAAAGGGTTTCACTTGGGAGTCCATCAAATACATGAAGCAATTTTCATATTTTGAACCCCCCCTTTAAAACAGCCATTGTTTTTTTATCGAGCAATATATGTAATGATGTGCCAAAAGAACTGTATTGGCCCTGAAAGAGGCTTTGGTCACTATCATTTTGTAATTATGGTTTCTATGACAACATTTCAGCCGATTCTTTATAATACTCCATGGTAACCGTGACTACAAGAGTTTTGGACCAATGGAGTGTATCCTGGAGCTACAGAGGTAAATCAGGAACCATCTCCATGCTTTGTGCCTATGGGATCAATTATTGATGTCTCTAATCATTAGAGGTGTCTGAATCAATACCAAGCTCGTCTGATGATGTTCCAAATGATTGTTCGAATGACAGTTATTTCCAAACGCTTACATAGCTGACAGTTTGTGACACAAGCTATTACTTAACTTGGTGATTTGCATGGTTATTTAATGTGTGAAATTCGGGTGAAATTGACAACTAGACTTGCGTATATATCAGAGATGATTGTTGCTGTTCCAAATGGTATAATAAGATCACAGGTTATATGTATCTTGATTTAGGTGATAGGATATGACTTGTATGCATATGTCAGATTTATATGATTTATTGAATACAAAGCAAAAGAGACATTTGCCAATTGTAATGACAATAAAAAAAATTCTTTCACTAAAATAATTTAAAATTTAAATCTCAAATTTCTGACTTTAAATTACATTGATAAGTATTTGTTATAGGCATTTTTTCTAATTTTCAATAAAATTATTAAATAGTTCTTCCTTCTCCGTAAAATATTCAATAATGAAAATAAATTTAAAAACACTAATTGTAAATATCTTTAATTTAAAAAAATATTTTTTATCATAAATGAATGATAGAATTTAACTTTAATGCATTCAGTTCAAAGCGAACAGGTCTACTGATTATCAAGTATCATCATTATTAATATTCAGATGGTGAAAAATAAATGATGTAATAATTTTCACATGTGCACATATCATGTTTTTTCCTTGACTCAGAGTTCCTGTTTTTCATCGTCTATGACATAAAAAACAAAACAATTGAAAGCGTGGACGAGCCAAATCGTTTACTATATCTTTACAATGGGAAAATTCAACAATAAAATGATTAATAAAGCTCTGCTCTGTGATCATACAACTTTTATGAAACTTGTAATTTGTTAATAACCCGTAATAAAAAATCACACTCGTTAGTTACAGTCACATGACACACCTGCTCAGGTTATAATATAATATATTCTCTTCACACGGAGGTTACTCCCTTTACATTTTCTATCATAGCCTCTGTTACACATAGGTGATATAAAGAGAATCTCACCCAAGTGTCTTCTGATATGAAATATATCAACTTGAGTTGATAAAAGTTACAAATATCCGACGCTTGCCGAGGATATTTTTACTTTTATCAACGAGTTTTGATATATTTCATATCAGAAGACACGAGGGTGAGATTCTATTTATCACCCAAAATAATTTTTTTAACGTTTCAATGAAAATAGTGTACATCTCTGAGCACATTTCTATCATTTGACTTCTAGTGCGGTGAGATCATAGCATTGTGATGTCATCATGTTTATGACGTCATAGCATTGTGACGCCATTACTCCATGATGTAAAAGCATTGTGATGTCATGTAGTTGACGTTGACAGGGCATTGTGCAAAATCTACTGTCAAAAGGATATCTCCTGTGGAACAGAGTTTTGGATGATATTACACTATTCTCACATTATCCCCTGGCGGTGAAAGTTTGCAACTCTGGTAACTTTCTTATTTTTGTCCATAGCGTTATAATTTTTTTTGTTTCTGCAACCAGTCCTGCCTTGTAAAGTATATGAGCCCAACTTGACAGACAGAAATACAGGCGCCAGACCCTAAATATACACTTACCTATATCTACCTACCTTTATAACATATAAAGAGGATAAGTCACTGTCCACCATCTTGCATCCTGTCATAGGACCGGAAATGTAAACTTAGATCAGTTTAAGAACATGACAAAATGTATTTGAGCTAGCAAATCAGTTTAACATTTTTCGGGTCCTATGGCAAGATCCAAGATGGTGGACGGTGTCTTACCTTAATTATATGTTATATAGGTAGGTAGGTATACATATACATATACATATACATATACATATACATATATATATATATATATATATATATATATATATAGGTTCTGGCGCCTATGGTCAGAAAGTCATTTTGACATTTACAGAATGTTCAGTTCGAAACATCGCTGATTGCACAACAAACTTCTGATGCAGCCAATCAGAGTTCTCTATTTCTAGCTAATAAAGTGTTCCTTTATGTAATAGAGACTATGATTGAAAATCTGAAAGGGGTAGCCTTTTTGGGGAGGAGATGAAGTTGGTAATAAATAAAACATAAACAACTCACCTGGATTATTTGAGGCGACTGTATCTATATTAGCGTTAGGATCCGTTTTCTTCTTCTTTGCATTTTCTTTGTTCTTCTCTACAACTGACTTAGCATGTCCATTTTGCATGTGTTTGACGTCATTATTTTGAGTATTACTTGTAGTTTTATTACTATTGACATCTTGGTCTGTGACACCGACAGTTGACGACCCACAACCCATTCTCAGGTAAAACTCAGGTAACTTCAGGTGTAAATCTTGTTGAGATAATGTGGGGGGCTTCTATCAACAATCACGGCATCATGGCTTCTGTTAAACAGAAATAAAAAGTTTGGTTATAATGAGTGAAAAGGAAAAACAAAATTAAACCTACATTTTTGAAAATTATTATAACATTACATACATTTATAAATTTGTAGAAGTGTTTATTATGGTATGCATATTATTTTGTTTGGAAACTTGAAAAAGAGTACATTGTAAAGATACGCAGATAAGTAAAAAAGTTGTCATAATTTAATAGAAATATGGAAAAAAGAAACTTATTAAAACATTAATAAAGTTTATTTTTTTAGGCTTTTATCACGACAAGCAGATTTCTTTGATTGGAAACTTTATAAAAAGTAAATTTAAAGATACATAATTGTCAGTTAAAAAGCTCAGGTTGTAGAACTTAAATGAAATTGTTTCTATCACAGGTACATACAGAATACTAAACGATGTCCCGTTTTATAACATGTTTATTAAACGAGTGAATGGTTTGGTATTCTAACGAGCGAAAGCGAGTTAAATACCAATGTCATTCACGAGTTTCATAAACATGTTATCAAACGGGCTCGAGTTTAATATTTTATTTATTACTTAATGATGTAAGTAGCGCTGAATTGCAAGAAAATCGGTGTTAGTGATGCTCACTTGCAAATAGGTCACCCGCTATGGCAGTCGCGTGGCTAACATTGTGACGTCAACCAAAAAACGACTATGACGTCACGCGCCGATTATGACGTTACGACATCACGCGGTGGTATCACACGTGACATGTGTGTGACCAACTCATTGTTATCTAATGAGTGATCTCACAAAGGTTGAGTAATAAAGTATAAGTTACAGATACATAAATTATGATCTTAGTTAATTATGAACCAAGTTTTGGAATTGAATAACAAAGTTCAATTTGTGTCATTAAATATGGTTAATGTTTGTAAACTCTGAACATTATCTGAACAGATTAAAAACATTTAAAACCAATCTATTACAGAATCCTAATTTTTTTTATTTTCTTTTCAATATTAATATTCTTTATGATATTATATCTCAACTATCTAAAAGACCAATATACAATATACTTCAACAGGCATAAACTTATTCAATGGGATAATATTATCATGTATTAAAATAGTATATGAAAAGCATGAGATTAAAAAATCTCAATAAAAATGGTTTAACAGCTACAACCAAACACACCCGGAAAGCAAACAATAAGTTGTTTTGTTGTTATCACGTACGAACAAATACTACCAACCTAAAAGTCAAAATCGATTTATAATGTAAATAAATTGATACAATTACAAAAGTTTTTAAATCACAATCTCAAAACTGATATGGTTCTTTTTAAAGCCAGGGCGTGACCAGACTCGTAAAGAAATTATTGAGTTTATTTCCTTTGGGAATCGAAACCTCACTCAGAGATCTTAATTCTAATCCGATCGTTTGTGTAACTCATTTCACATTTGTATACGTTTATCTTACTTGTAAACTTCCACAGTCCAAGGTATCATTCAAAATGCATGGAATCACACGAATTGCCATTACTCACCTAAATGAACTGAGCGTATTCCTGAAACCGTCCACTTTGCAGCTGTACTGTTGTTTACGATTACGGAATGTCATTCACACGCGTGTGCACAGTGCCTGTTGTGTGACGTCACGTCTCTCGGCGACATGTAAATAGAGGGAGGTCTGATTGTAAACAAACAAGCGTTCATGATGCCTTCTTCGTTTTACTAATCTGTTCCACGAACATATTTTATAAATTGGTATTTAAGATAATAAATACATATTTAAGATTACATGATGTAGTTATCTACAGAAAATTGTAGTTATTATATTGTCAGGTTTAAAGGTCGGCGATGAAATAGAGATACAATGACTTCTCCCTTCATTTGCATATAATTTTAACAGTACAATTATTAAATCGATGTCATAATAATATGAAATATTTTACACTGATTTAAGATGAATGTATTGTTTCAGAATTTGTGATATTTACAAAATCCAATTTAACCGACAGAATTTACTTGTAAGGCCATAATCACGGCTATTACTTCTCACACCTGTTTGGCGTAAATAGGCTAAAGTACAAATAGCCCAAACGATGCGCGGTTCAAGCTAACCGTTCTTATCGGGGGCTGCGAGCTTGTTCAAGGATCGTTTAGTGAGAGCAAGACTGCTAACACCCGAGATACACAAAGATCCGCACCGCTTGCCTGAATGGGTGAGTCTGGGTGCAATTTTTGGATACCTTCTTGGAAAGGAATTTCTTCACAAAGAGAAATGAATTAGTCACTCATTGGAACAAGAAAGAAATGGCACATTGACTTCGAGATCAAAACTTGACTTTGCGAAATACAGATGTGATGAGAGGATGCAGTCAATCTACTCTAAAACTATAATAATCAACAGTAAAGTATTCGGAATTTAAAACCATCCTTTGACGACAAATAAACAAAGAAAAAAGTGTTGCACCCGTAAGTTTTTTGCACCAGTAAATTAACTCTCCCTGATCACATATTTGAAAGTATTTTCAATGAAACAGAAATTTTAGATTTTTCAATAGGCAAAATGAAGTACCAGTCCCTAACTGTGTGCAAGGGAGAATTTTATGTCCGCTTCACTAAGTTTTACGCTCTTCACTGTGAAACACCCCTGACTGTCAGTCCTTCAAAAATTTTCACATTCATTTCAAATAAGTCACTATTTCTGATTTCCCGGGTATCTGTGTGTTGTATTAAGTAATTATCATTTTGTTGAAAGTGAAAGGGTAAGTGATTTATTTGATTAATGAATTCTCTTTCTGTCTCATGATTTTGGCCCTTTGTCATAAAACTGATAACACTGTTTTTAGTTATCTCAAAATAACAGAACTGATTCCGGAATGGTGACATATCAGACACACAGACGGACGGACGGACGGACGGACGGACGGACGGACATATTGTTTATCAATCTATCTACTCTTTACAGCAATAGGTTTATGTAATATGTCAACTAATTCTTCAAACCGAATTGAAAAACTAATAAAACACTAATAATTTTCAGTGAATATTTGGAACACAACACTTTTTAAAAAAAGAACACAAAACGAAAAGAATATGAAATATGCCGCTATATAAAGTTAAATATATTTTTTAAAAATCAGAAACACACCATAAAGAATCATTAATAAGGAGAACGAGAGATTGGAGGGGGCGGAGTGTAGGGTTTGAGCATCACCGCTCCTCCCCCCCCCTCCCCCCCCCCCCCCCCCCCCCCCGCACTGTAAACAAACAGTCGTTGTAAACTCCACCCAATTATACTCCATTCAATGATAAACGTACTGATAACGTTGGAGATATCTTAATCATTTTACGTAAGCTTTGTTCAATTTTAAAAACTTGATTTATCAAAATTTAGAGGGATTAAAAACATAATGGATAATGACAACGTGTGCAAATTCATCTTAAGTTAATACATTATTCAAATATCATTGTATAAATTGCAAACATTTTATATTTTAATCATAATCGTCACATCAAATAGTATGACCCACACTTCGAGTTAACATAAATATGTTAATTGAATTAAAATAACCAAACAAATAAAGATACATTAAAATAATTTTTAACATACATTTTCATATTCTTGACATTGTGATATTCAAACAAATAATATTCGTCCCTTAATTAACGAATTATTGGATGTACCTCAATCGACTATCTCACACCTATTTATTGTGAAATAGGCGCCCTACATAAGTTCTGCAACAACGCTGTAACATCAACCGTTCTTATCGGGGGCTGCGAGCTTGTTCAAGGATCGTTTAGTGAGAGCAAGACTGCTAACACCCGAGATACACAAAGATCCGCACCGCTTGCCCGAATGGGCGAGTCTGGGTGCAATTTATGGGGCCTTCTTGGGAAGGTAATTTTTAATAATTGAAAATTAGACACTAACTTAATTTTTTTGTATTATTCATTCAGTCTGTGTTAGATAAGCGAAAGACCCATCCTGTGTGTGGAAATACGAAAAAGAAATATTTGTATAGGTCATACTTTACATCTCATCAGAAAGACACATTTCACAGGAGTCGGGAATAAGGTACATGTCATTTTATACTAACTGTCCGATATCCTTTATTTCTTATGTTCTCAAGGGTAATCTTATGTTCTAAAAGGTAAATTAACACATTATTTTAATATACTACTTTTGATGGAAATAATGCCAACAATGACATGGCTTCATCGGTGACGTCATTGAACACTTATACGAGTTCATGGGTCGTTTATGGTCAAGAAAGGCGATACAAAATCACCCATTCAGCTTCAAATCATCAGAGAGTGAGATTTTATAAACGCTTCATTCACAGAGAGTTATTTCCCTTTGACCAACAAAATTATCGATGTTGGCTCGTCTCCGTTTAGTAACTGTCCAATTTATTTATGAATTTATGCATTCTTCATCTTAATCCATATATGGTGTCACCAAACATACCTTTGTGATTATCTTGTAGAAAACATTTATATTTCAAATATTTGGCACACGAATTACACAATTTAAAAACTTCTCATTCATCAGACGAGGAACAGTAAACTACCACCCTCATGAATGGATTCTTCAACGCCCGTGCAGCGCAAATATTCCATGAAAAAACGGTTTGATTGACAGGCAATACCTTACCAAAACGTGTTCCGAACGTTTTCCACGTGCAAATTCACGCTTTACCCGTAGTGGAGTGCGCACGATTCCTACTGACAAACAACGGCTCGTTTTGGCCTAATCGATATAAACGCTGGGATTCATGTTCGAATCTTGTGTCATACACTACAAATAAATTGATCATATTTGGGATATTTTAAGATCATATTCAGATATAAGACAAAATACGTCATATGTGTAGGCTACTCTGGTAATTAAGTCATATATTCTTGAAAATGTCAAAACTTGACACCCCTCTTGGCGTCAATAAGCAGTGGCTTCTTTAACATGATTTATTATTAAGACAATATAGCGACGTCATTATTATGGATTAACTAGTAAAATCTGGTCACGTTCAGAATTTATTATTTGTTGTTAGTGTTTGAATTACTATATAATAAATCAAATTATACCCTGCCTATTTTTATTCGCAATTCAATTAAGGAAACATACAGCAACTGAAAGTACATTTCACAGGAACTCAATATCGTTATCAAACGTAGGTAGAACGTAGATAAACGTAGATTAAAAACCCTACACCATATGGGGTTTTTAACTTACGTTCCACCCACGTTTAATTTACGGTATCGAGTACCTGTGGTACATTTGTTTGAAACACGGGAATAACGTAAATATAGAAAGAATGCTTGAATAAGTTAAATAACTTGTACTCATCCACTTCAATGCTGAATAAAATATGTTGAAACAAATCTATTCTTCGTGTTTCACTTTTATAGTTATTCAATGTCACACCCTTCACCCACTCGCATAACTCAACTCAGTTTTTGACGCTGGATGAATCGCAAACATGAAACCAAGTCACATCTAGAGACCAGTGAAATATTTCTCATGTTTTTAATCACATTGAAGGATAACAAATTCTAAGGAAGTTTCCTCCTTTCCAGACAGGTACATTTCAATTTTACTTTTCATCATATGTCCAAAATCTAGATTTAGTCACACGATCTAAGCACTTATGTTACATCAGCGTATTGGAAAAGTGCAACATCTTCAAACTCTTTTAAAAGGGACACCGCGTCGAGGATAAACATGAGATCAGATTTATCTACCTATAAGCTGATAAGTGTGTCTACTAACGAGTTACGCTTCGCTTCATTGTCTACACGATGTAGTTTGTATTACCAATTACTTCAATTGCCTGAAATTCAAAGTTTATCTAAAATAACTATGTAACTATTATCCTGTTCTTCAGTGTCTTTTCATGTACTCTTCATTATGGAGCAATAAAATATTATATACCTAGATAAATCTGATCTCATGTTTATCCTCAACGCGGTGCCCCCTTAGACAAAACTCACTACAAGAATACGCTACCTCAATCCATCACCCAGAAGACGCCATGTCAACCCAGAGCAGTGAGCGACTGTTCACTTCCAACACGTCCACCCCGTGCACAAGACGCCGGGTGGTGCTCGGTGGGGTAGCTGTGGTGGCCGTCTTTGTAGTGGGGCTGTTGGTGGGGCGGTTTGCAATTTCGAGGGAAGGGGAGATGGCTGTTGAAGAGATCCCCATTAAAGTTGAGGAAGCTAGAGTGGAGAAACAGCTTCTACAAAACGTCAACCCTGAGAACATCAGAGAGAATCTCAGGTAGTGTCAACATTCATATTTCCACCTTTTAGTACACCAAAATGCATTCTCTGATCAAAAGGTAAAAGGGTAGGCCTATTCCCAGAATAAGCCCCCTGTATTGTATATTATTTGAAATGAACGATAGCGGATTTGTTAATACCCGAGCGAAAGCGATGGTTATACACAAATGTGTACGAGAAGTGCAAATAAGTATGTCATACTTTTCAGTGGAAAATTTGTTAATCATAATTACATGAAATATTATACACATACATTAACCAGAAGCTGATGTGCGTTTTTGCGACGGTCTACTTCAGTGTTGTCACGATTTTCTATAAAGCTGACAACTAAATTCAAAGAGAGTCATGACAAGAAAATTTGCTTCGAGGCAAACGAAATCTGTGCACATGTTCACACATGGTATTATGACGTTAATTATGTTTCCCCTGGAAATTCCCCATTAGTTAATAAGATGTTTTCATGGCGCCATTACTCAGGGGTAAATGGGAATCAACACCCTATATACATATGTTAAGTAAAGGCTAAAACACGTCTCCGAGGTTAGGATTGGAATTGTAACTCCGGAATTCAGCGTGTTTACAATTTCAACCAAATATTTGAAATATCTTATATTACTTATAAGCCGTAATAATAATCAATTTTTTGAGCTACTGTTTCGCAATGGAAAAGGTTACACACGGCCTACAAAAAGTGTATTAATATATCTCCACAACCCCCATTTATACAGACAACTGACAGCAAAGCCCCACCTAGCGGGGACACCAGCAGACTACGATCAAGCAAAGGAACTCGCTGATCTCTGGCAATCACAGGAGTTTGATGACGTCAAAATCACTCCCTATGACGTCCTGCTGTCCTATCCTGACCCAAACAAGCCCAATTTCGTGCGCCTGTGGGGAGAGAACGACACCCTGCTGTATCAGTCTCCGGAGAGGGAGGCGATCTTGACCCCCCGGGAGAATGTGTCGGGAGTGGTTCCGCCTTTCAACGCCTACTCTGCACCCGGGACTGTGAGGGTAGGGACACGGGCAGCTAGGCCGTATATCGACAGACAGTCGGTCTGGGGCATGGCTCACTTAAACCATCACAATCTGATAATCTGTCAATGGGTTAACGGAAACACGGGAAAGTTTGATTTATTTTTTTCAATTGTAAATAAATAAAAATATACCGACTCGTATCTTAGAAAAGAGATATAAACTACTTTGATTATAAAATGATTAGCGACTCGTTTCTTGATAAAAGATCAAGAATTTTGGTTATTTACTCGTTAACATTTTAAGAATGTTCACTTCTAAAAAAATATCCTATTTATTTCCCTGAAAATCCCAACGTGTGCGGAAAGTATTTTTTCGCTTTTTCTATATAAACCGAGGTACAAACGAAAATTCACATCCTATTGTTTCACTCATACAGTAAAAATAACAAAACAAATTGATATGATAGATATTTAATGTTCAAAGTTAACTGATTCGGCAAACACTCATACTCGTTTTTTTTAAACATGCAGAGTTAAGGTCACTGAAAGGACCAAGGGGTATAAAATCATTTTTACACCACCATGACCCCTATCATGTTCATAATGTTATAAATGTGTGCAGAATGAGGCACATTTATTGATTTTCACTTAGCAGATGTCTTATATGTCGAAGAAGAAGAAAATCGTTTTTTTAAAGATGTTTTTGGCCCACAATATTTGGTATTTAAGTTTTAAACATTGAAAAAGTAGAAATTTAATTAATTAAAGATATCCTCGACTTAAATAACCTTCTTTGATTTAAATTTGTTGACGCGTCATTACTGTAGGACGTCACAAAACAAGCCAAAACTGGCTTTTTGAGGCTTCTATCTCGTCTAGTTAAGGAGATTCCAAAACGACCATTTCTTAAAACTTGTGTTTCTCAGAGTTATGAGTAGATAATGTTTTGAAAATTCATATTTAGTATTGTTGGGTTCTGAAGACATGATGTAACGCTGTTTCAGTCGCATTTATTGCCCGTCGATTGAAATATCTTGTATTTTGTATGGGGACGTTTTTTTTGCACGTGAGTTTATTCTACACTTAACAGGGAGAGCTGGTGTACGTTAACTACGGGCGAGAAGAAGACTTCAACTACGTCACAAATACCGCCAACGTCAACGTTACAGGCAAGATCGCCATCGTCAGATACGGCCAGATATTCAGAGGGGACAAGGTACAATGGGCTTCCTTAAAGTGACTGTCTCATGTTGACACTAAAACGTGTGATATTGTAAATATCACATGAGTGTTACTAAAGTAGTGTAAACTATCGGATTTATAAAAAATAATTTATTGAGCGCTATATGGCCACTTTTACAAGATTATCATCTATTGGTATTTCTAGTCTTAAAATAGAACATATCGTTTATTTCAAATCGGGATATTGACGAACTGGAAACTGCAACGCCGAGTCTAACATATTATAATTTCTCTTTCATTTTAAGTTATAAAAAAACTGTCGTTCACTATTTTCATTGCGTATTAGTAGGATTTACGTAATGCAAACAAGATGGCGGACAATCGGTGATAGAACTCTAATAAACTTTATCTAGGTGAAAGCGGCCGAGAAGTACGGGGCTATTGGTCTCATTATCTACTCGGATCCGGCGGATTACGCGGGGGGGGACAGCGTCTACCCCGACAGCAAATGGCTCCCGCCGACTGGTGCACAGAGGGGATCCATCTACGTCACTGACGGCGATCCGGAAACTCCCGGGTACCCATCCATAGGTGCGAACGTGATTATTATTATTGAAATAAAAGCAAAATGAATCCGCCGTGAAAATTGTTAATGATAAATAATTAACTGTACGACATATGTTTCTATGGGGATAAACATGAATTTAAGTTATTCGATTTATTCGAAATTGTTGTTCCCTTCGACGATAAAATAAACCAATCAAAACAATGATTTTAAAATGTCATGGTAGAATTATTCAGTCAGCAATTAAAAGTTGGTTTTGAAATAAAAAATGCAGTTTTATCTTGGTTGAAACGATATTCATTCTCAAACAGACACCGCGTACCGGGTACCCGAGTCTGATATCGCTTCTCTACCAAAGATACCCGTCCACCCCGTGAGTTACGGGGAGGCGGAACAACTCATGCAGTAAGTATCTATAGCCAAACAAAAAACATTGATTAATTATTTATCAAGTCATCTTGGGGCATTTAGAAGTGGAATAAACACATAAGAAAACAACATCGTCTGTATAACAACTTATTTATTGAGTAAATACAATAACTTAAAATAATTGTCATTTTAAACATATTTCCATATTTGCCGAGCTGCAGGCCCCGTCCCGTTGTATCGTATCTCCGCCAATACGGAAATGCATTTGTTAATATAACACGAAAATACTACTTAATGCAACGCGTGTTTGTAAGCAATGTCTTAAGATTTCGACCAAAACGTAGATATAATTTGAATTATATCAATTTAACAAACGCAATAGTTTGATAATCAGATTGGCCTGCAAGGTGTATTCACGGTGTAAATTACATATTGATTAATGGACGCATCCAATTGATTGGTTGTGATCTGTATTGTATGTCCTTTCCCCAAGGTACATGTCCGGTGATGCTGTCCCTACCAACTGGACCGGAACTATGGCTATACAGTATAGATACGGACCCGGGTTTCGGAATAATACTGTCAGGTACGCGTTAGGAAACTTTTTATGACGCATGTCAGTGATACGGGCGATCTGACGACACCGATAGAAAGAATGAACATAGAATAAATAGCGTTTACAGTTACCCAACAAAGAAAGTACCGCGTTTCTCAGAAATTGTAGGATAAGCAGATTTCACTTATGAACTGTATATAATCATACAGACACTACACAATGAAAGATAATTCGATTTATTACTCATATGGTTGAAAAAAACCCAGAGTTAATATAATTGATATGAGCACATATGCAGACATCACGTTCGCCCAGCAACCATTGTTTCACCGCAACTTTCTGTATTTCGTCGTCTGTGACGTCATAAAATGATTATTCATGACGTCACTGTAGCTTCCAGTCGCGAGAAAAGGCCATTTTAACTGGAATCAAATGGAATACAATGGATAATAAAGAAATATTTACCCCAGGAAGTGTGTCATATAACTGTAACGAAATTCATGCAAAACCCTCGCTCTCGCACGGGCAATACAAAAATTCACACTCGTTTCGTAAAAGTCTGTCACATACTTCCTGGGGGTAATAATCTCTATGTCTGAAATGGTTTACTCTTTGTGTTTATGTATCTCGTCTGCTGAAATATGTTTTGATATTTTTTTTGGCAGGGGGAAACGAGTTCTTACAGTTATCGGATAAAGAAATTGCCATGTTTTCATAACTTACTTGGAAATTACACTTCACGTAATGAATATTAAACCAAACGGAAAACCATCAATGACAAAATTTCCTCTTTTTGATTATAATCTCCTGTCTTGGTTTGATGTTTCTAATGGTAGAATCTGTTATTATAATTATTGTTCTAAAGAGCAGTAGAGATGGACATTTCAACGCGTAACGAGAGACGAAGGATTTACAACACTATTGGAACTATCAGAGGCACAGTTGAACCTGGTGAGAAAGCTTTCTTGGAAATATTGGTTAAGCAAAGTCAAATAAGCTTTTTACATTTGAAAATGGATGCAGCCCGTGATTCATTTCCAAAAGCTTTTACAGAAATCATCGTCAAATAAAACAATGCATGTATATATATTTGGACAAATCATGCATTTTTTTTTATTTGCTGTCGATGGTTTGACATTAATTTAACTGATTCTGCAATAACATATAATTTATGTCAGTGGATTCAAAATATTTGGACTAATCGTGCAAAATTTTAGATCTATATACATAAATTTAAAATAGTTTGGCTAATCATGCAAAACATATATTTTTTATGAGAATATAATCATTTTGAAAAATCATGCAATTTTCTGTCAAAGTTTAAAAAAACATTATTATATCATAAAAACAAATATATTTGGTGTCAATAGGTTTAAAAACTATTATGGACGGATTATAATGATGATTTCTGTAAAAAATTTGAAGATTTGAAGATTAATGCCATTATTTCAGACCGATATGTGATTCTTGGAAACCATCGAGATGCATGGGTGTTTGGAGCCATGGATCCGTCGAGTGGGACCGCCGTCATGATGGAAGTGGCCAGAGTCGTCTCTGACTTGGTGAAAAACGGTAAAAGCTGTTGACATTTATGAATATTACGATGTTATCATTACAAGACGTAATGGAAATATATGTTACTGCATTTTTTACATTTTCGAAGAAGGTGCTCAGTTTGTTTGTTTACAGAATTTCACATTTTACAAAAAAGTACACGATAGGAATGTTGAATCCATTTCAATTGTCCCCTATTCCAAAAACGATTTTTTCTTAAATCGTGTGTTTCTCAGAAATATGAACAGATACTGTTTTGAAATTTCAATTTTGGCTTCTTAAGACATCATGTATCTCTGTTCCAATTGCTAGTATCGTATGGATTAAAATGTCTTATTTCGCACGGTGACGTTCCTTTTTAATGTGAATTAAATATTTTATCTTTTATCTAAACTAAAAACAACAACCAACAATTTCCTCTGATGCAACTAAACTCTCAGGCAAAAGAAAGTACTCACCTCAGTTGTTTTCGATTAAATCTGTATTTAAAAGAAATCAGATGCATTTTACCGTGGCACGATACAATAATACTTACCTGCAGCAGTTTGAACGAATTAATTGGTGACTGCGGTTAAATTTTAGTTAAAAAATCTTTGTTTAGTGAAGACAGGGGTAAGAAATGAAATTTACATCAACATGACCCCAACCATGTTTATAATGGTGTAAATGTGTGCAGAAGTATGCACATTTATTTATTTTCACATAGACTATGTCTTATATGTCATCAAAATAATTTTTGGAAGAAAGTTAAAATTTAAAATTTAATTTAAAAAAAGTAATTTAAAAACATGTAGAAGTATTCTTATGACATCGAAAACATGAGATATTAGCAATTGAAAATCATACATATGATAAAATCAACTGAGGTGAGTACTTTCTTTTGCCTGGCAGTTTATTTGTTCACAAACTAATGTTTCCCGACTCAGGTAAGTGGAGACCACGGAGAACACTGATATTCTGTAGCTGGGCTGCAGAGGAGTACGGCTTGATTGGGTCTAACGAGTGGGTCCAGGTAAAATAATGTACTTATAGCATTGACTTTCCATCATTAAGTTGCTCAGATCTACAATACCGGACAAAAGAAATGCTTAAATTATTTTTTAGATGTAAAAGTAGTTAAAGTACATAATTTCTAAAATATAATTAACGGTTGTCTGAGCTTGTTTCCAAGGTATGCTCCAACTTCCAACGCAAAACAGCCTCAGCCGATTTAAGCCTTGCAGTATTTACCTCGCATTAAACAAATCATATAAGCCTTTCCTTTGCCCGGCAGTGTATATCTGAGCAGTTTTATGAGTGATGAGTTATGAGCTGTTTCTAGCGAATTTGGGTATGCTCAAGGAATAAATAATATGACTTCCATTGAGATATCGTTTAACCTGCCTCAAGCGGTTCCTGTTCAACCCAGTGTGGATAATAGTATGCCTTAAATCTCTTTTAAATGAGGTCCACTAACTTCTTGAACCTTTCAGTATTATACATGACTACATCTACACCATGTAAATCAATTAAAAACTATATTCAATCAATATCGGAGCTTCTATAATTTCTTCATTTATTCGTAATTTTATATAGGAGTACGTCAAGAGTCTTGGAGAGAGGACAGTTGCCTACTTGAACGTCGACACTTCCGTTTCCGGTTAGTTTCATTGTCAAATGGCAATCCAACAAAACTTTCGATAAAGTGTAACCAGCCTTTTCGTAGTATACGACTATTTATTTTTATTCTGTACCTAATATCCATGAACGTGACCACAGACTATTTGTTTTGTAGCGGTTTACAAAGTGTAAGTTATGAGTAAAAGGACATCGTTATGTTGTGGCCTCTTTGAAATTCGTTCAGAATGTCAAAATCATTGAAAATTGATTATAATACATTCGTTTCCTCACTTACAAATTTAATTTCAACAGGATATGGTGTATGTAATATAACACATTTTAGATTCAATCTATTTATCTTAATTCAAGAAGTGAATTGAAGTGTTACATCGAATAACAAATTAAATGCCTGTCAAGCAACAAATTGTATAAATTTAGTTCCTTATGTATAACTATTGAGAGAGGAATTTTTTTGTAATCGCAATATTTACAACTCGACCCAAAACAGTTTCATTTGCTACATTTGATCTTAAAAAATGGCTCAATTTGTTTATTTAATATATAGTTCATAATAGTAATAATTCTTTATGATGTCTTACAGGGAACCACTCTGTGTTTTTTGGTTCGACTCCGCTTCTCTACCGGGCGATATATCAAGCAGCAAAAAACGTATGTACTGTATTTCTTCAATAAGGGCCAGGTATGCTTCAAGTTTACAATAGAGTTTTCAATCAAAATGACCCTAATTTGTCATGCTGTCAGCTATAATTCAGTTTAAAGAATTACGTTTCTACGTATCCAATCCGGTTCCCAATCCGGTTCCTAAAAAGGAACCCAAGCTTTTAACCTTTAATACACTATAGGGAAAAAGAAACTACTAAAACCTCAAAATACTGTTGATTGATAAACTCAATTCTAGTCTTGTAGAGAAGTACCCACAATATCATTCATCATCATTTTATTGTATGTGTTCTCCAACGCACAAGGGATGTTAAACTCGCTTCTTAAACAATATTTCGACCATTTGTCATTTAACGTACAAATTAATAAAAATATGAAAAATAAGCTATTACAAAATCCAACTAATACAAATACTCAATGTTACTTTAAAAAAGGGGACAGGTAGCATGGTATATGAGGAAGTGAGACTAGTGCATGGGTTTGGGGACTGGACAAGACAAACACAATTTTTTGTCAAATGAGGAATAATCTTCACTATTTTTAATGCTATATAAAGGCTTTTTGACAAAATTGTTAATAACCTTGGTCTTATATATTGAAACAACATAATGTCGGTCGGTATAACTTAGGATTGGATCGCGGAGTCCTAAGTCGACCGCTCAAATTTCATCACATTTTTGTAACAACTTAAGCATGTTGATGAATATTTGACAATTATTTTTCATGCAATCTAACTTTAAGGAAAAATGCCATGGCATTCAATAATGCCGCGGAAATTTTTTGTTCGAAAGCGATGAAATTTGAGCGGTCGACTTAGGACTCTGCGGTCCAATCCTAAGTTGTACCGACCGACATTACATGTATGCAGGTACCAGACATAAGAGCAGGGAAGACTGTGTATGACCGCTGGCTGGAGACCAACCCCTGGACAGAGGCTGGACTTGATGAACTTGTACCTTAGTGAGTGACCAGTTCTTCAAAACATGCGGACATTAGATGGTATCCACGGGCCATTCTTTATCTATCTTACAAACCGATTTCACATGGAAAAGTATTTCATAGATATGCGTGGTTCTGGTACAGTGTAGCGATTATACCATCATATTAAAAAAACGTTGCTGCTGATTAAATTAAAAAAAGCTTCTGGAAAGTTGTATAACACAGTAGTTATTATTCACTGTAGGCATAAGTAGTAGTACAGCGGCTAGCTATCGCAATTCATTGAAGAAGTGTCACCCAAATTATTAATTAAGATTTAATACTTTATATTTAAGACTTATGAAAATATAATAAAACTGCTGCAAAAATGATGTTGGCCGTTAGGCAGTTAAAGTTGAAGATTTTATACTCAAGATGAAAACGATACATGAAGTTTCATACGAAATAATCCATCTCATGTCTAAGGACCTCTTCTGTCG